>CM037861.1:54297629-54695129 GCA_021292105.1 Anadara kagoshimensis
ATTGATTCATAATAAATTGAATTGTCTTAAATGATTATACCACTCACATTTCCCTGACTTATCTCGTAATATTTAATCTGAATACATTCAAAACAATTAGAAAGCTGCATGAAGGACTTGTGTAAATCTGGCTTTAATTTGTTCTGAAATTTGTGGAAAAAACATGTTTATCGGTCATTGTGATTTTATTATCTCCAAACGTCACAAAATATAGCATTTTGACTTGAAATCAAACTTTAAAACCCGTCAAAACGCCACACAAACCCACATGTAATATATGGATACATATATAGGTAATGTGTCTTTCCTCAGCAGCTTAACACCATGTACGTCATCAATTAGGTCGCCGGAAAGTTACGAGCGGTGTCGGAAACTACCGAGTATTAGCAGTTCGTTCAGGTAAGGTTTTAGTGTATTACAGGTAAATCTAAGACGTGGGAAACCGTCAGACACATCAATATTGACTATTCTACCCATTGGAATGCAAAATACAAAATTGATAAATTTGGTGACCAGTGACCTTTAAGCTAACCAATAATTTACATGTTCAAACGTATGCCATATACCATGTTTTTAAACTTTATCATCAAATACATTTTAAAAAAGATTAATGTTGTATTGTGTATACCATGTTTTAATGTACTTAATGGTAAAATTTTAAAAATGGTATATGACATGTATACATAAAACAATGTATACATGTATATTTTAAAATCTGAACAAAATATTGTAAAACTTGTCCAATTTAATTTGTTAAAACAATGCATATAACAATATATCTCCTACCTGTACACAATAAATCTCTTAAAACCAGTTTAAACAACAAACATATATTATCACAGTAAAGTGAAGAGAAAAGGGAATATTTTGAAAAATATTTAGGAAATGACTAAAATTAAATCGATCACTCACGGTATAATATAAAAGGAAAATAATATACATATAAAACTATGTTAAATTACCTTGGAATATTTCAAAAGGAACAAAAACCAAAAACTGATAAATACAGTTTATCACACATCTCAACTCTATATAACAATTTTTTTTGAAAAAACACAAAAAAATCCTCGTTTGAAAGACTGTGGGAATTATATAATGCCTAAATGGAGCCGTTGTCAATCCCTGAAATGAAGTCCTTCGTCTAGGGGTAAAGCAATGTCATTGATGATAACATCGTTGTCAAAATTTAAACACTGTGAAAGTATAATAGTTGCTTTTACTGTAATGTCCCCAAAAATGGCATGGGACTGTTTTATTAGCCGGTCTTTGAGTGTTACCTTAGTTTCCATAGCTCTTCTTCACATATAGGTGTTGATAAAAAGGTGTGAATTTTTCGCCCTCCTTCCACATATTTCCAGCGGATTGTATCCAACTGATCACGTGCCATTAATCCGGCTCCGAGTGGAATTCCATTCACTAACCGAGGAAGTTTCTTAAAACATGAATTAGGAATTTCTGCATCACTATACACTGTTTGGAACGATATCTGTAACAAGTAACAGTGTCTTTCGTCCTCCGATTTCCTCTGTGAATGAACTAACTTCCCTGCATCATGTCCACTAACTGTAAAATGTGAACCAGAAGACATTCCGTTAGACGATGATGGAACTAATTTTCCAACCGACGGATTACGAATTTCCAAGTTACGAAAACTGGGAATGTTTTCTATTTCTGCTAAAGAAGCCACTTTTGCGATATAAGTTTTGTAATATATTTAAGTGTTGTATATATATAAAAACTCTTATGTTTTTATCTTGCTAATATATAGGTGTATTTATACTGGTTATGTTTACAACACTGTGCACAGCAGTTTATATACAGCTGTTGTTTACAGGTAGTCAGTGCACCGTGTGTCAGAAATATTACACCTCTCACAGTATGGTTATTACTATCAGGCAGGTATAGCCTATACTATGTAATAGCTAAGTCGGTTAACCCCCTATCTCCGTACGTGTCTACAATATAAGTATTATAAACGGTATACACCTTTTAATGCTGTTTGTTCAGCATTATGAAAAACCGTCCAAAAAGATAATCTCACAAATAAGACCTTGAATGAAAGAAAATTTAACCGTTTTAAAATCAAACCTCTACATGTATATATACAACCTCTTATATAGTGTTCAATGTTATACGACATTATGACGATTTTAAACACAATACCATAACCAGATCATATACTATTCATACCAGTTGATTAATTATGTAGCCTTACGTCTTAAAGATATCAGATTAACGTGGTATTAATTATTATTGGTTAAGAGCCAATAAAAGTCGCAATGTTGCTTAACTTTGTAATTCATATGGTATATATCAGTATTTAGAACAGCCCCCTAGCTGGCCTGACCCAAATATATACACAAATATAGATTGTCATTCCATTGTCCATGTAATTCAATATTTTCTTTTTTATATCAAATATGGACCACTTAGTTCGCATTTCAAGTTCAATTTTTGGTCCGGTTTCATTTAAAAGAAAATAGTTTGAAATTTGCTGTTTTTTTCGGCATAGCACAGGCACCTGTTTATTTTATGATCGGGTGTGTAGTATAGGTCCCCGAGACAGCATTGAACTTCAAACCAGTTGGCAATATTACTCTAGAGAATCAATAATGTTTAAACGTCTGTTACACCCACTTGAAAAATAATGGCTACCTGAATTGTTTGCAGAAAACATTAAAACAAACTATGATGTCATAATTTTTATATACAGACAATATTTAACGATTTTCCAGATAATTTACCAATGTAATTCAATATTTTCCCCTATATAAAATATACGCCCCACTTATTTCGCTTGCAATGTAGAAAAATTAAATGTTCAAGTTCGATCTCTGGTCCGGTTTCACGTACAGACATAGCATGGAGTTCGCAGATTTTCGTGGCACAGACAATTCGAATGTTTCCAACATTAAAATATCAGTCCATATTAACATAGACATTTTAAATGTCAGAAACATGAAAGGTGGAATATGATATCAGAAACAAGTGCCTGCGTTTCATATGCATGAACCAAAGTCTAATATATTCCGTAAAATTCAAATCAAACATACCGGCTTACTGTCCAAATCACAATCCTAAAAGAAAAGAGAAAACAAAACACGTGAACTACCACTGGGTGCTTCGGTAGGAAAAATAATAGCCACAATAAAATTGATAGGTGTTATTAACAAATTTTTATTTTTATTTTTACAAAATTAAGGAATATCAGAATCTGAAAATTTGGAACATTTAATATTCAGTAAGCGAAAAGGACCCTTAGAACAATTTAATCATAACACAGAAAACAACAAGTAAAACATAAATGTAGTCTGTTATGAAAACACGATTTCGTGTTTTATGACAATTTCTCCACAAATACTGGGATGTTTATACTTTTATTATTATTTTGCATAAACCAATGTTAGTGCTTCAAAAATATAGCAAGAAGTGCAATTCTTCTCTTCTTCTTCTTTTTTTTTAACCTAAGGACCATTTTTGCTTATTGATGGTCAATTACAAACGCCAATGACTGTTAGTGGATTTCAGTTACATTTTTGTGTTTAACTGTAACAGCACCGTAATAATATCGTTCCTACAAGGTCTAGACATTCTCTGGAGAAACGGATACGCATTCGTCCGCATTTGGTATTGAGGATATCCGCGGCCTCATATTGTATACATTGGTGTCGAGTTTGATAAAAATCCTTCCATAGGTTATGGAGCGGACACTAATATTTATGCCTATACGTCTAAATGAGGTATAGGACCCATCATATCATGTTGGTATACATCTGTACACGTTTTATTAAAATATCTGCATGAATGAGGAAGTTATGGAGCTTTATGCCAAATCCAAGATTTCAAATCGTGACCTTGACTTTTGACTTACATTTCGCATGTGACCATTCGTCTCATGTATGTATACATATGCACCAAAGTAAATCAAAATTCATATATAAAAGTTACAGAGGGGAAACTGAAATGGGAAGATGAACAGATGAATTGTGAATCCCATATACCTAAAATTGGTTTAACGGGTGTATAATAACAAGAAAATCTCACATGCCCCGAATTCCAAATTAACCATGACCACTGCCATACATAACCATCCTTGCATTCTGGTTGACATTTGTAAAGAGTTTTGTTTCAGTTCTAAAATTTGTCCTCATGACCTTCGCCTTTGACCTACATACCTAAACTAGATCTTTTTGTCCTGGTGTTATATATTAAGTTTCAAGCTCATAGACTTTGTGGTTCGTGACAAAACGATGTTTTAAGATTTTACAGCTTTGGACCACTGTGACCTTGAATGTAAGTCAAGGTCAATCAGCTTCGCAGACTTAGTAAGACTTCATGCCCTGGTGTTAAGGTGTTTAAGGTTTTAAAGCTTAAGGTCACTGTGACCTTAAATGTAGGTCAAGGTCAATCAGCTTCACAAACTTGGTAGAGCTTTTTATCCTGATGCTTTATTTGAAGTCTCAAGCTCATTTTTTGTTCATGACAAGAAGATGGTTTAAGGTTTTGCAACTTTAGGTCATTGTGTATTTGAGTGTAGGTCAATGTCAATCAGCTTTACAAACATGATAGAGATCCATGACCTGATGATATATACATTGTATGAAGTTTCAAGCTCATAGGCCTTTTTGGTCATGACAGGTTTATGTTTAAAGTTTTACTACATTAGGTCACTGTGACCTTGAATGTAGGTCACGACCACCAAGCTTCATATATATGGTAGACATTTTTGTCCCGATACTATATATGAAGTTTTAACCTCATAGACTTTTTGGTTCATGAAGCGAAGCTGTTTTAAGGTTTTAAAGCTTTAGGTCACTGTGACCTTGAATGTAGGTCAAGGTCAAAACGGCTTCAAAAACTTGGTAGAGCTTTTTGTCCTGATGCTTTATATGAAGTTTCAAGTTCATAGACTTTTTGTTTCATGACAAGAAGATACTTTAAGGTTTGGCAACTTTAGATCATTGTGACTTTGAATGTAGATCAAAGTCAATCAGCTTTGCAAACATGGTAGAGATTCATGTCCTGATGATATATATGAAGTTTTAAGATCATAGGCCTTACGGTTCATGACAAGATGATGTTTAAAGGGTTTGTTACTTTAGGTCACTGTGCACTTGAATGTAGATCAAGATCAACCAATTTTGCAAACTTGAATGGGTTTCGCTTAGGGAAACATCCATACCAAGCTTTACTATCACTGGCTTGCTGGTTCTGGAGAAGAAATTAAACATGCTTAATTGTTTATGCCACACGACAAAAGCTGCAAGATGACAGACAAACAATGATCATTATAGGTCACCTTGAGCCTTTGACTCGGGTGACTTAAGAAGTGAAAAGTCATGGATGATAAATGAGTAACTAGTTCACCAATGGTTATTCACTCAGTTGAGTTAACAGATACGATGGAGTAACTAGAGGCTCCCAGGAGCCTGTATAGCTCACCTAGGTAGAGTTGTTGCTGAATAAAAATCAACAGATTGTCTAATGTTTAAATAAATGCTTGAAATTTATTACACAATATTTATTTCTATCACAACATTTCAATATTATTTCCTTTCAAAACTAAACCATATTTCAAACTTTGAGACAATACATACCAAGTATCATCGACTTTTCATGTATAATACCCAAGAAATTTTCCTTATCCAAAAAAACTGGTCAATGGACCATGAAATTAAGGTCAAGGACAAAAGCCATAAGGCAGTCTGACTGATGTACTATGGTGGCCACCTTGGATTACGTGCGAACATGTCGGACACAACATTTCATGTAGACCACACAAGGACTATTGTCACAAAGTTTGGTTGCAATTGGCCAAGTGGTTTCGCAGGAGTTGATTTTTAAATGCAGATGTTATTTTAAAATACCAAATGTAAAGACCCATTGACTATTGTGGTTGAGTTTGGTTCCAATTGACTCAGTAGTTTCAGAGAAAAATATGTTTGAACGTATTTTCCCATGGGGTCCAATGTTAAAATATGTTCTCCACTGACGGCTATCTTGGATTTTGTGCGGCCCTCAAAAACACCAATGTTGTAGGGGGCCATCCAAAGACTATTGTGGCCAAGTTTAGTTCCAATTGGCTTAGGGGTTTTAGAGAAAAAGATCTTTGAAATTGTTCCCATAGGGTTCAATGTTAACCTATGTTCCCCGTTGGCGGACATATTGGATCAGGTGCAGACTTAAAAAAAACACGGGTTTCAGAAGGTACCATCTAAGGACTACAATGACCAAGTTTGGCTCCAATTGGCTCAGTAGTGTCAGAGAAATATGTCTTTGAACATATTTTCCCATAAGGTCCAATGTTAAAATATGTTCTCCGCTGGCGGCCATCTTGGATTTTGTGCGGCCCTCAAAAACTCCAATGTTGAAGGGGGCCATTCAAAGACTATTGTGGCCAAGTTTGGTTCCCATTGGCTGAAGGGTTTTAGAGAAAAAGATTTTTGAAATTGTTTCCATAGGGTCCAATGTTAACCTATGTTCCCCGCTGGCCGCCATCTTGGATTAGGTGCAGACTTAAAAATACCACCAGTTTCAGAAGGTACCATCTAAGGACTACTGTGACCAAGTTTGGTTCCAATTGGCTCAGTAGTTTCAGAGAAAAATATCTTTGAACGTATTTTCCCATAAGGTTCAATTTTAAAATGTGTTCTCCGCTGGCGGTCATCTTGGATTTGGTGTGGCCCTCAAAAACCACAATGTTGTAGGAGGCCACCCAAAGACTATTGTGGCCAAGTTTGGTTCCCATTGGCTGAAGGGTTTTAGAGAAAAAGATTTTTGAAATTGTTTCCATAGGGTCCAATGTTAACCTATGTTCCCCGCTGGCCGCCATCTTGGATTAGGTGCAGACTTAAAAATACCACCAGTTTCAGAAGGTACCATCTAAGGACTACTGTGACCAAGTTTGGTTCCAATTGGCTCAGTAGTTTCAGAGAAAAATATCTTTGAACGTATTTTCCCATAAGGTTCAATTTTAAAATGTGTTCTCCGCTGGCGGTCATCTTGGATTTGGTGTGGCCCTCAAAAACCACAATGTTGTAGGAGGCCACCCAAAGACTATTGTGGCCAAGTTTGGTTCCCATTGGCTGAAGGGTTTCAGAGAAAAAGATCTTTGATATTGTTCTCATAGGGTCCAATGTTAACCTATGTTCCCCGCTGGCCGCCATCTTGGATTAGTGGAGACTTAAAAAAACACCGGTTTCAGATTGTACCATCTAAGGACTACTGTGACCAAGTTTGGTTCCAATTGGCTCAGTAGTTTCAGAGAAAAATATCTTTGAACATATTTTCCCATAGGGTCAAATGTTAATCTATGTTCCCCGCTGGCGGCCATCTTGGATTAGGTGCGGACATGTTGACTCAATTTTTAAAGTAGACCACCCAAGAACTGTTGTGACAAAGTTTGGTTGCAAATGGCCAAGCGGTTTCTGAGGAGTTGATCTTTAACGACGGACGGATGACGACGGACGCCAAGGGATGGCAAAAGCTCACATGGGCTTTTAGGCCAGGTGAGCTAAAAAGATGGATTGTTGCTTGTTGAATGTATTTTTTTTATCGCATATTAAATTTTCAGTTATAAGCAACAATTTTTTTCCAATGAATCTTGAGAATTAATCTAACCACAAGTAAATGTGATGTTTGCTTGTGGAATTATTTCCGATTTGTACTTGTTTGCATTTATGACATTTAAAGTGCTAGTACACTAACCCGCAATGCCACAGATAACCATCACCTTCATTATACTGAAGAGCTAACTTGTAATGTCTTATGACAAACCCCCCCCCCCCCCTTTCTCCCATACCTTTTCCCTTTCTGTTAAGACGAGCTACACATGCTATAACATCACAATGAGTCAACAATTTATATTGTGACATCATTGGTTGCAAATTGCAAACAAGGGTTGCACAGTGTGAAGAATTGTATTCCGAAAAGGCTGTAAAATTAAAACTGGTATATGTAATTTAGCACAATTTTTACTATAAAAGCTTTACAAAACAGCATTTATCGGATATTGGAGAAAAAAGATTCAACCCCTTTCTTGTAGTGAAGACATAAATAGCAATCTTTGGGATGTGATTGAGATTTCTATGTTTTCCCTACAAAACAGGTGTAGATTCTATTATTCTCAACTGTGGTCCTATAATCTACAACGAATATAAAAGATGACCCATAATGATATAGCCTTTGTCAAGAGAACCAATCTGGGTAAATTTGAGATCAGGATTGGGCAAAAATTAAGATTACTAGTGTGTAAACAATGTTTTTTATGGGTCATGGTTCAACGATAAGTAGGATATAGGTTAAAACTATTGAAGAAATCTGTTAACCTTCTATATGACAAACCAATGGAGCATGTGTCAAATTTAATGAAACTTATTTATAGCAAGCAGTAATGACATGGTTAATTAAGACTTGACATAGATGGACAGACAGGACGATGGTTAATTAAGACTTGACATAGATGGACAGACAGGACGATGGTTAATTAAGACTTGACATAGATGGACAGACAGGACGATGGTTAATTAAGACTTGAACATAGATGGACAGACAGGACGATGGTTAATTAAGACTTGACATAGATGGACAGACAGGACGATGGTTAATTAAGACTTGACATAGATGGACAGACAGGACGATGGTTAATTAAGACTTGACATAGATGGACAGACAGGACGATGGTTAATTAAGACTTGACATAGATGGACAGACAGGACGATGGTTAATTAAGACTTGACATAGATGGACAGACAGGACGATGGTTAATTAAGACTTGACATAGATGGACAGACAGGACGATGGTTAATTAAGACTTGACATAGATGGACAGACAGGATGATGGTTAATTAAGACTTGACATAGATGGACAGACAGGACGATGGTTAATTAAGACTTGACATAGATGGACAGACAGGACGATGGTTAATTAAGACTTGACATAGATGGACAGACAGGATGATGGTTAATTAAGACTTGACATAGATGGACAGACAGGACGATGGTTAATTAAGACTTGACATAGATGGACAGACAGGACGATGGTTAATTAAGACTTGACATAGATGGACAGACAGGATGATGGTTAATTAAGACTTGACAAAGATGGACAGACAGGATGATTCCTTAATACCCCCTTATATAGGCAAACAACATTGACCTGTCCATTTGACATTTTATTAGGAATAGTCATATAGGAGGGTCCATCCAAAACGGGTAGCGTCAGGATTCGCAGTTTACACATACACCTTACCCATAATTAGTATTCACATCATATAGACGAAATATACACATGTGATCCCTATTACTTAAATTTATCTGTCCATAATGAATATTTAAATCAAAGGTCAAGTGGACAGATAATTGTTGTTTGTCTTTGTACAGATATTTAATGAGGTGAAAACAATAACATAGTGTTGTGACTCGATTTTAATTAATAATTTATTTACAGTTATTAACCACTTGTTACAACCAAACACTTTCTAAACTAAAACTTGGACAGGTGTTTGATTTACAAAGGTTGATTTAACAAACAATATGAATGATATGTCATAACAATAACAGTCAAACCTGCCATAGAAGCCACCTCTATATAAAAGTCACCTGCTTTTAAAGACTAGAAAATAATTTTCCAATTGCACTTAATTTATGTTATTTGGACCTACAAAGTATATATAAAGGCCACCTGCCCATAATGGCCACTCTTAATGGTTCCTTCAGGTGGTCTATATAGACAGGTTTGACTGTAGTTCAATTAAAACCATATTTCTGTTTACTTAGAGCTCAGTTTTCACAGGTTCCACTGTACTGTATATAAAACCAAGCTAGCTCTAACAATCATCAGCTTGATTCATCATTTCTATTTCTACAGTCGTCTCTAATCAATTCTGTTTTATCACCATTATCAGTGCTCTTGTCCTCATTGTTTGAAGAATCACATTGTTTAATTGAATCACAAGGTTTGTTTGAGTCACAAGGTTCACCAGTAATTTTATCTGGTTTTGTCTCAGGTTCCACTGGACATATTAACACACCATTTTGAAGAACTTTTTCTAAATCTGAAACACTATTTTCACTTTGTTCCGAGTTGTCCTTTAATTTTACTCCTTTTCGTTGTGGTAGAACTGAGTAGAATGCTTTTTGCCAGTCTTTGTTCTCTGAATAACGCAGGAGAATGTCAAACACTGAAATATATAACATAGATGATGTCAGTGTTGCCAAGAGGATGTCAGTATTGCTATAAGTGACAATGATTTACCATAAAAATTGAGCAACTCCATCATTGTAAACCCACCGGTAATATTAACTCTGTATCATATTCATAACGTTGGAAAGCTAAAGCTGATATCGACTCTGTAGTGTAGTTTATGGAGTGAATATCAGCTGTGGCTTTCCGATGATAGAGTAACTCATGACAGGCAAAACTGAACACAATAATTATTCCCCTTTGTTGGACTACTGTTTTGAAGATGTGAATCCTCTGCTAAAGCAAATATACTCATATCTTACTGTACACCATAACTAAACCCCAAAATTTTATACCAGTGAGTGCAGTTAGTGTTATACAAAACATGTGAAAGTTTATAGCAGAGTGTTTCTACTTTTGAAGTGTTGAACAAAGTTCGCTTTGACATTATGTCTAATTTTGAGGAGTTTCAATTACTTCTGGTGATCTACACTGCCCTATAAAAGTACCATAACCATGTTGAACCTTGACACTTGTGATTTTTCACAATAAAATGATACCTTACTCATGTTACTTTTCACTGTACTTTAATATTTCTCTGCACAGTTCAAGCTAAGGGAGAATACTCTTCATATACATATTTCCTTCTATTAAAATGAATGTGTTAAAAACAATTTGGTATTGAAATCATGGCATTTTATTTCTACAAAACACGGAATTGAATTGGTTTATAAAATGGTCAAATACTGATTTATTACAGTTTTAGTTCATTTAATATTAACACTACACACCTGTATATTAACTAGTTTCTTTAAATTAGTAGTTGATGATGAAATTATGACATCGAGCATAAGCTGACTAAACATCTATCCAGTCGAGACAGACACAACAACAATTCTTAAAACAGTCAGGACAGTGCACTATTTTGCTTTAAAATCGCCTGCTTACTTATTGTCAAGCATTCAAGTCCTTCTTTTCATTTCTGTTTACATTGAAAATGTTTATTCTTATAAATAAACCTACCATGATTTATAGTAAGAACTTTCCTGGACTTTAGATCAATATAATCAGATATTGGGAGCTGGGCATGTGAAACACCTTTTTCTACTGCTTTCTGATGACAAAGTCCCTGAAAGTAAAAAACTAAATTTGTTTAACAGTGTATTTGTGTAGCCTCTCGAGACACCTAAAAGAAAATGGAAACAACACCATGTCTCCCATCCCAAATAACAAAACCTGGCAATACCATGAAGAAACTAATATGTGGTCTACTGCAAAATTGATTTTAACAGTGGGTATAACTTTTCTTTGTCCAGTTTCATGCAAAAAATAATACTAGTAATTAGAAAGGATATTACGTATTTAAATAATTACATTTTTCAATGTATTTTGAGGACAAAATTCTCTTATTATATAGATTCCTTAAGAATTAATGAAATCTTTCCATTGTTTCTAGAAGTATTCTAGTAAGTTTAAAATGGGAGAAAAGAAATTTGGAACTGAAAAATATGTACAGTCGAACCTGCCTGAAAGGCCACTTATATATAAGGGCCACCTGCTTATAAAGACCAGTATATCTGCATCCCAATTGTTCTTTATTCTTATTATTTGAACCTGCATGTAAAGGCCACCTGCCCATAAAGGCCACCTTTACTGTTTCCCTTGGATGGCCTTTACAGACAGGTTTGACTGTACTTGGCAACAGCCAATTAAATAAGAGCACGAATCATTACATATTAATGACAGGAACAGGCAAAAAATGACAAGAAAAGACAACCATATAATATAGGGATTTCTAGCTACAAAACTCTGGACTTTGGATGGGTACTGAAATTACTGATGTAATAATGGCCAGTGGTGTTGTAATAGTAATTCTGGAGTGTCCCTTTAATGTCATAAATCTTCCATAAATCTTATCACCAATTCTTCATACATAGGTACATTAAAATTGAAAATGAGCCGTTTTACCGGTCAATGTTTGTATTTGTTATCCATGACAATCAAAGTAAAAAAACATATTATACCTCCTTTATAAATACTGTTAATTGATTTGATGAGAGAAGTCACATGGCAGGGATAGAAATATCATATTTCCCTCACACGATCGAGTTCCCCTGTATAATATCCCTTATTTGGAACAAACCATAATGTCACAATAATATGACATCATTGATACAAAATTGGTATAGCTTTCAAGTCCGATAGAAGAAAACATTACTTGGCGACAGTTTTATGGTCATTCCAAACGATGAATAAAAACTTTCTTTTCAGTGCCATGGTTATCGTTCAATCCAGTATAATAAACAATTTATTGCCTTTGATTGAGGGAGATATGAACATTTGTTAACCCTTAACAAGTCATATTTACCTCGGGCTTTGATCTCAGGAAAAATGACTTATTGTGAGTGAACAAATGTTCATATCTCCCTCACTCAAAGGCAATAAATGTATAATATACATTTAATATCGTCTGATTTCTTATTTTTATATTAGAGAAATTAATATTTAAGGTATATTTGTAGAAAAAATACTTGCTTTGTGATGGTTGTGATCTACAAGTCCTCCAATGATATAAGCTGTATCTGGGTCAAGGTCACACAAAACATTTGATGAATCACTTGATAGATAAACAATTTGGGAGTGATCAAATACTTCTGTGTAATCTTTTTCTGTAAAATTTACCTGAAACAAAATCAATACATTTTGCTACTATAACAACAAGCAAAAATCCTTTTGTACTTGCGGTTGACCTGGTTTGAACCCACTGTGAAAAGACTTGGGTTTTGAAGGCTAACACCATAACAATTTAGACCACCATGGTCACAAACTTTTCATTTTAAGTACATAATACAACCCTTCAAATGTTCTACTGGAAAATGCTTACAGATAATCTAATTTTCACACTAGTAATTTTTAAAGCAAAGCCATTTCTATTTACTTTTGCAATTCCATTTTCTTATCAGGTGGTTGAGAAAAAATTAAAATTTTAATCAGAAAATAATTAATTTCCACATACATGTACTTTTACTTTGTGTCTTGATATATTCTTGATGCCTGGGATGCAGTAACACATGTGATATTTTACAGTCCTGTCAAGATTATTTCACTGATATTGAGAACATCAATTCTGGGATAGTGGAAAAAAAGTTAAAACTGTAGTACAAAGTGAAAACTACTGCAAGCAACCCACAAACTTTCTAACACTAAGATTTGCCAGAGTGGGATTCCAACCACAGTAGTGAGAGATGTGATCTGCAAGTGCCACCAAGGCAGGCCCTTGTGGATAACAACATGAAAAAACATGTGTGCTCCAAAATGCAGATTTTAAAACTAGAAAAACTGGAGCCACAAGCTCACAAAAAAATCCATCGGATCAAATTTTTAAACAGAAGGTGCACATCTACATTATATCACAAAGATTGTGTGAAAGTTTCATGAAAATCCATTGAAGGGTTTAGGGGGAGTTGCGGATAAGAGATAGGTACCCTAAGGTGTAACGGAAAGATGGACGGACACACACCCCTATCATTATATACCCCCACTTTTTAAGTGGGGGGTATAAAAACATGTGTGCTCCAAAATGCAGATTTTAAAACAAGAAATTTTCTCATGTTTGATGATGAAAAGCAAGTACTTGTATATTGTTTTTTGCTTTCTTTCACTTAAATATTTAGATTTACCTATTTGTTTTGACTAAACACTTACATCCCAATTCTTAAAATCACCAATAGCTTCTAGTCTCTCTTTAGTTTGACCTCTGACCCCTGAGACATAGAATTGTAATGGGTTATCTGCTCTTCTATTGGTTGAATAACAGAATTGAATCTGTTTTACCAGCTTTATAATATCCTGTCAAAAAGGTAAATGTTTACATGATTATGCGTGTATCAAAATATGTGGAGTTCGGTGGACAATGTTGTATGCTCTAGTCAATATTCTTTTCATTATATCAAGAATGTCAGTTCTTCAATGCTGTAGGAAGCCAGAGTGCCAAGAGAAAACCTTCATCAAACAAACTGACAAACTTTTGATACTAAAATTTGTCTGTCAAAGTGGGATTCAAACCTGGGCAGAAAGGTTGGCACTTTAGATTGCTCAACTTATTAAATGAAACATTGTCTATTTACAACCAACATATGTCAAGGAAAATTTTGTCAACACAATGCACTGTGATAAGAAATTCAGAAAAACACATATAGAAAAATAGAAGATTTTATTTTAGGCTGTATTCCGAATTGGAGGATATATGAGTTTTCAATTCCATCTCTAATTCTTTATCAATTTAAATGTCTGTGTAAAAGAATAAAATGGAAATATCAGAAAGGAAGAAAAATACTGTAAAGGGAATAATTTTCTTGGGGTGAAAATTTCGCAATTTCTGAAATCTGGCATTTTGTGTGGGTGTAATTTACACATAACCAATATAAGTGGATGTATATCCTAAAATTATGATATTTTAAATTGTATGCTAGACATTTTCGTGTGGGTAAAAATTCTTTAGCACAAAATAAGCGAAAGTTTTATTCACGCAAAAATTTCCCCTTTTACAGTATAATTTTCAAGGATAAGTACAAACACAAGCAATGTTGTTGTTGACCTGATGTTTTATCTGCTTTTGAATGAGTACTGATGGTAACATTTATAAAATTTTCTAGTACTGGGGTTCCAAGAAAAAATTCCCCCGAGTCTGAGGTCCAGGACTTTACACTGGGACCCTAGACCTTTGATATTTACACTGTAAAAGTCTAATGGACCTGTAATTTTTACCAGGATAATTCTACTTTTTCTACATAATAATACAATTTGCCCATGAACCTTTCAATGATGACATTAGACTTTTAAAACTTTATGTGGGACCTGCCAAAAATAAAGGCAAAAGGTCATGGGCCTTCCATTACAAAACATAATTTTGAATCCCTGCAGTATAGCACATTAACAGTGCAAACCATTCAGTTACATTGCAAATTACCATAACATCCTACAACCAGTACTCTGCAAGAAAAAGCCCTTTCTAACATGACAATGACTAATACCAGAAGACATCTTAAATGTGAAACTCGCTGTTTTACTGTCTGGTTTAAAAATATTTTTGTGCTAAAGATTGATTGATTGATTGAATGGGGTTTTACGTTTCAGTCAATAATATTTCACTTATATCAAAACATCATCAGCTACATGCGAAAGACAGAACTTTTTACGTTTGCAGTGCACTTAGAGCAATGTGCAAGGAGGGTTCTTCTATGTTTCCACAATTTTAAAATTATTAGTAGCCAAATTTCCAAGATTTGTGAAAATATAGTATTTTTAAAGTAATTTTTCACAAATTTGTTAAAATAGGTTACTTTTTGAAAGAATGTCACAAAATTAGTAGCCATTGGCGATTTTGGCTACCAGGAATGGAAACATAGGTTCTTTGAGTGCCATGCCTACATGACATGAACTTATGTTTTCAAAATCTCCCTTAAAAACCCAGTGACTTTCATTTATAAACAATCACTACCAGAACTTGTTTTAAGTTTTCTTTGATACAGACAGGGTTTGAAACTCTGGTCTCCAAAATACAATTATAACACTTTAAATTTGCTAAAGAACAAGCAAAGAATGAAAGTCATAACATAATATAGCCTTATTAACAAACAGTTAAAACCTAAAGAGGATGTCACAGCACAAACAAGATGAGTCTGAAAATTCTTATCAAGACACAACATGTTGATCTTGGTAAGAATTTTATGACTAAAAACAGCTGGGGTAAAAATTTTATTTTTTGTTCCACTTGCAAAAAAACTTTTAAGACATGCAAAAGAAAGTACTCTAAGCATACTGAAACACAAGTAAACTGTCAAATACAGTATGTTATCTAGCTAAACTTCAATGTCTGACTTTTATGAATTACTTGGAAGCATACCTTCTCTGCCATGTAACTGTCTAAGGAACAGTCTATGACAACCTTTACTTGACATGCTGATTTAGCCATTGTGTTTTGTTTTAACTTTTTTCTTGTTGGGCCCAAATCTTCACCTCTTTCTAAAGCTTCTTTCTTTCTTTGCTTTTTCTTTAGACGTTCTTTGGCTCTAAAACATTTAAAATATCTAAAGCTATAACTATGTTTATTATATAAAATGTACTGATAATTGTAATGCATTAAGAATCAAATTAAAAGAAACACCACTTAAAAGTGAATTTTCCTTACCGTTGGCCTTTACTGCTGCACCTGGTTATCAGTATAATGGACTGGGGAAGTGGTACGTTTGTCTGCGGTGTACGACTCTGTGAGCTAGCACTTAAAGTCACCCTGAGTGTGCACTAGTACATGGCAGACCAAACAACACACTCGCACTTCACATGCATACATGAAATTGATCATAGATTAATCCATAGAGATTAATAACATAGTTCTCGTTACAAATAGCTGAAAAATTGCTGATGCAACATGAAGCAACATTAAACCAACAAACTTATTAAATGGTTGCTTATAACTGAATTTACAGACAACATCTGCTAATTTGGACTATTATACATCTAGCTCTTAGATCATTAGTTAATATTTAAAAAATTAAAAAAATTAAAAAAAAAAAAAAAGAGAGATATCATGTAAAAGTTATAAAGTACAAGTTCATCTCCAAAGAAGACCAATTAAACTTGATCAGAACATCAACACCAGTTTAAGCTCAAAACAGATAGTGTTAACAGAGAACAACTTCAACCGAGAAAACCTTTTTTGTCAAGACTGTCTAGAAACTGAAATATCTTAATGTTTTACAAACCTTTTTTCATCTTTATGAGCTAGCCACTTTTCTTGCCTTTTCAATTTCCGCAACTGACTTTTGGACATTTTAACTTCTGAAGCCCCTTCCTCCGATGTCTGGTCATTCTCAATGTCTTCTAAATTCTCCTCCATGTTCTGATGTCCATCTGGTGAACAATTTGCGTTATTTGAAATAGTGGAACTGTACACAGCAATAGATGGGGAACCAGGATCTTCTGTTGTGTTATTATCAGACATTTTGCTTTCCTGTTCCATCAAATGTGTTCCTATAAGTATATAGTGGTTTTAAATTGCAGAAATTTACATTTTACACTGTATGGGCTCGTAAGGCGTTTTCGATCACCAGGTGTTTCCGATCACTTATGTAAATTCCGAATGGTGAGCATGGGCGGCCGAATTTTTCAGGCCAAACGATCTATTTATAACGACGGAAGCACGTTTTTTCTACCAGTGTAAACAAATAGTCATAAATGCTTTCTGGGAAGGTAGGATAACTCACATTCTGTCCGCGTTGATAAAAGCCGCCATTTTTGTTATTCCCGTTTTTCATGTACCATAATATGTCCAATTTATTTTGATCTAATCAGTTTCATGCAATCAGGTGTCGTCTGTTTACTCTCTGATTGTTTTGACAAATATCAGTTCATGTGACGTCACCAGTTATAGTCTGTTTCAAGAAAACCGAGGCTGTAAAGTGGCACCACGTATTATAGCATAATTGTTATATATCGGGAGCAAGATTATACAACACTTGGTTCTATAAATGCACATTCAACACCATAAAGTGATAACCGCTACCTGCTCCATGCTTCATAACACATTCTCAACAGATTTTTACAGTTAAAACTATTGATGTTGCATGAGTATATATATTTATATAATATATATAGACATATGTCAATATAAGGTTTCTAATTGTTATGAAATCAATGGATGACACACAAATGGGTACATGGTTGCTGGAATATTAATTAACTTAGGATTTAGATGAGGTAAGATATAATGTTCATGTTTTATGTTAACACTGGCCCGTTTTGAGCCTCAAACACTTTTACTTTCTTGTGTAATACGTCACTACATCACGTGATCGGATTCACCTTTTCACCATTTTTGTTTACATAGAAATGGGGACCGGTAGGGATTTAGATAAAACATGCTGTGTAATTCTTTGATTGAGCTTTTGTCAGTATAAAAGCATCCATATTAATTAGTATTAACCACGCTGATGTACATTTGATTCAGTATTATTTAGGAAGCTAAACAATTATTCCAAAATCGCTAAGTGATCGAAATCCCCTTAGTCCTCCATACATGTGTGCTCCTGCTTAATGATCAAAATGCTTCGGTCTAAACCCACAGGTTATGATGCCACCATAGTGTTTGTCAGTCCGGCCTTTATAGTTCCCCCCCCCCCCCCCCCCAAAGGCATTCCAGTTTCTTCCACCATCCAAGAACTGACTGCTTTGATATCATCAAAATCCATGTCAAAATCACTATCTTAAAGCAAAGTAAACACTTTTGAAACTGGCAAATAAGTTAAATGTCAACTTTCACCATTAAGCAGTGAGGCTGGGTTTTCCGGAAGTGTAAGCATATCATGTTTAACTTGTTACACCCACCACATGTGCAAGCGAAATAACCTCGACTGCTGCATGAAACACTTTTCCTCAATCTCCCTAATTTTTGAATGGAAAAAAATTGAAAGGGATAAAAGTGTTTAAGTTTTGCAACTCGGGCCACTGGTTTTGTCTACTGTAGACGTAGTCAACTCTGGGTTGCTTCAGTATGTTTTGGATTCAGAGAGATTCTCTTGGGGCCAGGCCAAATTTGAAAAACATGTATACCCTCGAAGGATTGGCTTTCTACGTATTTAAGGCAAAATAGTTAAAATATGACAAAGAATTTTGTTAAAACTCACAGTCAATAGTTTCACCACGTTGTTTTGTTTTTGCCTAACGTTTTCTTTTTCCTTGTAATCCTTCCATTGCTTGGAGCATTATTGTGTTAGCAGCGTTAAAAATAAAATTTTGAAAAAGAAACATGTACGTATTTAAAAAAGTATATTTTGTAACCCCAATTTTTTTTAATTTAAAAAATTCATCAAGTAAAGCTTTTACTTGTTTTTTTTTAATCTCTAGTTAAAGGGAAGTAACTGGTGTATCCTGTCAAATCATGTGACTCGGGGGAACTATTCGACAAGTTGAAAAAGCAAAACGATGACATAAATATTTGATAAAACTGAACTTGAAGACAATGGCGGAAGGTGCAACCCCATCTATCAATTTAGTCGGCTCTTACTATTCTAAAGCGGTAAATACAACATATAATAATTTATGATGTCAGCAGACGCTCAGTGGTCAACTAGACCAGACCAGACACAGGGAAGTCCTAGTTTCACAATCATTTTTTAAATAATAAGATATTCTTTACTGTAACTTAAATTTATCAGATTTTGGTACACTTTTTTCCAGAACTTAAAATTAAAATTTGTTTTGGCAAAACTAAATGCAAATGATGGAAGTGATTTATTTCAAAATGACACCTTAAATTTCCCAAATATCTTACTAATATTAGCCTACCAGATTAATACTACACTATCAAATTTATTGAGATGTGACATTTGCCTATTTTAAGTGTAGGAATGATTGTGAAACTGTGGCCTGTCTCATAATTAAATTGTTTTTTTTAAATTTTATAACTTTTATAATGTTAGTTATCATAAATAAACTGAAAAAGATGATATTGAAAAGATACATGGAATTAAATTATTTTATTGTAGGCTGGACTGATCTACATATTCAATCTCATTGTTGGTACAGGTGCACTTACTATGCCAAAAGCCTTCCAGGCTGCAGGATGGTTACTTAGTCTTATTGTCATTGTATGTCTGGCCTTTATGAGGTAAGTCTTGGGCTTAAAACTCCAAGTTAATGAGCAGAATAGAGTAATGATATATTGTACACTTACTCGGACATGTCCGAGTGGTACTTATGGGCAGACATGGCTGAGTAGTCCCATACTTTTGCTTTGTTTTGAAGTCAAGGGTTGTGGGTTCGAACCTACCTCAGCAGTCTGACATTTTCTGAGATGATTTTCATCTCCTGCCAATACTAGAGAGGTAAAACGCTTACATACTAGACAGGTAAATAGCTCATTACCAGAATAGTCTTTCAGATGAGGCTCAAAATCGAGGTCCTGTGTCTCACGCTAAAGACACTTCTGTAGAGTAGGCCACCTGTGGCCACTAATGAGGATGCTTACAACTAGAAGTAGATAACACTGACTTGAGCAAGAAGATAAGATAAGTTATAAATGAGTTTTGAAGTACTGGGTATTTATTCATACCTAGTACATAACATGCATACATAGAGTCACATGCATTCAGGTATACTGTCAACCGTTGGATATACAAAAAGTTTTATTGGTCATTATGGCATATTGATTGATTGATTGATTCACTTATTCATTCACCTATCTGTTCATCCTTCCATCCATCCATCCATTCATTCATTCATTCATTCATTCATTCATTCATTCATTCATTCATTTATTCATTCATTCATTTCTGCATGCATGCAGCATTGATTGATTGATTGATTGATTGATTGATTGATTGATTGATTGATTGATTGATTGATTGATTCATTCATTCATTCATTCATTCATTCATTGATTCATTGATTCATTCATTCATTCATTCATTCTTTCATTCATCAAATTAATTCAGTCCTGCAGGTGAGCATTTCAGGACTACTGGGCCTCTTTAGTAACTTTACAGTTACAGTATAGCCTTTGTGACAGTTAATGCAGTATATAAATGTTTTGTATTATGCATGTTATGTACATGTAGTTAATTTTTATTTTTAGTTACTTAACAGTGACATTTGTGACGGAGGCCATGGCTCTAGCTAATGCCAGTATAAAAGCCAGTATACAGGATAGGGATAATGGGGTAAGTTATTTATTGAGTGCATTGTATCTACAAGTCAGGTGTCATACTGGTCCCCTATCCCATAGATGGATGCTAGTAATAGAGCCATCATACTGAACTACAGTCAGTTAAACTTAAATGAGAAAATGCCTCTGGGCGAAATTACCATACTTTATTTCCGATATTTTCCAAATATTATAAAAGAATATATAACATTCATACACACATTCACTCACAATACTCATTACTGCATATTATATTGTTCAAAAAGAGAAAAGTCCCAGTAAATTGTTACATAGTATGACCATGTAAAATAGTTGTACATTATGGTCAAAGGGGAGATAACTCCATAACATTTAAAATGTAAGTACTATCAAGACAGTGCAGGTAATCTAAGTAATATTTCTATAGTTAAACCATAAAGATTTAATTGTGTGGGAAATACGATATTTTTATCGATGTTTTTCCAATTTAAATCATAAGCATGTGTAGTTTCAAATATAGTGTAGCATCTGTTATTGTATGACAAGTTAATGTAGTGATATAATAAAAAAAAAAACTATGTAATCTGCAGCAAACAAATCAGTAACTTTATACTTTTAGTCTGTATCTTCTGCAACTGATGAAGATCTGTCAGAAAACCAACCCTTACTTGTTAACAGACCAAGGAGTGAGTATGCATAAGTATAACCTGGCTTACATTCTTCACAAATACAATTTTTTCTGACCACTTACAGGGTTCATTTAAAGGACCCATTCCCAATGCTAAAAGTCGCCAGGTTTTACCCAGGCGAAAATGACAACTATACAGGTTTTTATACTACAATATACATAATATACACCATCTTATATTGATAATGCAGAAATTATACCCACGTGAAATGTCAGATTTCAGAAATCGCGAAATTTTCACCCGGCAAAAATAATCCCTTTACAGTATATCAGGATTGATAGACTAATTAAAAGTAGTTTTAAGTCTTGGTCAAGAATATTTCACTTATATCGAGATGTCATCATTTATAAGTGAAGTGGCAGAATTTTTTACCTTTGTAGTGTGCTTAGGTTAATGACAAAGGGCATCAGTTTTTAGGTCACTTCTCAAGGACCCTATGACTTTCATATCTAAATGCTGAGTGTTTGGCGAAAGTGCAGTCACTACATATTTTCAAGTATTGGTCAGACCCTGGCGGGGGTTTGAACTCACAACCTCCCACATATGAAGTGAGTATCTACATCAGGAGGTTATTTTACTGTGAAGAGTCTAAACTGAGTGATACCACTCAACTACTACAGTAATTTGATTAAAAATGTTTTGAATCAAAATTCTTAAAAAGACTCATTTTAACATATTTATAAATTTTATGCTTTAATTTTCATTTTAAATTGAATTGATTGTTTATTTTATTAATCATTATATTATAGGCAATAATTCAAACATATATGAAATTACAGAAAGAATTGAAATGGTAAGTTTAATTAAAATCATTTATTTATCTTGAAAATAGTCCTTTTTAAAGATGAATTCTACCTTTCTTGGATTGATCGATATCTCCATGATGATTAAATTGTACTTTGTTGATCTGTTTATAGGAAGGTTTGTTTTCATGGCTAAATATTGATTTTTCTTGGAGTTATCCCTATTTTAAATACTTAAACTGAACTATGAGATTGTAGAAATTTGCATCTTCAACCTCTCCAAAGCTACTGAAGAGATTGACCTCAAACTATTCTGAAGTTTTCATTGGGCAATATTGATGTGCATGTGTATTAATTGTCACAAACAGTTGCATTTCACCAGAGTTAATCCGCTTTTGTTTCATCCTGAAATAGTATTACTCTTTCTTTGTATCTTCCACTCTTCAAAAGCTGTTAAAGTATAAAACACCTCAAACAATATGAAACTGTTTATCAAAATATAAAGATATGCATATGTGTTATAAATTATATCACATATAAGCCTAAATGATTTGAATGTGTACCGTTGGTTATACTGTATGACAAGAAATATTGGTGGATATTAAATTTCGTGGTTTAACCTTTAATAACGTGCTCATGTGTATTTACTGATTGATGAGCTGTACTTTTTAATTATACATGTATAACATTTAGAAAATTGAGCAGTGTACTAAATTTTGCTGTTGAGACTTAACTGTGAAAATCAGGAATATTAATACATGGCGAATATTTCTGGTTATACAGTAGTTATAGTAGGCGGGTGTTGATCTCTTAAATATTGTAATATAAATGATAATCATAGAAAAGTGCTATCATATAAAGTGTACTATCATATGTTATATTTGTCATTAAATATTGTACAGGACAGTCACTTCTACTTCTTCCTCTTAGGACAGCAGGAAGTACTACTTATAATAATTAAGTACATGCACATCATGTGTTATGTTTAATACTGTTAATATGTTCTACAGGCCAATCACCAAATTACTCATCATCAACCTCACTACTGCTCTCTCTCTCTGTCTCTCTCTGTCTCTCTCTCTCTCTCTCATGGTTTATTGCTTTGTAGATGTTATGCAGTTCAATCAAGACCTCTTTATTCAAAACTGTTTATTACCTTTTGTACATGTATATGTAAATATTCTCTATTTTTCTCTTGTACACATGGTTTATTTTCTCTCTCTCTCTCTCTCTCTCCCTCTCTCACTGTTTAATAATTTATAGATGTTATGCAGTTCAATCAAGACCTCTTTATTCAAAACTGTTTATTATCTTTTGTACATGTAAATATTCTCTTTTTTCTCTTGTACACATGGTTTATTCTCTCTCTCTCTCTCTTCTCTCTCTCTCTCTCATTGTTTGATAATTTATAGATGTTATGTAGTTCAATCAAGACCTCTATACTCGAACCATCAATATTCTTTCTTGTACATTCTCTCTTTCTCTCATACACATACCAGTACTTTTTATTCTCTCTCTCTTTAACATATAATTTTGTCCCCAAGCACACACACACTTTTCACCCCAACAATTCAAGGGTATTGATTTTTGTACATCTGTCCATTAATAACACATTATCAGTCAGTCGGTCAGTCAGTCAGTTGGTCAGTCAGTCCTGATTATTGTCTGTGACACAGTAACTCTGAAATGTTTGAGATTTGTTAATGAAATTCAGCACAGAGTTTGTATATCACTAGATTTCACTGGAATAAATTTTTATGTCAATACTGTAAATTGGGAAATTTTTGCGATTGTTTTATTTTGGCATAAATTCGCAAGTGAAACGAGTTGCGAAAAAAAGTTTTGCGAAAAATAAGTAGTAATTAAAATTATAACTACAGAGTTGCGATCACATGAAAATTAAAAGATGGGAATAAATATTAAAGTGCATTCACATGAAAATTAGATGACGCGGAAAATTTCCCAATCTACAGTATGTCAAAGATCAAGATCATCGACACAGTGAAGAGAAAATTGGTTGCCTTTCAGTAACTTCATAGTTTCCATTGATGGACTTTAGGTCACCTCAGCACAACCTATAAAAAGATTATTGTTTTCTGTACAGTGACGTAAGTTTACTTTGATGGAATTTCATCAAACTTTATATTGATAGGTATTCTAATAAAAAGAAGATGCCTATTGATTTTTGAGATCATTATTAGCACAAAAGGCAAGGTCATTGATACTACGAATAAATGTATGGTTTGCAAAATAACTGAAATACTGAAATTTGGTTTGACTATCAGCTTATATATATTGGTATATATATATATTGAATTTCTTCAGTTTTTTTTATTTGATTTTTAGGGTCAGTTGGCAAGTCTTTTCTTCAACAAAGGTAATGTATATATTTACCATTATGTTACAAATTTTACCTAATTATTTGAATTAAACTGCATGCTCATCCTGATAGATTTTAAATAAAAGTTAAAGTATTTCACCAATGTGATATTTGGCTTTACTGTGGTCTTTAGCCTGTTTAGTTCATGAAATCCAGTTGATGATCATTTTTTGTGTTAAATTTTGAAATTTTCTTAAAATGACTTCCAGTTGTAATGTGTTGACTATATGAACAGATAAAGGCATAGTTTTTGCAATTGGGACATTTTCTTTCTGTTGTGTCTAATGATGTCAATGGCCAAGGATGTGACTTAATTTTTTACCTTTGAGTTTTTGTCAATATTTTTGTTATAATTTTAGATACTGTAAAGGGGGGAATTTTCGCGTGGGTAAAATTTTTGCTGATTTCACTCTAAAGAAAATACCGCAAAAATTTTACCCACGTGAAAATGTCTACCATACACATGTTAATATATCATATATATACAATATACATCCACTTTTATTGGTAACGCGAAAATAACACCCACACGAAATGCGAAATTTCAAAAATAGCCAAATTTTCACTCCGCGAAAATAATCCCCTTTACAGTATGTTATGCTCAATTCATTTTAAAGTACATGTAATCAATTAGACAAGAGCCAGTTGAGTTAGGAACTATGTGATTAACCATGAATGAATGGTTACCCATGGATTGTAGACTTTAGATTTAGAGTTTTTTCACATTAGCCCAAGTTTGCCTCAATGTAATTTCATAAAACTTTAAACACTGACTGATATTCCTGAAAGAAAGAAGCTCATTTATTTTGGAGTTCATAGTCAAATGTCAAAGTAACTGTCACAGTTAGAATTATAACTGTTTGATAACTGGTAATTAATTGATGAAATGGAGTTTTACATTCCAGTCAAGAATATTTCACATATATTGTGACATCACCAGCTATAAGTGAAGTGGCAGAAATTTTGACCTATGCAGTGTGCTCAGGACAAAGTACAGGGTTGGGTTTTTAATTTACCATTAAACTGTCTAGAAATGGCATTTATAGTGCTATAACTTCCATTGCTGTGCAAAGCAAACCGAATAACGCGCTAGTGCGCGTTATGACTAGTTTGCTTTGCACGGCAATGGAAGTTATAGCACTATAAACGCCATTTCTAGACAGTTCAATGGTTATATTTACATTTCGCAATTTTTGAAAATCTTATTTTTGTTTTTGAATCCTGAAATAAATTTAAAACACTGTCTTGTACGACATGCAATTTCAATTCCTGGAACAGCCTATCAATGACGTCACGAGCATAGGTGTCAGCAAGAAATGAGTGACGTCACATTAGCAAATGTAATTATAGTCCTATAACTTCATTTGGTCTAAAACAGAGTTTAATACAATCAAACACCATAAATGTAAATATTGTGCCAAGTCTGTCATGACACAGGACATTGATTTTTATGGTATCTTCCCAATAACACTGAAACTTTTAATTTCTAATAACAGTTCTTAGGTTCTCTATTAATGATATATTGAGCTTCAGTGGTATTTATTTGATATTTCAGTTGGTCTAGTCTTGTTTTACCTGTGTATGGTGTTATACCTGTATGGGGATCTGTCTATATATGCAGCAGCAGTACCAAAATCTATCAGAGATACAGCCTGGTATGTTAGCCATGATAATCTTAACACCAGTAGTATAGTCACCAATATCTGTTAAGTCTGTAAAAGAATGAAGTTCTTTTATTCAAATTTATACATTATATAATAAATAATATATAATAAATATACATTTATTTTGCTTGCTTATATCCCCCCAAAGGAAAACATAAATATAAGAAATGATGGCTTTTACATTTGTACCTTTAGTGGGTGCCCTGAGCTGTGATAAAAAAATACTGTTCTGGTTAATAAAAAATGGCTTATTTACTTGAAGAGTGAAGTTTTTTCTTATCATTGCAGTTACCTTTTGGAGTTAATAATAATTTACAACATAAGTGACATAATCCTTTGATCATTCCTTACATTATTCCAAACTTCTGTCGTAATTTTTATTGTTAAAAATTGTGTACAACATACTAATACATCCAAATCTTTGTTTTTTTGCTCTCATTATTTAGCACAAAGTGCTGAAATGAGATATTGTGATCAGCCTTTGTCCATTGTGTATCATCTGACATATGCCATGTGCCACACATACGGGACCATTTCATTACTAATATTTTAGAGGCTGCAATTGTTGTCTAATCATTATCAACTTTCGTGAAATCTGTTTGCACCATTTCAGCATTCTTTGCCTCCACAACTTATTTGTGCCAGTATATCATTTCCTCCACAAACTTTTTAAAAACTCTCAGTCCTTTGGGGCCAATAAGGTACCCAACTGTCTCACTTTATATTGAGAGTGCTATGGAGATATGAACAATAATTTTGGCTTCCCTCCTCCTTTATCCGGGTTGGGGACATATATATAAAATCCACATATTATACTTTAAGATCACTCCACATAAAAATTAAATATTAGTTCATACTGTGAATATACAATCCACATTCATATCAATGGCATGAACTTAAAGTTCATCACACAGACCTAGTCTCCGCGACTGATTTCACCATTTAAATATTCGTGATATTTTAAGACAAAAGAGTAGCTGTATTTGTACTTCTTAGCTTAATGTACGTTGTAGTCTGAAGTTTTAAACACATATAACATGAATTACCTTATAGGTAGGCTGATGCAAAAGACCTCCAGATTCTGGTAGAATTAAAATACCAGAAATTTAAATTACCGGTAGTAACAGAAATGATACCTCTAAAAATCACAGGCGCTTGGGGTCAGGTATTGTTTTTCAATTTATTATTTTATTGACCAAGCAATGATATATTTTGGTATTTTATCATATCTGACAACGTTCTGAACTAAATGCACCAGAAATAATCTGATTTTGTTGCACTTTAAAATTTTCTTGATTTTCTCTATATAGAAAAAAAACCTGACCCAAAGTGCCTGTATTAAAAATATGTAATTGGCACCAAAGGAAGCTTCCCATCAACTTTGCCCAAAAGGATCCTTTGTGTTTTTATTTGTTAAAATTTAAGAAGTGGAAGTTATAGTTTGAGTAGAGTGGAGTTGATTGATGGAGTTTTACATCTTTCGTTTATATTGAGAATAGTAGAGGAAACTGGATTGCCATAAGAAAACCACTGACCCTTGAGAAGTGAACTTTCTCACTAGGATTTGCCCTGAATGAGGTTTGAACTAGGCACTGAAAGGCCCTGTAATCCATAAAGAGGCCCCTAAGACCACTTAGCCACTTGAGCCCCTGTATAATTTTGATGTTACGATAATTTGTTATATATTTCAGTACATATGAACCAGTCAATGGTACATGTAATCATACACTGAGTGAATCTGATCAGTGTTGGTCGTCAATTACTTCAATATCCAGACTTAATGCATATCGCATATTTGTGGTAAGAATTAAGAATATTAAACACACACACACACACACACACACACACACACACACCTCAAATCATTGTCACTACATATTAAGTCAATGAGATTTCAGGCATTAGAAAGGGGTTTGGCTATACATGGAGGGAGATAAAAAATTGACGAAATAAATTTTGGGACTTCAAAATAGTGGTGGCAAAGTTATGGAGGAGCATTATGACAAAGTTTTACTGTAAATACATACAAATTTATATATATGCTTAAATGCTTAATACTGATATATCATTTAATCTTTTGTGATTTTATATTTCTTTTAGTTTTATGCGAACTTAAAACATAAATATCACGAAACATTACAGATAACTGTAACCGTGTAAGCATGTTATGTAGATATGAAACTTGGCTTCAGAGAATTAGTGAAACAGTCTCCACTAGTAGAAATATAATCAAAATTACTGCAGCACCATGAAATGCAATAATAATGTAAACCAACCTTTATTTATGAGCATTTTGTTTTTGTGTGTTTATTAAGGTTGCAGATGTTGTATAGATATGAAACTTGGCTTTAGACAATTAGTGAAACATTCTCCACTAGTAGAAATATAATCAAAATTACTGCAGCACCATGAAATGCAATATTAATGTAAACCAACCTTTATTTATGAGCATTTTGTTTTTGTGTGTTTACCAAGGTCGCAGAGTAATCATAGAAGTTAATACCCAGTATACAAAATTGGGTAAAGTGTATGCTATTTAGCATTGGAAGTAGTCCCTTTTACTGGACCCTGTGAGTGGTCAGAAAAATCTAATGAAAGAATAGTGAAAGTTAATAGATGCAAATAAACATTGGTTTACAGTATTGTACTTTATACAAGATTCCATCTCCTTGTATATATGTATATATAGTCCCACATAAAATCATATATAGTCCGACATAAAATCATGCAAAGATTGATACCATAAGGGTAATTACTGGGCAATTCATTTTTACTTTGTTACAATAGTTTGTATATATGGTACTTTGTATATTATAGGCTGCATTCAGTTTAGCACTTGGACCATTTGTATTCTTCAATATCCAGAAAACTAAATATCTCCAGTATTTTACCACACTTACAAGGTGGCTTGGTAAGTATTTGTAAGCTAAAAGTATCTAACTACCAACTGTAATAAATGCTGTGAGAAAACTCCTGGATTTGACATATCATCTTTGATGTGTGTGTGTGTGTTTAACATTCCAGTGAAGAATATTTCATTTGTATTGGGATGTGATAGAATTTTTTTACATCATATTTGATGTGTATGTGTGTGTGTGTGTTTTACATTCCAGTGAAGAATTATACTTTTATTTCTACTGGGATGTGATAGAAATTTTGACTTTTGCATTGTACGCAGGAAAACATGTGTTGATGGTGTTTTGCATTCCACAACTTTCCATGAGACTGGCATTGATTTTAAATGCTTCTTCTGAAAGACCCCTATGGTTTGGTATTGAAAGGAGTATGGGATGGAGTGACATAGAGTTACAATGGTGTCCCAAGTTTCCATCATGGAAGTTAATGTTTTATTTTCTGTTATCATGCATTTAATCATATAATTTTGTATTTTATTTTATTCAGCCTTTGGAGTTATGATTATACTGGCAGTGATACGTTTATCTAAGAAGGAGGGCAAAGGTCATCCGTCTGTAGCTGACTTCTCAGGAATTCCAAATTTGTTTGGTGTGTGTGTTTATTCCTTTATGTGTCATCATTCACTTCCATCATTGATAACGCCCATCAGAAACAAGGACAAACTCTATTGGATGATTGGTGGAGACTACATTCTAATTTTAGCATTTTATGCTCTAGTGTCTTTCACTGGTATTTACGCATTTTCGGAAATCAACGACCTTTACACTTTGAACTTTTTACCTGATGAATGTAATTCAAGTAACTCTATAACAAACATTGCTTTCTTTCAGTATTTTCTAGCTTTATTTCCTGTGTTCACTCTCAGTACAAATTTTCCAATTATTTGTATAACATTAAGAAACAACTTAAAGACTCTTTTTTACAATCCCGCCAAACCGTATTCATGGTTGGTAGATAGGATATTGTTTCCGTTGTTAGCTATCACACCACCAATTATAATTGCATTTATAACCAATGAAGTAGAGTTTCTTGTCGGTATTACAGGGTCATATGCTGGAACAGGTATTCAATACATTATACCAGCACTTCTTGTCTATTTTGGTAGAAAGAAAATTAAATCTGTAGTGGACAGTATTGATAACAAATATTCTTCACCATTTTCACATACATTTTGGGTAGTATTTGTTTGTGTATGGGCTATTATATGCATGATATTTGTAACAGTTAACCATATTATAACTGGTAAATAAGATATTTCAAAACCAACATTATACTTACTGTCTCTGTCAAATATGGGGATTTTGGTGTTCATTTTATTTTCGCATGTATTTTTGAAAGTAATTTTAGTGAATATTTTTTTTTAATTCACTTACATTTGCTCTCAGACTGACCATCATAGGACAACAAATACAACATGCTAATACATTGAAATCAGGATTATCATGAAATAAATGGACGGGAACATTTCCGGATTAACAGTGCATATATACTGTAAAAGGAGAAATTATTGCATAAGCTGTTTTTCTATTTTTTGTAAGAAACATCATTTTAAGATATTTTTGGTATCCTTTGATTGTCAGTACAAATGCAAGTAAATTACAAATGAAGTCTTGTTACTCTTGTTAATTTAAGCTCAAATAAAACAAAAAATTTAGATTTGTAGTATGCATGTTTTCAAAGATGTTTTGTCTTTGCCCAAGACTACATAGAAAAGGAGAAAGATTTATTGCCCATGTGAGCTGCTTTCCAAAATCAAAATAAAGGAAATTTGAGTCACATGATCGCTTAAAGTAGAGTAGTCTGCAATAGCTTTGTTTTTTATCAAATTATTTTTATAAAAATATTAGGAAAAACATATGTTAGGTAAAAGATGTCTGTAAAAATAACAGGAGCTATTTACATATGCATTTCTTATTGAATATTTTGTCAAGAAGGGGACATAAAATTGTCATTTCTCTGCTGAAGGTTCATGGGTTTTTTCAGATACTCTAGTTTAGTAAACCTTTCAATATTCTCATACCTCAGACAGAAAAATCTCACGTGCACACCTATGCTAGATTTTTCTGTCTTGTCCAGTTTGTCTGGTACTGCCTCACGTGACAATTGAACAATCAGGCATTGACTTGACGTCATCAAAACAAAGTGGTTCTTTATTTATTTTTCAAATATATGTTTTATTTTACTTTTTATTCAAAATATTTAATTGTCAGATCGATTTTATATTTGCATTAAATACAATTCGTTGATATTTAAAAATTTTGAAGAGTTGTCGATGGGGTTATTTCCAAAGGGCGGATTTGTACAATGCATTAGGTGCCCAGAGGAATGCAAGAGGCCCCATGAGGGTATGTGTTTTGTTTTGTACGTATCACAGTTATAACACTTTAATGGTATGAGAAATAGAATCTGTCGCCTATTTGTGACCAACACTGGTTGATCTCAGTCTCGGGATGATGTGATGAAACATATCCCAATCTTGGCAAAGCCTCGATTGGGATATGTTACATCACATTACCCTCGACTGAGATCATTCGGTATCGGTCACAAATAGGCGACAGTGCTTGTTTTACAAGTGACTTTTAAGGGTTGTAATTTGTTTAAACACGGTCTTTATTATTATGCTTTTGGTGCATAAATTCATTAGATGTGTAGGTACACAATTAAGCAAGATTTATGCTTCAAGTAGGCATAAAGTACGAATTTCATTTTGCTTAATTAGATCATTAAAAAGGAAACATGACTTGTATAATAATAGGGATTTACTAGTATACCAGGTAAAACCTGATAAGTATTGTGTATAACATTTTGAACTGTTACTGTTACTACTGGCCTTGGAGAACATTTATTTAACATATTACCTCAATAACATTATATTTACATTTTCATATCAATTTGCACTTTCTATTACCAATAAAAGTAATTTTTCTACACTAAAAGTGTAACATATCCACTGGTAGGTTTATGAATCCCATTTTCAAACAAAAATTATATTTTGTGTTATATTAGAATAGACAATACTTATTTTGTAATTACTTTGTGTTCAAATCATTTGAATGGGGTACAATTAATTTTATTATACATTATATATTTATTTCTATGCCTGTGATATTTATGTTGTGACTATATATGTGTATAGATATATATACTATGTATACATTATACAATACATACTGCATGCACAAAATGACAAAATTGTTTATCTTTTATTATGCTATTATGTAGACATTTGGATGTTCTTTTTTTTCAAAATCTTTGCTATAGAGAGTCATATAAATAAACTTTTTTGTTGAACATATTTTTCATTTATTCATTTGTTTATGCCACCCCACAGTGTCAAACATTTTTAGTGCATATTAATTTATCCAATCTGTCTGTTTGTCATAGCGATACATGGTTTGTTTGACTATCTTCTTTCATTTTAGAACTACTTAAAATATTGCTATGACGTCATCCTTTGTTCTCTTGCGTCTAATATCCAACATACTTGAACTGGACCGGTGCCAACAATCCAATATGTTGTGACAACAGTCCAATATTTTCAAACTTATTGGACTGTTTTCACAATATATTGGATTGTTGGCACCAGTCCAGTTCAAGAACACTGGAATCGGAAAGAAAGAAAAAAACAACAACAAAACATCAGTATATTGATTTTACTAACACCAAAACTAAATATGATTTACAATCAAAATCAGACAAATCATAAAAGATACGCGAAAGCAAATATCTCAAATGATGCAGGGTTCGTTACAACAACACGGATCCGTTTATTGCCCTTTTATTAAATTGATTTGACCTGCAAAATATAAACATTAGACAGTTAGATATTTTACAACACGTAACACACACACACACTCTCTCTCTCTCTCTCTCTTCTCTCTCACACACACACACGCACACACCATTCACTTTTATATACGTAGATTACACAGGTTGACCAACTTTTCATTAATAAACAATTATAAAGACCGGACGATCTACACACATTTACAAGCTTTGAAACAGGTTTATTGGGTTAAAGTTACGTGTCTGACACATTATAACTTAATTCTGGCATAGTATCAACACATTTTGGAAAGATAAATTACGGGTAATTTGAATGCAGATCAAACAAAATTGTTGCATATATTATATAAAAATGTAGTATTGAACATACCTGTTTTAGAGAAGTAAGTTTCCAAACCCGAGGAATGATTTCACGATTAAATCCAAACACATTGACAGTATAGGTACAATGTAAATATTTTTAGCGCGCTTCGTGCATTTGCGTGATGACAATATCACTAACGGGGACTGATTATATTTCACAAAAACCGTGTTAATAGTCACGTAAACGACAGGTGACCTACTATCTTTAACTCTGTTCACGAATTAATTTAGAGGTTACATAAAGGAAAACATTCTTTATATTTTTATTTTCTTATTTCTTAATTTGCGATATTGATTGAATTTATTCATAAATTTTTCCCTGATTTACTTGATTTTTCATTTTTCTTTTTATGTTTGTTTTTGCAATATTTTAAGTAAGATATAAGCCTCAAAATGTCCAGTATGTAAAATATTGGACTGGCCTCGGCGCTTCGCGCCTCGACAAGTTCAATATTTTACATACTGGACAGTGTTTCGGCTTATATCCTTTACATAATATACATTTTAGTATTATGCATGAACACATGATAGAGATGTGTTATGACAAAGTTGAAATATTGTTGTTAGAGATTAGTCTGATTATATCTTACTTATTGTTGACCCAGGGGTATTGCAAGCCTGTGTTTATCGGGGCCCTCAGAGAGTTTTATGGCAACCATCACAGTATTGTTGATAAGTTTGTTGTCTGTGTGTCCAGGATTGCCCTTGATATATTTGACATCCCATAGTTCCACATTCCTTTCGCACAGTTTTGATTACACATGTGGCGGGTGTGGCTAGCTAAACAGGGGGTGCTTACCCTTCCGGAGCACCCGGTCTCACTTCCCTGGTGAAATTTCATATGTCTAATCTGTCTTGTCGGTTCTAAACATTTATACTTTGCTTCTGGGCTGTGATTTGGACCTGGATTGTTATGTTTGATTTTGATTATTATTCTTCCCTTAAAAGGAAAAATCCATTTGAAAAAAATGGAAATTTTCTTAATTGTATACATACATGTGCAAATAAACAAAACTACATAAGTAGAGTACTAGATTATTAGTATTTTGATAAAGACTTTATAGCCGAAATATTGACATATATAGAGCTGACATTATGTTTTAATTAATTAGATTGTAGGCAAGATGGAGTACATTCCTTGTCTACCTATCTTCTCTTTTGTACATTTGAGTACATTAATATTTGATCGGATGTTCAAGATTACTTTGGATTTGAATTTTCCGTGTTTAACTGAAAAGCTAGTTTAAAGGTTTTGCTTTGCTTTGGGATTGTGTTTAAGACATGGATTGATATGTTTGTTTTTGACTGAAATTAAAATTAAACAGAATCTTGATCAGACACACTCTGAATTCTATACAAATTTCTTTAATATTAGATAAAATATTTCGATGGATTCACACATATAATTACTAGTAAACAGATTTGAAATTTTAACTCGCTTGAACTGAAAACTCAAGATTATCTGAATCGTGTGCCATGCTTAAACCTTACATTTTAATCTTCTCCTCTAAAGTTACTGGACCATTTGATGATATTTGAAAACTATCGTCTATGTATCATTAATTTAATTTTTTGAAGTGAAGGGCCTACAGATTTGCACAAATAAAGTAGTAGTGTCCCTTTTAGGGTCCAATAATTTGGTAAATAGTGAAACATATGGCATAATTAGGACATCTAGTTTTAGATTTGTACAATCTGGCGTCATAACCAGGTTCTACGAGAGATGGCAGATACGATAGAGAAAGAGCGGAAAACAAGGGAAAACGCAGTAGAATCCAGTTTTGAAGGAAAGTGAAAAAGTGAAGAGAAGAGCAAATGAGAAGTTTGGAATACTGGACCAGGCAGATGACTAAAATATGGTTGTAGACCTTGACCAGAAACTGGCTTTTCCTGAGATAATTCCAACCAATCTCAGGCCTGATATGGTATTGTGGTCACCAGGGACAAAGATCATTGTAATAGAGCTGACAGTTCCAAGGGAGGAAAGATGTGCTGAACCCCACTGAGAGGAAGAAGGCAAAGTATAATACATTGCTGATGGAGAGCAGAGAGAAGGGGTGGCAGACCTGGAACTATCCAGTAGAGGTTGGGTGTAGAGGCTTTACAGCACAATCAGTTTGGAGAATGTTATCTGGGTTAGGAGTCACAGGAAGAAGTAGACGAGCAGCAGTCCAGAAGATAGCCCAAGCAGCAGAAAGATCGTCATGCTGGGTGTGAATGAAGAGGAGCACTAGTAGCTGGATACCTACCACCAACGCGCAGTGACTGATCACCACTGTGGATCCCCATCCTCAGGGTGTATCGAGCTAGGGGTCGAAACACGTACACAATGAGGGATGGCCTCGGCTGAGGACGTTGGCGGTGCAGCAGCAGTACCATCACAGCTGTATGTAAGTTATAGCTGAAGAGCCTAAAATGGGGAAAAAGCAAGGCGCTTAAGAGATGGGTTTTTAAAATTACTTATTTGTCTATATATCTGCAATGATCTGGACAACTCCCCTTTTGTAAAGGCATATATATATTTAAATATTGTTGGTATTGATACAACAATCATTTTGATATATAGATGAAGGCCATAATTATCTGGAAAACTAAAACGTTTTATATATAATTTATATAAGAATATTGTAGGTATACGTATTGATACAGTGGTCATTTTGGTACACAGATGGCGGTCAAGGTCCCACGTACATGACAACGAACACTGAAATGGGAATCTATAAACTTTGTGTATAGGCAAGTATAGTAAATATTGTTGTTTTTGACACTACGGTCATTATATCCCCTCGCAAACTAGTTTGAGGGAGTTATATAGGGATCACGTCAACCTGTCCATCTGTCCGTCTGTCCGTGTAAAATCGTGTCCGGGCCATATCTCATAGGTGCTTTGGACGACTGTCATAAAACTTCACACGAATAATCTTGATGATCCCTTAAAACAAGGTCCTATCGTTAAGGTCTAGGTCGCGGGGGTATTTGGCTCTCAAGAGAGACAGTTCTAATACAGACAAAAGTCATGGTTTTACAGGTCAAGGTCACAGAAACATAAGAATGCAGAGTTATTATGATTCCCCACCACCGAAGGTGGGGAATCATATTGTTTTCGTTCTGTTTCTTATTATTATTATTATTTTTATTATTCTTATTCTTATTATTCTTCTTCTCTCAAGACCATATGCTGACGCATATTTCGGGAACGGCTTGATGGATTTAGATGAAATTTGCTACCAATAATCTGTTGTCTGTGTAGAAAATCAAGACGCGTTCATTTTTGTTAATTTGAAGGTGGGTGGGTGTGTGTAAATAAATACGTAGTTAAATACCCGGGAAAACCAATTCTGAATGGACATAAGCTGGTTACGACACCTTAATTATACCAAGGCAATGATTTCACCTATGAGTTAATCCGATTAGTGACCGTTAAAAACTTGGCGATTTTTAAAACCACAGCTTGTCACGTCACACGCCTGTACTTAAAACCTTACACAATGAGATGAATGGTGTATACAATTTGCCTTGATAGATCAAATGGCTTGGGGGTTTTCTGTTAACCACTGACTGTGGAAGTAGAAGACTGCCCACTTTTTTAAGTTTACACCAATAAAATGTCTCCTTTTACTGACTGACACTTTCCTAATGACCGGTATGTCGAGTACAAAAATTTGTAGTTTTAGTCGGAAATGAATCTTCCGAGTAAGCCGCCACTCTGTTACTATTAACACTTTTCAAATAAGAGATGGGACAATTATTTCAGGTATTGTTCAAGATAAAATATTTTTGTGTCTTTTTTATTCGATTAAACATTAGAATTTTCGTAATTTGGACTGAAAGCTCACTTCGATTTAAACATGGGAATTTTCGTAATATTTCGTAATTTGGGCTGAAAATTCGCTTCAAATTCGGCATATCGAATTAACTAACAAATTTACATAGAAATACATAGCGATCTGACGGGACCATTTGTATCATTTCGATTTAAGCGAAATTTCGATTCAACCGATTTCGAATTAACGAGAGTCGACTTTATTTCTTTTGCATCAAAAACACCTCAATAATCTATAGAGCAATGAAGATCTGGGTCTTTTAGATGCTGGAAATAACAATATGAGATTTATTCCGTATAATACACCTAAACTAATATGTACCTCAACGTGTTGAAAAGTACGTTTTTTCAATAGAGGGGGTCTTTTAAATCGGACTATATATACAGCGTCGATCTATTTCAACACACTTTACACAGAGTTAACATACACGCTTCATATAAAAATGTCCCGTCTTTTACTATTTGGACTGAGTAGATGTATCGTTATGATACAAACATATAGGAATAACCGATATAAGTCGCATAATTAAAATACAAACAGATGGCCTCCTATGATGTGTATTGCGCATTGAATCACGATTATTAATCAATAAACTTTTTAGAAAAATTATTAAATAAACATCACAAAGGGCAACTTTTATTATATTTTATTTTGGATTTTACAATAATTCTGAGTCCAACGGTGATTATACTGTCTGACGACATCGGGAGGGCACCTGGGTATATCCTCAGGCAGTGTCGACACGCTCCAATATTACTTGGATCTACCTGCCCATCATTAGAAGGTCTTACATTCGCACCTAAGACAACGATCTTAATCAACTCAGTCGTTAAATTACTGTGTTGTTCAGTGACACTCGCCAATCCGTCACTGGCTTCAATGTGTTATCACCTGTTAATTACTGGTGACCAAGATACCGGTGAACTTTGAAAACTTGTGGCCAGAAAAATCGCAAAGCGCCGTGTTTTGTCGCAAGTTAAAGAAAGAAATCGCAGTTAGCGATGCCCAGCGCAAACCCTCCCATACGTGTCTATTCATTGTAACACGCAGCGACGCAAAATCAGAGACCTGAGGGGTTCTACGAGTTTTCTTATTCAATAAAATTCATTGAAAACGTCACTTTCTATGCCGAGAAGGCCTTCCAATGTACGATTTTTCTCAACCGAAAACTTTAATTCAAATCTACATTAACTTTCAAAGAAATTTTAAAAAGCAATCAAGGTATGATTTTTTTAGTTTACCAGGTCGGCGCGGTACAAATGTACTTTATACACAACTGCCTTTAAAATGTAATTGTTCATCAAGGCAATATATACACAACATTAAAAACGCATGTGACGTGAAAATCACAAAATTTACCCTTTTTGGCGACACAGTAATGAAATTGGCAACAAAATTTTACAACTGGCCATTTCCTTGACGACAGACTTTTACAACCCAGCGCTAACCCTGCTAGGGTCTTTTCACCAGATATATGCCATAAATTATTTATGGATGGTGGGGAATCATACGTAACTGGTATCCCAGTTACAATCTCTAGTTTTACGTTGTTTTTGTGTACTCTGCTCGGGTCACTGGGCATTTAAACAACTACGGTTTTCATTTTATTTAATTGAATATCTAATTCTGTATTACTGTATTTATCACTGGATAGCTATGACTTTTAATCATAATATACACGTGTGTACACATGATTGATTGACTCATTCTTAGGAAAGTAAAATGATTACTACAAGTGCTATGCGACAGGTTTATGTAATATATATAGATGAGCTCACTCAATGAACAGCTGTTAATGTTTGGTCATTAGACTGGTCATTTAAGCTGAAACCTTGCTTTAAAAAAGATTTAGTATGTAGAATGTAAATTTTTCTTTAAAGTAACTTGAAATTGGAAGCTGTATATTTCGGTATTAGGAGACAAAATGCACTGTTCATGTTGGTTCTCTCTCATGTTTTGTTGGACGTGCTAAACGTTGGTGTACAGAAAGTCGTTATGAAGAGGATTATCTGTATATGCGAAACAAATATAAATATAACAATGTAATTAAACCTAGAGCATCTGACGAAAATCAAAACTTGCATCTGAAACTTTAATAGACCAAAATGCAACTTTAGACATTTGGTTGTTTTACACTTTATAGGAAAGTTATATTCAACATAATTAAACAAAATAAGTTCAGAACGCAATTCCTCTCATTGGAAAAATTAATCAATCTCTTGTCCAAACGGTGCATTTTTATCTTCACATGATTGTTCAATTATCTAGAGGAACTAATATCTGTGAAAAATTAAACCATAAGAATTCTATGCATTGCCCATCATTCATACTATCAAATATCGAGTTTAATTGCTTCAAGCTTAAGTTAGTCGAAACATAAACATTCCATGGTTTAATTATAAGAAATTATATTTTATATAGTTTAAATCAAATATGCACAATTGATTTGACGTTAAATCAAAAATAAAAAACAAACATACTTTTCCATGTCCGAATCATATTCAAGAAGAAAAGTAAACATTTTTGAAATGACAAGTCAGGTTAGACACGTGAACTTCACGTGAAGGCCAGATGCTCCGGAAGGGTAAGCATCCCCTATTTAGCTGGCTACACCCGCCACGTGTGTAATCAAAATTAATTGAAAGGAACATGAAACTATGAGACGTCAAATATATCCAGAACAATCCTGGACTAAGAGACACAAAACTTATCAATAATACTGTGATGACGGCCACAAAACTTTTTGAGGACCTTCATACGCCTAGGCTTGCAATATCCCCGAGTCAACAATTTATTTGCAAGCAGCATGCTCCGTTGTACAAGATCCCTGTAGTGGGAACAAGCTCTATCATAGCGTATTAATTGGGAAACAAATACACCATAAGCAGGAGAAGCAGGTATATTGCTGCATAGAAAAGGAAAGTTTACTATAGAAAAATTGAAGTTATCGCGTTTGTCATAAAGTTTCAAATGTAATCTTTTGTGGGGCGTCATAATTCAGGTATTAGTCAAAAACAAACATACTAATCCATGTCTGAATCACAATCCAGAAGCAAAGTAAAAACTTTGAAACTGACAAGTTAGGTTAGACACGTGAACTTCCACCAGGAAAGTGAGGCCGGGGGCTCCGGAAGGGTAAGCACCTTCTGTTTAGCTAGCTACACCCGCCACGTGTTAAATCAAAATTGTGTGAAAGGAACATGGAACTATGAGACGTCAAATATATCCAGAACAATCCTTTTAGATTAAATGTATTGATAAGAAACTGTTTTAAATAATTATCAACAATATGCTGTTTATTAAAAATGAAATCACACCAGGAAATAAATAAATAAATAGATATGTATAATCATGCAATACATCACCACTTGTTTCTATATTGAAATGGTTGAATAAAAAATTATTTAAATATTTAATGAATAATTTAACGCATACTTCCTTGTTTTCAAATCATATATATATATATGTATCGTCATAAACAAGTCTAATCAAGTTACCAGGTTCGAATAGCAGCGGTAAAAAGTAAGTAGAGTATTTTCATCATAACATTTCTTTGTTACAAAACAAGTATTTTTACAAAACTTAAAATAAACTTTCGTTATTCTTATGGAATAGTTTATTTAGTTTCAATGAAATTATTTTTTACCTATGCCCTCAAAATGATTTATATTAAAACAACACCATTCCGCAAAATTTATTACGAACGATTATATTTCTATTATGTAAAAATATGGTTGGCCAAATTTCGTCTAAGCTCTACTGATGAGGAATTCTGAAATGAACGTCTAGTGCTGTAAAATTAACATTGGTATAGGGCCTAATATGTATTATGTACAAATAATACACGTAACGTTCTTAAGAACATACGTGTGACATGCTTTTTGCTCTTTCAGAGAGTTGAATGTATTTTGTAATTATTTATGATTTGCATTTCTTTAAAGATTGAATCAGGGGAATAAATGGAACCGAGACAATCGCGAAATGCAAATATAACCATTAACCTTTCAAGCAATGACGTTTATTTTACCATTAAACTGTCTATAGTGTTAAAACTGTCATTGCTTTGGAAAGTAAACTAAATAACGCGCGCTAATGCGTTATGATTATTATATTTACATCAATATTAACTTTAAAACTGTTATCAAAAACAAACATACTTATCCATTTCCGAATCACAATCCAGAAGCAAAGTAAACACTTTGGAACTGACAAGTTAGGTTAGACACGTGAACTTTCACCAGGGAAGTGAGGCCGGGTGCTCGGGAAGGGTAAGCACCTCCTGTTTAGCTAGCTACACCCTTTACGTGTGTAATCAAAATTGTGTGAAAGAACATGGAACTATGAGACGTCAAATATATCCAAGGCAACCCTAGACACAGAGACATCAAACTTATCAACAATACTGTGATGACGGTCATAAAACTTTTTGAGGGCCTTGATAAGCCTAGACTTGCAATATTCCTGAGTCAACAATTTATTTGCAAGCAGCCTACTTCGTTGTACAAAGTCCTCGTAGTGGGAATAAGCTCTACCATAGCGTATTAATTGGGAATCAAATACACCATAAGCAGGAGAAGCAGATATATTGCTGCATAAAAATAGAAAGTTGACAATTGAAAAATTGAAGTCATCACGTTTGTCATAAAGTTTCAAATGTAGCCTTTCTTGTGCGTCATAATTATATACGACATGCATTTCCATTCGCTGAAACAGCCAATCAATGACGTCACGCGTATTGGCATAGCCAAGAGATGAGTGACAAAGTATTATATCCATTTCACATGGTATGAAATGCTTTGTTTTGAAAGTTTTTGAAATATTTTGATTTTTTAAAAAAGGCAACGGGGTTACTTTTTCGAAAATGGGTTAGCTTCTTAAGTCTACATTCAGGTGTGATTAAGGCGTGAATATCAATGGTTTAAAACATGGGATCCAAAACTGATGTTTCTTTTCTTGGATAACTGTTTTTTTTTTGTAAAATTGCAGATTTTTGCTTTAAATACAGAGATTAATACAATCATTAAAACTTTTCATTTATTTTTAATTTTTTGTTGTTTATTTATTTTTAACACACATTATTGTGGTAATTTTATGAGAAACCAAAATAAAATGATATGTTTAGCTATAGACTGTGAGTATAAAAAAGACGAACAATAATGGATTTTCTTGGTGTATGTCTACCAACTATCAGTTTCTGTAACGTTTTAAATTTTGTAAGTTATTTCAATTTGAACGCATTTAAGTTGATACAATGGTACTAGTATATTATTCTCGGACAAGCAATTTGAAGAAGTTTGTCAAATAAGGTAAATTTTAAGCATATAAAAAATATCGAACTATCCAATTTTATTATGTAGTATCTGTATTTTAGTAGTTTTTAAAAAGACAACAACTTTTTTAATATTGAACTGTGATGGTTTTTAAAAGAGTATACTATTTTAAATGTATGCTATTTTTATGTTTTTTAAATATAGCATAATTAATTTTTTAATATGTATTAAATAATAAAAATGTCTCATAAGTCAGAAATGGCTGGGCATTAATACTTTTAGTAAGAAATATTTTCCATTTTTATGTTTGTATTAATTAGAGGTGTATTAATGTGTGACACTATGATAAAATAACTTGATTATTATTGATTATTATTATCATTACTATTTTTGTAGATTAATTGCCGTTTAATTATACTTATAACTAAAGACCATTTTGTCAACTACAAATGAATATATGTTTCAGTTGCAATTTCATTCTTCATTGCTAACAGTAGTGGCTTAAAGGTCACCGGTCACCAAAAACCGAATTTTTTTAGTATTATTTTTCAAAAAATTACATCGTAAAAAGTCGATTTAGCCACAAATAACATTTTTGAATCATTTCTGTCCTTTTCTACAGCGAAAATTAAAGTCCTGAAACTGTTGAAACACAGTGTTATCTCCCTTTGGTAGTAAAACGGCACAAAACCGGAAGTGACGCAGAAGGTGTTATCTCAGCTATTAAGTAAATGAAGCTTGTATAGTGGACTGCATTTATTACTCAGATTTATCAGAAATAAATTCTAGTGTTTTTATATATTTATTTCTTTTTTAGCATTGGGTATTTCAGTTTCCTTCAGCAGAAAAAAATAAAAAATAAAAAATAAACATAATAATAAATAATTTTACATTTCTTTTGAAATTTATTTATTTATTTATTTATTTATTTATCTATTTTTTACAACAAATAATAAAAAAAACCAAATTTTCGTTTTTTTTTAAAATATTGTTCATATTCATTTTCATTAATATGATTTTAATAATCTTTACATATCTCTTTGAATTTTTTTTTGTTAAATAATTTATTTATTAATAAATTAATTTATTTATTTATCACAACAAATAATAAAAGAACCCAAATTTCCGTTTTTTATTTAAAATACTGTTTCATTAATATTTAATATCATTTTAATTATCTTTACATATCTCTAAGTTATTTATTTATTTATTCATTTTTATCTATTTATCATAAGGAATAATAAAAAGAATCCAAATTTTTGTTTTTTATTTTTAAAAAATTCTTTTCTTCTCTCTAGTACAGCTATATTATGACCTCAAATTGATTTTAATTCATATTTGTTTTCGAAAGAGTCCAATTTTTAATTCCTTTTTAGATTAAAATCAATGATTTATTATTATTATAATTCTTTACCCATGTAATAATAAAAAAAAACACGTTTTCGGGTAGAATCTGGGTCCAAGACCTGTAGTTTTTTGTACAACAAAAATATCAAAATACAGGTTTAAAAAATTTGTTATTGTCTCTCAAATTAAATATTTCACCCCAGTATTACTTAAATATGAAAACAATTTCAATTCAATAGCTTCCTTTTCCTTATTTGCAGTAAGTTTAATAATAATAAAAATCATCATCATCATCTTCATTACTGTTTCCATGCTAACATTAAAAAAATAAAAATTTTCATATTAACTTTATTACGCTTAATGTTAATGGGATGAAAAGAACGTCATCAAAATGTGATACCAGTGGGATTATGATCGAGTGAAACTCTCTTTCATTTTTTCACAATAAATAAATATCGTTCAAAGTGTGATTTACACCTCCTCACATACCAGTAATTAAGAAATTATTAATATGCTACATTGGGAAACATCCTGTTTAGAAGTAGACATCTACCACCTGTAATCAACATAGTTTACTTACATTTTGACTTAAAATCAAACTTTAAAACCCTTCAAAACGCCACACAAACCCAAATGTAATATGTGGATACATATAAAGGTAATGTGTCTTTCCTCAGCAGCTTAACGCCATGTACGTCATCAATTAGGTCGCCGGAAAGTTACGAGCGGTGTCGGAAACAACCGAGTATTAGCAGTTCGTTAAGGTAAGGTTTTAGTGTATTACAGGTAAATGTAAGGCGTGGGAAACCGTCAGACACATCAATATTGACTATTCTACCCATAGGAATGCAAAATACAAAATTGATAAATTTAGTGACCAGTTACCTTTAATTGTTACAACGTAATTTTATGAAATGATATGGTTTCATCTCTTGGTTGGTTATTAGCCTTGCATGATGCATATTTTCTAAAAACAAAAACTGGCAATATCTCGAAACAATGACATGAAATTATCTTTATTTGCACTTTTTAAACTTTCATTTTGTTATCTTTTTCCAGTAATAAATTAGCAGTTTAAGATGGAGGCTAAATACATTTATCTAACAGTCATATTGGTTACTTGTGGTTTGATGCTGACATCAAACGTAGAGGCCAAAGGTTCGGACATGAGTGACTCCAGTGATTTCACCGATAGTTCTTTGGAGTCTATGCGGGTAAGTATTTAATGTTCGTTTACAAATTCAATTATTAGTTGGTATTAGGATCTACTAGGACATGGTTCAAACTTAAAGGGTCCGAGACGATGAGATCCGTGATCCGCTGCTTTCGGCAACTCGACATCCAAGTAAAAATATATGTATCTGTAACACTTTGTACCTAAGGGGATCTTGAAAACAATTTTGGTTTCAAAATTTTAATGAGAAATTGTATTTCGAAACGACCGTCTAGTGCTGTAAAATTAACATGTATAATATGTAATTACTGAAGCTAATTGATCACTAAAACATAGTTTAACAATTTTTGTCCAAACACCACTATATGCAATTGTATTCCGAAAACACGGCTGTCTAATTCTCTAAAATATTTAATTACTTCTTAAATAGTAGCTGGATAACAATGTACAAACCTAATAATTTTAGATAATAGATACATGAATAAACATTAAAACCTCGTGGTTTTACAATTCTAAAAAAATAAAATAATAATAATAATAAATTAAATAATACATACTAGAATAAATGTTGTCATTTTTTGGAATGTTGTTGTGCGAAAAATAATTGTATTAAAGTCAACTGGTTTTGTTGACTCTGAACTTACTGAATTTTTATTTCCATGATTTTTTTTATTTAAATGAAAGTATTTTTGCGACGTACTTGTATTCCAATTAATTTCATTTAGTTGTTGAAAGAATCAATTGTAAATTTTATTTTCCTGTTTTGAATTTTATTTATATTTACGTGTCTAACCTAACTTGTCAGTTCCAAAGTTTTTACTTTGCTTCTGGATTGTGATTCGGAAATGGATAAGTATGTTTGTTTTTGTTTATTATTATTTATTCATAATTTAACAAAAAATTATTTGTTTGGTAAATTTTAAATTTCTTAAAAACATCAACTACTCTTTATCATTCTAAGTATTGCCTTTGATGGATTTGAAAAAAATATAGTTTGATCCTTTCGATATTTTGATATTCTTTTAAAAAACTTTTAGGTTTTACAATTTTGGTCTAACGCTACTAATAGGAAATTATATTTCGAAATGTCTGACTTGTGCTGTAAAACAAACACTTGTTTAATATGTACAGGTCCGTCCATAAGTTTTAGAGCCACCCCCATAAAAGTGGTTCAAAGCTAGGCACGAGTTGCTATAAAAATTTACATGTTTTATCAATGATTTGTTTAAAAGTTACTTATATGTGACATAACACTAGATATAGCAGATGTACGATTGGAAAAGATACGGTTATCTCAGTTTATACATATCAGACATAAAAATACTGTCCTTTGGAAAAAATTATTTCAGACACTGGGAACAAAGCATAAATATTTTTTTTTCTACGTCAAATGATACTATAAAACATCTTTTTGCAGGAGGAAATGAACATTATAAAAAATCGTTAAATACATTCACCAAAAATCCAATTTTAACCTATTTCTTATTTTTTTTGTATTTTCAATACAAAACTGATTAACTGATAAAAACTGATAAAAAGTGTATGTTTACATTCAAAAGTGCTTGGTAATAACATAAAATTAAGTTTTTATAACCCGTTTTAGTATTTTCTATTTATTGAGTCAATATTTGAAGAAATAGGATTTTGTCCGAATCTTTTCATTTATTTTATGACTCGAGTTCACTAAAACTAAAATTTAACCTTTTATTAATTATGCCTTTTGAAAAAAAATTATATGAAGTATATAAAAATAGTCCTTCGACAAATATAAGTTAACAAAACATCAAGTACAAAAACCATAAAAACTGCTGTTTTACAAAGGTTATATAAGAGGTGCTCCAAACTTTCTTGAGGAACCTTTTATTTATTTTTTTATTATTTTTACAGTTGAATCAACAGAAAAGAAAAGTAAGAGCTGCAGAAAACTTGGGCGGCGGAGCATCATCAGATTCCTTGGAAGAAGAGACATAAAAACATTAGTGTGGATAATGAAGTGGATTTTAAAGTTTATGTCACACAATCCAGCGAGATATTTGTAAGAAGAGATATTATTTCGAAAGAAGGAATTGAAATTCATTTTTATTATATGAAGTCATTGGCGATCTTGTAATCGTGGACTAATAAAATGCATTCATTAGAAATTTTCTCTAGTCATTTAATTGAGTTCTATATTTTTATTACATTTCCATCTTGTAAACATTGATTTTTGCCGTGTAAATTTGGTTTCTGATATTTATCATCTATCAAGTATTTGTTGTATTTTATTACATTTAGGAAGAAATAAGGTCTGTTTGATCGATGTAATATATGCAGTTAAAAAACACAAACGCATCAATCAATGTCGAAATCACGATCTCAAAGAAAAAAAATTGGAACTGGCAAATTAAGTTAAACACGCTCCACAAAGTAAGTGAGATCGGGTGCTTTGGAAGAGTAAGCATCTCTTGTTAAAGTAGTTACACCCGCCAAGTCTGTAATCAAAATTGAGAATGATATGAATGAAATTTCGGGACGTCAAGTGTAATGTTTGATACAGAGACAGCATATTATCAAAAATAGAGCCCTGATAAACCTAGGTTTGCAATATCCATGTATCAATGATTTATTTACAAGCAGCTTGCTTCGTTTTATAAAGGTTCCAGAAATTCTACCATAGCGCATTAATTGTGAAACAAATACACCATAAGCAGGGAAGCAGGTTTTATGGTTTGTAATTATTATATACAATGTATTTGTAATACAGGCAAAATATAACACCACTATCAAATACTTCAATTTTTCAAAAATTAGATTCATTAACGAATTATTAACTTGCGAGGCCGCTCAGCGACCACAGATATATCAAATATACTATGCTTAACAGTGAATTGAAAGTGTCAGGTTCTTAAAAATAACTACATGTATATACCAAACAATATAGGACAAACCACCAGCATGTGACAAGAAAGAAACTAAAAACTACTCGATTCCAAATCTAGACGATAAAAAAGGCTGTGATTCGTAAATGCGGGCTTTAGACAAATCGGGCACCGAGACCAAAATAAATAAATAAATAAATAAAATTTATTATACACGTATAATTAAAAATCATTATGATTGGTTAAAATGGTAACACGTAACCATTAAATCTCGCATGATATACCATGAAAAATCAATATATATATTGTATATCAAATTCAATGTACGGTTTTTGTTTACGTTTTCGCGTAAAATGATTATAAAGCAAGTGATTATTCATCCGGAATGCCTGTCAATTTTTTTTTCGTAGAATGTTGACGTTATGGCATCTTCCATTTAGTGTGTTAATGATTGTGTCTCACCCGGAATGCCATTTACTTTTTCATAGAATCAGATTTAAAAAGTCAGAGAGATTTAATGAATGTGGGATATTTTTCGTGTGATCTGTCTCAACCTGGGCGAGCAGGAAAATCTAACATCGGTAAAATAGATAGATTACCTGGTCACAGGTTTGAGAAAACATTGTCAACAGAAGAGTCACAGTGGCTAAATTAAACAGTCATGTACTTTTTAGTGGTTGTATATGATGTGATATTCACCGAAAATATCAATACTGATCTCGGCTTTCGGCTCAGTCAGTATTTATTTTTACGGTGAATATCACACTATATACCACCACTAAAAATCCATAATTGCATAATTGTATAAAATGAATAAATCAATAAATGTAAACGCAGTAAAAGATAAAAGATGTCAAAGGGACATAATGGTCACCATATCGGTTATTAAAGTCAAGTCCTCCGCAATATGGACATGATATGTACAACCTATAAATTGATTTAATCATTGCAGAGGCATTGAAAATTTCATAGCGACAGACTATAAAATCTCTTACCAAACTGAAGATGGTGTAGTAAATGGTTTACATTTTATTTATGGTTTTTATTTCCCCATCATCAGATTCATTTAAAATGAACTACGTATTTTCAGAAATGAATTATTAGATTTACAAAAAATATATCTGTTATAAAATAGGTCTTATTAATCGCAAACACACTGAATAATCTGCAGATGATTTAACTTTGGGGGTATATATATATATATATATATATATATATATATAATAACATACCATCCCATGTCCAAGGCAAAGTAAACATTTTGAAACTGAGAAAATAAGAAAAAAAAAAAAACAATCAAGGAAGCGCAGCCGTGAGTTCTGGAAGGATAAGCAGCTCCTGTTTAGCTAGTTTCACCCGTCAAGTTAAAATTGAAGACGAGCGGAACATAGAACTGTAGAACCTCAAATAATGTCCAAGATTATTTTGGATACAGAAACGTCATACTTATCAACGATATTGGGACAGCGAATTTTGAGTACAAAGTCATCATACTTACCAATATTAGTGTGACGACGGTCATGAAACTTCAAAACAGTCTGGGATTTTAATATCCCTTTATCAACAATTCATTTGTAAGCAGTTTGCTTCGCGTAAAATAAAAGGTATCGTATTAAAAATTAATTCCACAATAACTTTAATAATAATCGTTGTAGTGGATCGTGACAGCAGTTCACCCTCTATTTACTGATATGTTTGCTTTTGATAATGTACAGATCGCATGTATTAACGGTATTGTGACGTAACAAAGAATGGGTTTAGAAAACAACCATCTTGTCATATCTAACACATCTTATATCTTCAAAAACAAACATACTGATGAATATTCAAATCAGAATCCAGAAGCAAAGTAAAAACTTTATAACTGACAAATTTGGCTAAGCACGTGAGCTTCTATCAGGAAAGTGAGGCCGGGTGCTCCACAAAGGTAAAGATTTTCTGTTTAAATAGCTACACCCATCACGTGTGTAATCAAAGTTGAGTGAAAGGAAAATGTTTTCTCATATCTTACCCCTCATAAAGTATCTTCGCCTAATTTATTGCCGTCCGTATCGTGATCCTCTTCAGTGTTAGTCCATAACTGGCAATAAAAACTTACGACCCAATAAATAAAGTAAGTAAGAAAGTGGTGGAAACACATTTTTCTTAACCTGGGTTACCGTAAATCGGGTCATTTTTGCGTGGTACAAATTTTGCGGATTTTTCAAAAAATGTATATGTTATTTTTTGTGTGTTTAATTTTTTCGGATTAAGATTTTTAAGTCAAAACTAAAACCATTAAAATGGTTAAGTACTGCTAATAACATCCAACACAGATCGATCTGGGTAAAGAAGACAATTTCAGCCAATCAGAATTCAGTTTATAAATATATTCTGTATAGTCAGAGTACTTCGGTTGAGTAAGCATAGTTCTGGTAGCATAGTTGTAAATTGATAATTAAACTTAATTTGCAAAACCTGTGAGTAGTTTTCAGTTTGTTTTTATTGATAAATCTACTTGTGTCTTGAGAAGATATACAATTATATATTAAAACATTAATGAATAGGCTCCTATGGCGGCAAACAGTGTAAACGTTTTTTAGATATCTTTGACGTCTCATAGTTCCATGTTCCTTTCAAACAATTTTGATTACACACGTGGCGGGTGTAGCTAGCTAAACAGGAGGTGCTTACCCTTCCGGAGCACCCGGCCTCACTTCCCTGGTTGAAGTTCACGTGTCTAACCCAACTTGTCAGTACCAAAGTTTTTACTTTGCTTCTGGATTTTGGATAAGTATGTTTGTTTTTGATTATAATGGATATGATCTCTAGCAAATCAATCAATTTTCTCCATAATTTTTAATTGATAAAAAAAAAAAAAAAAAAAAAAACAAAACGAAATTAATACATGTAAAATACATCGTACTGAAATAAATACTTTATCGGATGAAAACCGCTTTCCCGGGAACGTATGAGATCGACCATTCTGGGAATTTTTAGGCACAATTTTGCGATATAAATATTTTTGCGGGTTTTAATTTTTGCGATTTTTTTACTCCGCAAAATCACCAAAAATAAAACCACAGCAAAAAATTTTGATTTACGGTATTGCAAAAATAAGTTTATGTAGTCTGTCTCACTGTAATTCATTAGTGCTACATCTGAACAATCATTTTAGAAGTGATGTTATATTATATTTTTTTTATTTTCTGAAAAAAAAAATAAAATTAATAATATGACAATAAGCTTGATGGTTGATATTGCTATACACCACTGAACATTTAACGGAAGTTTTTTTAATAAGGGGGAATGTATTCAGTCCTACAAAAATACTTGAAATCAAAATATTTTATATTATTTTTTCTAACAGGGTTTTTTGAAAAATAAGTCACTAGTCATTCAAAAGGTTCGGCTTTTCAATTTGCCGTTTTTCTTACTAATTTAATATTGAGACATGCAAAAATTTAAGCGTTTTTTCCACACATGAAATATATGTATTTGTTATGTAATATTTTTGTTAAATTTTCACATTGTTGTTCTACAAAAAAACTACACTTTGTATTTTTTTCACTATAGCCTTCTTAAATATAAAGATCGTTTACATTACAGAAATTTTATTGGTAACAACTAGTTTTACTATTTTCAGATTGATGCAAAAGTTTCAATCAATCTTTAATGTATGATTTCTTTTATTATAATTACTTTCTTCAAATATGCTAGCACACACACACACACACACACACACACACACACACACACACACACTGTCATTTATACATTTTTGAATTTTATGAATAAAATTTTAAAAATCCATTACATGACAACACACACATGGAGTAGATGTGTATAATAGCTATTTTTCTACGAAATTATATGCGATTTATTTTATCTATTAAGCAAATATCTGTAACGGAAAGGATCATGAATAATAAATAACAACCATAGTCAATGTAATACATGATTTAAATATTCAACCAATTAAAATGAATGTATTTTCTGAACTTGGTTTATAGTGGTTTTAGTCGCGACGATCTATAACATTTGTATTGATGATGACTTGGAAATTACTGTACCTGTTTATATGTTCATGGATATCACACAAAGGTTATTATTAATACATCTCTATCTTTGTTTTTTTCTACCATTCTCTATCTTTTCCTTTTTCCTATTTTCCATATTTCCGTTCATCTGAATGTTTCTTAAGTATTTGATTGTTTTTGTGGTTTAAAATTTGTAACCTTTTGATTTTGATTTTTATTGTAGATTGACTGTATATAAACATAATTTCAAGCAAACAATGGTTTTTGTTAATTACTTTATATCTTCCATTTATTATGTTTCTTCCTGTCTTTCATTCAAATGTACATCTATATCAATATTTTTTGGTGGTTTAAAGTTAATTTGGAACATTCAAGTTTATTTTCATGTTTTGTTTAGAACTACCGTAATAGATCTATATTGTTTGAAATCGAACAAAGGTTTTTGTTTAGAACTCTCAATCTTTCCCTTGTCATGTCGTCTTTCCGTCTTTCATACATGTATGTTGTTTAATTTATATTTATATAATATTAAATAATTATATATTAATATTAAAGATATAATATTGGGCATACCAACCAAAGATTCACATGCTCTAAATCACATTATATCATTAACCAAACAGTATATTAGTCTACAACGATACCTTAATAAAACTTTACATATAAAAGAACTGCAAAATCACATTACAAAATATTATCAGATCGAAAAACACAATGCTTCGGGAAAATCTAATATTTTTTGCAAAGATGGGGGGGGGGGTCTTTAGATCTTTATTTGAATAATAACTACAAAATTAAAACTGGTATAATATGTAATACAAACATGTATATTTTGTACATATTGTTTTATAGTATTAGTGTATCATGAAAAAATCCGTATGGAAGATGAAAGTATGAGTGAGTGGGTGGTGTCTTTGTCTTAATATATTATGTAAAATGTTGAAAAAATATAAATAAAAAAATAAAAAAAATTATATTTATTTAAAGTATTTGATTTAAAAAAATTAAACACTATAATTTTCATTTTTGTTTCAGAACTAACCATATAGATATAGTAGGCTATATTACTATGTAGATAGTAATTATAAAATACTAATCTTGGTACAATGTATTAACAATTTAAAAATCAACAGATGTAATTTGTCTACTAATATTTAATTTTTGTGGCAGGGTTTATAAAATAGTTTCTGAATGTGCTTTGTCATGTTTGGAATTGCTATAACGGATCAACCATTGCATTTCTATGTGAAATTGTAAAAACTGTAGTACATGACATAGTAAGTAAAAGAAAGAAACAACCGAACCAAAAACAAACATACTAATTCATGTCCAAATCACAATCCAAAAGCAAATAAACCAAAAACAAATATACTAATTCATGTCCAAATCACAACCCAGAAACAAACAAACAATATACAAACGTCAAACACATTTTAGAACCCATGATCACAGAACTACCCATTAAATAAAAACACGGTAAATGTCCAGCGTTGTTGTCTATAGTAACATTGAAGGCTTATCAATCATGACAATAACTTTATAAAAAAACTAAAGTAAAAATGTCACATGTTTAAGAGATTTAAAAAAGTATTGTTTTGCAACACAAAGTAAAGACATACCCAGTATAGTAACCATACAGCACAAACTACACTTTAATAAGCAAATGTGGTTATGGAATTAGTTTCAATAACTCAGACAAATACATAGATGGGGATAATTAGGATCAAATCATTTTGATTTAGTATCGCAAATTTAAAATTCGTATGTATCAAAGGGCAGGGATTTTGAAAAAAACCTCCCGCTCTCGCGCTCGAGGCAGACGCCCTACCATTAAGGCACCAAGGTGGTTACTACACCTTTGTAAATATAATATTTAAATACGAATGATAAGACCCTACATTTCTTCTGATTTTAGGGTTGTTTAAATTTGACCATGTGGAGAAGAACAACGTATGTAATATGAAAGAAATTAACACCTGAAAAATGTACCTGATAACATAACTTTTGTCTATTTTTTTTTTACAGGATTTTAAATAAATTATAAATATTTGATATTAAGTGTTGGCTATGTTACAGCAATGGTTTATCAGCAAGAACAGAACCTATACCAATTGGTAGATGTGTAACAGGGGGATGAAACACCAGAAAAAACACTTCCTCACCGAGTGCCCAGTCTGAGGATCGAACCCGACCCTCCCGCGAGAAAAGCGAGCGCTTTACAAGGCTAAAAGATCCGGACCAGAGAGTCTTGTACCATATCACTCTATTATATCTACTATATACAACACAGTAATACCACGAGTAGCTTAGGCCTGGTACATTCCTCTCCTGTTATCTTGCCATTTCTCACCTTGGAAATCTCACACAACCCACCCGTGTCTTATTTTGTTGGGCGCCAATGTAACAAGGGGGGGGGGGAACACAAGAAAAAAAACCACTTCCACACCGAGTGTCCTGGCTGAGGATCGAACTTGGTCCTCCCTGGTGAATAACAAGTGTTTTACCAAAATTCTAAAAGATCCAGACCAGAAAGTCTTGCACCATATCACTCTATTATATCTGCTATATACAACACAGGAATACCACGACTAGACCAGCCCCGTTACAGATGTTTGGTAGTGCAATTACTGGAAATATCGGTTTATGTTATTTTACTTACTGGCTTATGATCTATTTGCTGCATACCCATGGTACTAATGAAAGGATTATTAATCTATTATGGACCTTTCCCGAGGGAACCTATATTTTTGTCTGGAGAAGTATAGTGCCCGAACCGATAGGCGAGGTCACTTTACCTCTACAGATAACACTGTAGGAGAACTCTTTTTGAGGGAGAGGTCCATAATAGATTCAGTTCATCACAGGTCTTTGTTTTAATTAATTAATTTTTAATAAACTTTTAATTTTATTCAACATCATTGATTGTCAGCTGTAATTACTGTTGAAAATCTATGATGTTGAATAAAATTAATAGTTAATTTAAAATAAATTAAAACAAAGACATGTGATGTACTAAATCTATTAACGACCTCTTCACCTGGAATAGTTCTCCAATAGTGTTGTCTGGAGAGGTATAGTAACCTCGCCTTTCGGCTCGGACACTATAGGAGAACAGTTCCCTCGGGAAAAGTTAAAAGTTTCTCACGTCAGGGTTGCTATGAGTTGTCAAAGACAGATGATTTCTTCAAGAAATAGTATTCATGTAGTTATCCAATGATTATTCAACAAATTGACACGTGATGTACCAAAGTCGTCTATTGTTCACATTGACATGTTCTTACTTGTTAGTTTTTAATATGATTGACAACTCAAATGAAACAGGAGACTGGCAACAAAAGTTTTCTTCTATCAGACAAAAATGAGATATTTAAATATATTTATACAGGTCCGTCTAGAGAGTGTTGTGACCCTCTTCAAATTGCAAATTTTCTTTCTCTTAGCATTTAATTGGTTTTATAAGGACTGTTCTAAACACTATATTTTAATATATTTCAAATATGAAAATAAATAGATTGATATAGAAGAAATTACTGTTTTTAACATTTTCTTCCAAATTGGACACATTCCAGGATTTCAGTTAATGACAATTTTACCACTATATTTATAGAAAAATCATGAACGCAGAATATTTAACTTGCTTAGTTTGGACATCTTCCTTCAATATATAGATTTAAAAAAAAAACCACTTTTTTTTCTAAAATTCAGTCAGGATGTGCAGTTTTCAATAATGTGACCAATTTATTCAAGTTTTTTGATAAAACATAATTATAGGAGTTGTAAGATGATCAAATTTTATAAATGTTTTTAGTCTATGGGACAACAACCCACAGTTAAACACTAGAAAAACTTTTTTATGTGAATTTGGCTAAAATGGTTGAATATTATGATTTCATGTAAAAATTCTTTCGATGCTTGGATTTTGAATTTAATTGATTTTTACGACTTTTTAATCTTAATATATTACAGATAAATCTTTGTATAGACAAGGAAAGTACATACTGTATATAGATTGTAACCTTTTTTGTCATTGTGAAATTACAAATCCCGTTGTTAACAAATGTTTGGTCCCAGCACAATCGAGTAAAGGCGTATAAGTGATCCAGTAATTAGACCATTTAGCAGCAATCTGTGATGTTTACCCACGTAAACCTCACCTAGAGAATAGAAAGAGAACCCAATAATCTATATTACTCTAAAGGCTGAAAATTCTATCATATTTAAATATTAAAATATTTTTTATCTTTAAAATTAGGCGAGTCTGTATATTATTTGTCAAAGTCTGCTCAATTTATTAAATGTAAATATAGCATTGCATCGTTAATTTAAACAATTAAGTGTAATTAGAAAAAAAATTAAATCTTATATTGAATATCAATAAATGTCATTGATTATACGTGTCAAATTTCAAAAGTTTTTACTTTGTTTTTGGGATAATAATTTGAACATGGAAGGAAATGTTTGCTTTTGATAACCTTAAAATAATTGTTTGAAGCTTAACACGCGCAACAAAACTGTAAGGGTACATTAAATGTCTGCCATGAAAAATTAAGTCAATAACAACAAAGTATTTGTCAATATTACAAACTTAAGACCATAGGTTTTTTACGTTGCCAAAAACAATAGAAGAAATTGCAATCTATATGTCGCATCTGTTGGTGTACCTATTGGTTTGATAGTGTTCTACATTATTTGTATACAATTTGCTAATGCTTATGAATATACACATGTTAATTATTGATAGAGAAAATTGATAAAAACCAAAGAACATAAAAGCTAGATATAATAACTGAGTAATGGTTACTAGATCATTGGTTATAATACACTGCCGAATTTGCCCCGACACCGGTGAAAGGTATTTAAGGTGCAATGGGCACACTTCTGTTTCTGTCAAACAATATTGTTTATAAATTTGATGTGTCTGTATCCAAAATTGTACTGAATACATTTGACATCCCATAGTTCCATATTTCTGTTATTCTCAATTTCGATTTCACACATGGCGGTTGTAGCTAGGTAATCAGGAAGTGGTTATCCTCCCGGAGTATCCGGTCTCACTTCCACGGTGGAAGTTCACGTGTTTAATCTAATTTGCAGTCCTAAATTGTTTACTTTGTTTTGGGATTGTGATTTGAACATAGATTAATATGTTTGTTTTTATTACATACAGCTGATTTTATGATTTTTTTTAGAAATGTATAAATTACATATTAAACTAGTGTTTATTTTACAACACTAGAAAGTGCAATTTAATTGGGTTCTCTACTTACAACCATGCTTAGATTTTAAGGATACATGCGTATAGTCGCTTTCTGTGTAATGATTTGAGATTTTATGGTTGCCGAATAGAGCAACATTTCTAACGAAAAAAGTAACCAATTTAGTTTACATTTTGATCGTGGTTCTGACCTCAAATTTTCAGAACCTTTTTAATTTAATTTGTAAAAATGGCATCTTTTTCAAAATATGTTACATTATTTTTTTTACAGCTTTACAAAACGACTTAATCATATGTGATGAACTCCAAGATAGCATTGTATGTAATAATGGTACACTTACAATATTGGATGCCAGCTATGGTCGCCATGATAACATAACCTGCCCAGGAATTGCAATGACAAACACCAATTGTCATGCGCCCAATTCTTTCAGTTATGTGAATGATACTTGTGGTGGTAAAGCGACATGTACAGTCTTTGCACATTATACAAATGTCGAAGTGGACCCATGCTATGGCACTTTCAAGTACTTTCTTATCGAATACAACTGCACTGACCCATTGAACGGTGAGTACTTTATAGATAACATTTTGTCACATCGTAAGAAACTTTAAACGTTACCTACCTACCTACCTACCTACCTACCTACCTACCTACCTACCTACCTACCCTACCTACCTACCTACCTATCTACCTACCTTAAACCAACCCACCTACCTACAACCCACCCACCCATCTACCTACCTACCGTCCGTCCAAGTATAAGAGTGGAACGTAAAACCACATTTAAACAACCAATAAGTAAGCTATTGGTCGCCAAAGATTAGATTGCACATCCGATTTTATGCATTTTTTAAAACATACTCTACCATAAAAAATACGGGACATTGAACAGCTGGACAATATTCTTCTGCATCTTTACAATGTGTTTGCATTCTGTTTTTATTCCATTTTTTTTTATTTTTACAATTACATTGTTTTGCATGGCAATTTTTTGTCTAGTAGCTCCATGTTCCATTCACTCAATTTTGATTACACCGGATCACCTCACTTTCCTGGTTCACGTGTTAAACCTAACTTGTCAGTTTCAAAGATTTTACTGTGCTTTAGGATTTTGATTCGGACATGGGTACGTATGTTTGTTTTTAATTTACAATTTTTCTGCTTAAGAGTTTAGATAGTTTTGACGAATGTGTTTATTTTCAGGAACAACTGGACACAGAATCACGATATGTGGCGGGAAATACCACGAAATAACCTGTGATATCGGAGTAATACTCGTCACATACGCAAGTTTTGGAAGACATGATAACTTCACTTGTCCAATTTGGAAAATGACCTCTACTTATTGCCACGCAAATAGTCGTGGTGTGTGGTGAAACAGATTTGTGGGAAGAACTCTACATGTAAATTAACAGCTGATGCGAAACAGTTCTCACCAGATGATTGTGATTACAGAATCTACAGGTACCTAACTGTCCAGTACACCTGTGACCAAATAGGTAACTAGTATTTGTTGTTGAAGAGGTAAAGGGGTTTCCGTAGTTTCCTGATGATAAGAAAAGATAACAAGTAACAGTTATCAATTTTCCGTACAGTTTAGGTTTTTGTTTTATCATCGTGGCAATTTGATTCCCTTAGTTGTTTTTGATAGCACTTTTAAAATGTCACATTTGAAATTAAATCAATAAGCCTTATTTAAACAAAACATTTGACCAAAGTTCTTTGCAATGCATATGTCATCCAGAAAAAAACTAATACTAGAAAAATGGAATTTGCAGCTGAAGATAATGCAATTGTCAACAGTCAACATAACCAGAAAACACGATATTTAAAAAACAAAAAAGAAATGTAAAGTTACCGGCACTGTCATATACTATTTCGAAATGTATTTTATGATAAAAAAAAAAAATGGTATATGAAAGGAATAGCAATTATAGAAGGTACTGGAGCAATTGTCTTATGGTGTGATTATTATACTATAGTTCTGTTGCAGGGCTTGTTATCATAAATATAAAGCATTTAATATTGTTGTTAAGCACACACACACACACACACACACACACACACACACATATGCGCGCGTATGAAAGATTTATTAAGTTTTGAGGATGCTATTACTTTATGACTGTTTGAATAAGTCAAATCGATAAAGAAACGGATTAATGTTACATAATATTTTGGACGAAGATTTTTTTTATCTCATTCAACTATTTATTTACATTATTCTTTCTTTCAGAAAATAAAGCAACTGGAAACTACAACACAGAATTGTTTAACTTAAAACCAACCGTGTCAAACGAACAAGAAATTGGAGTGCTAATGACATCCAAGAAAGCAGAATCACTGATTGCATGCCTGTCACGTGACTGTTTTTCTGACCTTTGTCGGTCAGCTATATTCGATCCTCTAGATGGTATTTGTCATACATTTACCGGTCCAGGAGAAAACCGATCTTTGTATCAGCTTACAGGAAATGAAAACATTTGGACAAAAGATTAAATATAGGACATTACATATTAGACACATTAATTAAGAGGGTTTTTACAAGATCATTGCAAACCCGTTTTGTTTTCGTTTTTTCGACTATCCGTCTTCAAACCAGATATTAAAAGTTTACTGCTTTATATTTTAACTATGCGTTATATCGATGACTTTTTTTGAACGCTTTTTTTGAAATATTTTAAATTATTTTCACCGTTATCTACCTTATACAAATTTTTTATAAGTATTTTATTTTTAACATTTTCGCCAAAACTTTTGCTAAAGTTGCCAGGTTACTGTTATTAACATGGAGATTTGTACGAACCATTTTTAGCTCACCTGAGCCTAATTACCTTTAGATGGGTCTCACCTGTTGTACAGTTTCAAAAGCTTTACACACATTTCAAGTGTGAACTCTTATTTGTAAAAAAGTCAAGAAGTTATAAGGAACATTCATTAAAAGATGAAATTTAGATCACAGTGATCACTTCAATACTTCATACCTTTAAGCTCTAAAAGTTATATATAGATACAATGTATAAGGACATTAAAGGAAAACTCATTAACCATGAAAAAGTAAGTCACTAACCTATAACCCTACTTCATGCGTTACAACTCCAACAATTATACATACCAACCATATTTAAACTGTCTTACTCTATGACCAAAATTCATAAAGCTTAAGGAAAATCAGACAGACATGAAAGATTGGTCACAGTGACCTACTTTCTTACTTCATACATTACAGACCCCACCCTGGGGCCTTAGTGGCGTGTCACCACCTAAGTTTCAACCCAGGACATATCCATAGTGTGCAGAACAGTCTAGTTTGAGAGTTTATCAGTTCACTTGCCCAGGGCTGGTTATCTTCTTTAGCACTCTAACTTCCTCCATAATTTCTGAACCTGCTGTTTCGATATAACTGAAAAATACGGAGCTAGGAGGTGGGCGCTGTTTTGGAGCTTGCACTTACACATTCAATAACGTAAACAGAGTAGTCTCCCCTGGATGCGCGGATTCAGTGCGCAATCAAAAAACCCGAAAATGTCTTTAATGAATATTTGGACTTCATTGGGCGTCGAAATTGACGGATCGCCGGCCACGCCCACTATGTTCCGACAAAGGGTCGACATGCTTGAATTACACGCAAAAAGAATGACAACTCGGCCTGAATTGTGCGGTTTAATGACGTCACTGACACTATAACGTCATTAGTTGCCCTGAGGCTGCTTTGGTACCGTGATGGCGGTCAGTGGCGGAACATTGTGGGCGTGGCCGGCGATACGTCAATATGTGACTAATGAAGTCCGGAATTCAATTGGCGTTGTAATTTCGACCTCGGTTTTCATTAGGCGTCTCTACAGCTTATTTTACAACCTTTCGATAATTAGGCCTTCATCAGGTGCCAATATACAGTGGCGGATTTAAGGGGCGGGGGTTGCAAACCCACCCACCCCCTTTGAAAAATTGAAGAGAGAGAGCGAGACCTATTGACTGATGTGACCCTCATATGTTAATGTAACAATCCATTTCTGTATACGTATTGTTCCGGATCGCGTTTACTAGACCCCACGTCTCTGGAAGATCGAGCTTTCGGCGCTCGCACCTAGCATTGATATACTAGTAATTCTCAACCCCCCCCCCCCCACTTTAAAAAAATCCTGGATCCGCCCCGATATACATTCAAATTGCATTCTAATAACATAGCACTCCAACTTACAAGGACAACTGTGGTACAATAAAAACAACTTAAAAATAAAAAAATATAAACAAAATTTTTTAACTTAGAAATATTGATTCCCCTTGTGGAAATTATTTGTGAACGGAAAAATATTTTCAATGGTATTGGAACATGTGGGAAAGTGAATTGTCCTTGCCGTTGACCTTTACTGATTCACCTGGTATCAGTATAATGTGACTGGGAGACTGGAACGCTTGTCTGAAGCGTACTTACTCGGTAAGCTAGCACGGTAAAGTCGCCTTGAGTGCGCGCTAGTACAAGGCAGACCATATAACACACTCGCACTTCACATGCATACATGACCTTTTTCATAGATTAATATAAATATTTTCCGTTTCTCGCGAATAGCTAAAAGAAATTGCTGATGCGACGTTAAGCAACATCCAACCAACCAATCAATGGTATGGGAGTTGGACAGACAGCTATTATGAACATGTCATGTGCTACTTTTGAATTTTTATGAAATAATACAATTCAAAAGTAGCACATGACAAACAGAAAAGACCTTATGATAATATGTTTCGTTTCTACATGTAGGAATGTGCATATAAAAACTAAACACACAGTGTTTAGATAAATAATTAAAATAGAAATTTCATGTAAAACAAACTTAGGGCACCTAGTTTCACCTGTTACATATGATAAAATATTTGAAAATATTCTAATAATAGAAATAATTGATTTTGAAATTAATTAAACTGGATAGATTTAGTATTTGTTATGTGTTTTATTTTGTTGCAGGATAACCGATAGCTCTGAGATATCCCGTTAATTCGCGCTCTCGGTGCTATGTTCTGCATGCACTCGTGTTCTCCCCCCCCCCCCCCGGTCGGTAACCATTACATATTGTCAAGAGTTGACTCAACATTTGCACTCGCAAGCTGTTCAGTATTACCTTACCACTCGTGCAAGGTATATATAAAGCAAACATTATCAACCTGTTTCTAATCTATATGAATCGTACTTGGTATTACTATCGAGGTTTGATTTTCAGAAAATATAGCTATTTAGACAAAATATAGGTCAATGATTTCCAGCTGTATATAATCCTCAATCATTAGTTATATTCTGTTTAAACATGTAACTCCTCAAAAACTAGTAAGACAAAGTATTAAGTGGAGGAGCGGATTACATGATTTTTCTTACCAAAATAATTCAAATGCGGATAAAAGCATGAAACTTTGCACTAATATTTTTTTTCAAAGTACATGGTTTTTATAATCAATCATATTAGACGAAATATAACTCATGATAAATTAAACGAACTGTAACCTACCCGCCAAGGTAAATTCAAATAACATTGACACGTCACTTGCTTTAAGTAAAACAGTATATTTTAACATAGGCGTAGGAGGGTTTTAAATATTGGGGGAAGGGGGTCAAACCGAACCTATGTCAGGGCCAATGGCACGAGACGGGCCATGACCAATGGCACGAGGCGGAGAGTATGAGAGGGGTGCTAAACCCCTCGCACAGGTGGTAGTTTGGGGGGCCTCTCCCGGAAAATTTTCAAAACTAAGTCTTGTCTAGACGCATTTTCAATGTATTGTGCATCGTTTTTGATAGGTTAAAATACTGTGATATCAAGGCAAGATTATATAAAATAACTATGACACAAGTTCCATAATCAACCCTCATTTGAGACGGACGTTTGATATGGATATCAGAGGCTGATCCAGAATTTTAGAAAGGGGGGCGTATAATGTGAGAGCCTAAGGCTCGAACCTTCTAGGGGGTACGGGGGCATGCTCCCTCGGAAAATTTTGAAAATGTGACGCAAAAATCCTGCATTCTGGTGCAATCTGAGCTGAACAATATGTATTATAAGCGACATTTGCAGTTACGCAAAATGAAACAATTTGCTGTACACCGTACTACAAGACCTGTTCAATTTATCATCCGTGGTTTTCCTCCTTTTTTACGCATGAATTCCGTACAAAACAATTTTGATTTTGATATATGACCCAGTGTTTGAGTTGAAACTCTATTTACATAATATTTAAAATGGTTCGAAATAAAACTAACGTCGACGTTGAGAAAGGCATTGTTTTAGGGCTTTTGAACTTGAGCATGAGCTTTAGAATGATTGTAAAACAAGTGAAAGATATGGGCTATAATATTTCTATTGCTTTGTAAAACAAAAGTGTTACGTTATAAATTGAACAAGTCTCGTAAATTGTGTTTAGCACTCCGAGTAGCTCAGTTGATAGAATATTTGCCTATAGTACAGAGAGGATCTTCCTCCCGTTACATGTGCAAACAGTAAAACTAAACTTTTGTACACTGTATAATTTTACCGGTAGTCATTACAAAATAAAGAACTGTTACAGCACATTGCCATCAGTGCATAGTAACCACGACATGATTTCTACACCTTCAGCTATAGATGGTGAGATAAATTGTTTTTGACTGGGATGTTGAAATCCAAGTAAATCAAATCAAATGTTAATTTATATTTTTTTCCAAAATCCTAAAGGTCAAATTATGGAAAGTCAGAGTTCACCAACATGAGGATTTTTACTCAATTTGTTAAATTAGTAAAAACAGTATCGGTTATCAGGTTCAAACCATGCAACAGAATGGATTTGGTACGACATATTCTATGGCTATATTCTACAGCCTCACGGCGTTAAAGGGAACAGTGGTCACAAGACTCGAAAATACCACACATTTACTTAATACTTGTATAATTATAATTCTCGACATCATAACGTAAAATATAATTCAGTATATACTGTAAGCGTATTTATTTTCGCGGTGTACTAATTTTCGCTTCTTTGGCGGCCGTTTGTTTTGCGCGAAAATTAATACCAAGCAAAAATTATATTGTGCTTATTTTGTTAAAATGCAAATTTCAAAAACACGAAAATACGCGAATATGTCTAAATTCCCTATACGACGAAAATAAATGCACACGAAATTAAATACGTTTACAGTATTTCTCAATCTTATTCAGAAACACAGAATAAAACATAGTTCAATGTTTGAACACTTGAAACTTTTTTTAGCGTTTTTGGAATTGCATATGCTAGGCAATTATGCTAAACTTTAATAGCCAATAATAGTCTATTTCAAATTGGCTTTTCGTCCATTACTACGACACAGGAATTATACACTGTATAATAAAGCATGTTTATTCTTTTCTTTAGTAATACAATCTATGTAAAATCTGGCTTAATTAATTGGATATATTTATTAAATAGTGGAGCGGCTAAGTCAAAAATAGTTCACTTTGTGATACAAGCATGAAACTTGGTCCACAGGTTATTTGTATCATGTACATTATATATCCATCGTTGGCCATTCAAATTTTGTCCATTTTCAAGATGGCTGCCAATAAATTCAAAATGGCGGTTTTTTGTTCAAGTTTTATGTTTAAAAATCATAAGATTTCAATTTAGGCAAAGCAGTGCCCTTAGTTGATCATATTTATCATTAACAATGACCAGATAATACAGAGCTGACATGAAATTTGTCTGAATGTGGCATTGTGCTTGATTACAATCATCCTAATTAAAAATGGCGGCGATTTCAGAGGGATTATAAGGTAAAAGGGCGTATGTTTCATCTGCTTGTAGCATGTAGCTATTGTTCTTAGTAGTATTTATCATATCCATATACAGAATACCACATTGTTAAAAATAAAAGGATAGCAATATGAACTTATCCACACAAAATAATTAAAATATGATGTACAATTTAGCAGCACTACAAGAGCACATTTGTCTAAATCGTAGTTGTTAAACTCAGGTTCAGTATCAGCTGTTTCAAAACCTGTTTTTGATACTGATGCATGTATACGATAGCATGACATTCTACAACTTGCAAAGGCTGTATCCACAATCCGAAAGTAAATGCTACAAAATCTACATCTTTCACTAGACTATACAAAGTTAGTCAGAAAAAATCAGTTTCTCTCCTAGAATTGGTTGGCATGTTGGTAAATGGTCCAAATATTAAATCTCAGATTGATAATTTTGCAATGGATTCTGATTTGGCTTTAGCTCATCTTCTCCAGTACAACTGCCGCAAACAAGCAAGACAAGACAGCTTCAAGGGACCAAGGCTCATGAAACACCTTTTGCTATCTATGTGGCTCTGCTTATATACACAACAAGAAGGCGGCAAATTATTGACTTATTACACCATTACGCAATCTGTGTTTTTTTATGACATAATCTAAATAGTTCGTGTCTAATGGGCGAATCATTTTTATCACAGTATGTAGAAGATAGTATAGTTTGTCCACTTGTTCTTCAAAAAGGATCTTTTACTACTGCTGCTGAGGATTACATAGACTATAATCTTTCATCAACCATCGATAAATCATTGTTTCATGGAACAGGATCCTATAAAATTTACGCCAGATTCTAGGACAATTCCTCCACTTTCTGAAACTTATCATGTCAAATTAGACAATGTGATTTAAATAAATTTTCCATGCATGGGAACCAAGTAAATCCAACATCGCCTTTCCTTAATGGAATACTAAGGACTGGTTCCATATCGCAGTTAATAATTGGAAAAGCGCATTACTAGACAAGATGATTAACCTTAGGCTGACGTTATGATTATTGATGGATTAGCTCCAGTAAATGAAAGATCTTCTGGATGTTCCAAGACATTTGATGAATATGCATTTGATGTGATTATACCTTCAATTACTAGTGAATCTTTTGCACAGAAATATTTGAAAAGTGACATAATCTTTGATGTTTATGTGGGTGACAGTCTGAAAGCTCAAAGCTCAGAGGTATTAAAATTCGGCGAAGAGTGTTGGGTATGGCAGAGTACCAAGCAGTTGGAATAGTTTTCTCATGGTTGATGAAAAGAAAACTTAGCTTTTTAACCTTTCTTCCACAAAAAAAGTTTCTCAGACAGGAGACAAAAATCTCATTCTTGCAAAATGTAATGATGGTGTTTGTGGCAACCATCACGTGGACAAGACCAACGTTGCTTCTTGTTCAGAAGAAGAAGCTGGCACATGGATATTCCTTCACATAAAACATGCTGATGAAAGTAATTTCAAGAATGTTATTGTTAGCAGTTCTGATACAGATGTTGTTATATGAGTCGCGGTTTTTAGGTCACTTACACTTGACACACTTTGGATTGCATTTGGAAGAGGCAAAGACAAAATCCATGAACTTAACATTTCCTTAGGACCTAGATCAGTAGCACGTCCATTCTTCCATGCATTTACAGGCTGCGACATAGCATCTGCCTTTCATATAAAAGAGAAAAAATCAGCATGGCAGGATTAGGATGTTTTTGATGCATTTACAGACCAACTTGTATAAACTCTGATGATTTATCAGTAATTGTCTTGAAGCATTCACAGTCGTCTTATATGACAGGTCGGTTCAGACAGAGAAGGTAAATGAAGCACGGTTTAGTATGTTTGCCAGGAAGCAGAAAACATGATACCATTCGACCAACTCAAGCAGCACTAGTGTAGCATATAAAGCGGAGTGTTTTCAGTCTGATAATGTTTTGGGTCAAGTGCTTAAATGTCTACCAGAATTGCCATCTCCATTTTTATGGTGTTGGTAAAAGATGGTTATCACTGGGTATTATACTGGACTTCTCTTCAAGTGGTTGCTTTTGTTGGCAAGAACTAGTGAGATGTGGCTGCAAGAAAAGATTCTGTTTAGAGAACTGAAAATGATATAGATCCAGTCTGCCATGCACAGTACTATGCAGCTGCAACTGTGACTTGAACTGAGCTATTTCACAGGAAATTCACAATCCCTTAACTATTTGCTTTATTAAGCTTACAGTCAGTATTGCAAACAATGCATGTCCCCTGCCGTTGAAAATTGAAAATTAAAAAACCAAACATGTAAATAATGTTCGCTATTGGGTATGCTGGCCTGTCAAATAAAAGTGTAAACATGATATAGGGTCAAACATTCTTTAATATATCCTAAGTCAAGTTATTAGAGTGCATAAATACGTTATTGCAGTGTGTGTTCTGAAAAACAAACTGAAATTTAGAGTTAGCTTAATCTAATAATGTATTATGTTCAAGAGAAAGCTAGCATTAACAAAATGATGATGTAATTTGCTTTAGCAGTACTGTATATGGATACTGTATTTTAAGTTAAAGTTATTATTGGGCCAAAATTAAAATATTTTTGATTATTTACAAATCTTATCACATGACCAATCAACAGTAACCATCTTTGAATAAGCAACACAGTACTATATACTATTCATTTCAGCTTAGTTTCAATCAAATCCATTCAGTAGTTTAGAAAGAGTTGCGGATACAAGTTCTCTGAACAGACAGACAGACAGACATACAGACAGACTAATAGATGGACAGATATAATTATGATGTCTCCTAAAAAATTCCACTTGTATATGCTAACTTTCAAATTTTTAGCTTTAAAACTTGCTTTTTAATCAACATTTTTATCTCGACCAATCAGAATGCAGAATGCAGAATCTGGTCACATGACCAATCAATTGAATATGCAACACAGCACTAACTACTAATCATTTCTGTTTAGTTTCAATCAAATCCTTCAGTAGTTTAGAAGGAGTTGGGGATACAAGTTTTTTTACCAGTCAGGCAAATTTACGGATAGACAGTCAGGCAGATTGGCGGACAGACAGACAGACGGACGACAAACACTATAGTCCCCTCCGGTTTAACCGGCAGGGGTCTAACAAAAGACTAATACACATATCTTATGGCTAAAATCTGTTTGAAAAGCTGATATTTAATCTTATTACATATAATAAATGGATATATAGACCTCTTAAAGCCGCCATTTTGATTTTCACGTCGACCATCTTGAAAATGGTCGAAATTGAAATGGCCAACGGTGGATTTGCAAAGTCCTTGATCCAATAAACTTATGTACCAAGTTTCATACTTGTATCACAAAGTGAACTATTTGGCCAAATTTTTGACTTAGCCGCTCCACTAAAACTGAAAATTTAAAACTTAAATGACATTGCACAATTTATGGTGTTATTTGTACAACCAAGCTGCCCGATAAGATATGTCATGCTGGTAGTGTGATCATGATAACCTAGTGGCCTAATCTTTTATATTTTTTACTACATCATAAAACACGCAACAACTTGTCATAATAAAGTATTATTTGACGGCATTATCAATTTGAAAACACAAACTATTTTGGCTTAATTCAATATGGAGGAACCGAAGGTAAGTGTGACGGATAAATAGCTAGGAAGACATTATGGGGAATATATTTATACAGGCAGGATAATTTCTATATACCCCCTTAAACTAGTTTGTCTGTCTGTCCGTGTAAAATCGTGTCCGGGCCATATCTCATAGCTGCCTTGGACGACTCTCATAAAACCTTACATGTCAAATAATCTTCATGGTCCAAAGGTGTGTCATGACCTTGAACCAATGCAATGTCATATCATAAAGGTCAAGGTCGCAGGAAAACATTTAATGTTGGAGGCGGGGGTATTTGGCTCTCAAGAGACAGTTCTAGTTTAATAACTGTTTTAATGCTATAGGGTTATTGAACTGATATTGTGAAATATTGTCCCGAGTTGACTCGACATCAGTTCAATAATCCTTTTATAATATAGCAGAATAAATTTCGTTTACTTCCGTCAAGTATTTCATGTAAAATATCATTTTGTTGTACAATGCATAAATATTACGCTAGTTCTTGTAAATGGATATAAGAACTAGTGCAATATGACAACACAGCAATGACGTCGACAGCAATCGTATGACGTCATAAACGACAGCGTCATGTGACAAAGCGTGCAATATAAAAAATTGATTCGGGAAACATCGGACTGTGACAAAGTTAGCGTGCAAATATCGGTATATATTGCACGCTAGCAACTCGGGATTCAACGCTAAATTGCTATGCGAAGCATATATTGCTATATAATAAATATCTATGTGTGTGTGGTCGCGTCTTGTTGTTGTTGTTTATTGACCCTTAAACTTTTTTGTTAAAAGCAGAAAACATGGCGAATAAAATTCTCCTATATGAACTCGGGCTAGGTATGTTTCCACTTTGACGTTTTCCATTTATTGAAAACATGGCTGCCAAATCTGATATGGCCGCAAAGAAAATAATTTTAGTATAAAATATTCAATATCAAATGAAAATATGGCTGCCAAATCCAAGATGGCCGCCAAAAAGATAAGTTTATTATTAAAATTCGTTAACAAATCAACCGCTTAATTTTTTAAATTGAAATTTGATTTTTGATCAATTAAATAATTATACTAATTTTTCATAAATAAACTTTGGTTGTAAAATTAAACTTAGCCTCCATTTTTAAGATGGCCAACTTATAACTATTGCGCTTCGTGTTTTAATACAAAACGAATATATTGAGTTTGTTATCTCGATCCTTCAAGAGATGATTCACATCCAAAACCAACTTTGCAACATAATGTTTTTTCACACGAATTCAACTGCACAAACAAGATAAAGATTCAACCACACTCATAAATGATACATGTCAATTGTCATTTTTTATTATCCATCTACTAACAAGGATTAATGGTAAGAACTAAATACAGATTCCAATTACAAACCATTCCTGTAGCATGTTAAATGTGTATAACTGAAACGTCTCTTGTTGTTAGTAACATATCTGTAATGATGAAACGTATGACAGTGAAGTTTTAGTAGAGGGTTGAAAAGTTTGAAACAGATTACAATCAAAAGAATCTACACTAGAAATAGTTCTAATTTTTTGGCAACATTCCATCCCTGCTCTGTATACATTATTGAAAATTGATGTAAGACACTGATCTGTAGATCGTTACACAGGTGAAGTACGGCAATGTACATGATAGTTGCCTATGATCTGCTAGAATCAATTTTATATGCACAGGCGTGTAACAGCTGTAGGACTTTGGATGTTTTCAGAAATCGATCGCAGCAAGTCAGCCGCCTTTTTATATACCATTCGGAACTCTCGGAACTCTTTATGATGTGTACCGGGGTATTAGAAGCAATTCGAATCAGTTTTGTATCATTGACGCTGATTGGTCGCCTTTAGTGTCTTTCATTCAATGGGGATGACTTTTACAATTTACTTTGGAAATAACACATATGTTGCATCTATTTATAGTATCGCTGTGTACTACTACTACAAACAACATGGTAAGTACGAAATATAGACTTGTCAATGAAGATTTACATAATTTACTTCATAATAGTCATGATTAGATTGAAGTGACCATACCTAAGACGGGGATTGAACCCGCAACCTTCTCAGATGCTCTACCACTGAGCTACCCAGACCTACAGCTCTATGGAGTGTAATTTACACCACACTCCCCTCCCCTTTATCCTTTAAGGAGCCGGCATCAATTTTCCTACGTTCATACCAAATCTATAGCCCGTAACATGTATGCTCTTTTATCCTCGTCGCCATTCAGTGACCAAAGTTGAAAAAAAACTTTATAAACAGGATCGGAATCGAACCCTCGACCTTCTGTTTGATGCTCTACCACTGAGCTACACATGCTTACAACTCTATCGAGTGTAAATTAATTAGATTAATACAGTGACCCTGTTGTGTAAATTATTTTATGAATTTCCGTAACAGTAGGACATATTTAATGCTATATATGCACGTTTTGATGGCAAATGTCTGGCAACTTTATGTTGACGGAAACCAAAGATTAAACCCAAGAGAAAGAAAGGCCCCAAACAATAAAATATATCACAATTATCAAGCATAATAAGTATATCTGTTTACCCTAAGATTATTATTTAACAAACTACCGAGCGAACTACCGTTCATTATAAAAGTGGTTGCACCTGGGGTACTACCAAACAAACTATTGGTCTCGGAACGGACGCCATTCTAACTGTTAGACATCGAAGCGATTGTGTCTTGGGTACTATTAAACGAACTATTGCTCTCGGGCGGACACCGCTCTAACTCTGAGACATTAAAGCGATTGTGTCTTGGGTACTACCAAACGAACTATTGCTCTCGTGCGGACGCCGCTCTAACTCTGAGACATCGAGGTGGTCGTCTCTTTGTGCTACCAATCGAACTATTGCTCGTGAAGACGCCGCTCTACCTCTGAGACATCGAAGCGGTCGTCTCTTTGGTACTACCAAACAAACTATTGGTCTCGGGGCGGACGTCACTCTAATTCTGAGACATCGAAGTGGTCGTCTCTTGGGTAATACCAACCAAACTATTGATCTCGGGGTGGACGCCGCTCTACCTCTGAGGCATCGAAGCGGTCGTCTTTTTGGTACTACCAAACAAACTATTGGTCTCGGGGTGGACGCCGCTCTACCTCTGAGACATCGAAGCGGTAGTCCCTTGGGTACTACCAAACGAACTATTGGTCTCGGAGCGGACGCCGCTCTAACTCTGAGACATCGAAGCAGTCGACTCTTGGGTACTACCAAACAAACTATTGGTCTCGGGGCGGAGGCCGCTCTAACTCTGAGAAATGAAAGCGGTAGTCTCTTGGGTATTACCAAACAAACTATTGGTTTTTTGGCTGGGGCCGCTCCAACTCTGAGACATCAAAATGGTCGTCTTTTTAATACTACTAATCGAACTATTGGTCTCGGGGCGGTCGCCGCTTTACCTCTGAGACATCGAAGTGGTTCTCTCTTGAATACTACCAATCGAACTATTGGCCTCCGGGCGGTCGCCGCTTTACCTCTGAGACATCGAAGTGGTTCTCTCTTTAATACTACCAATCAAACTATTGGTCTCGGGGCGGTCGCCGCTCTACCTCTGAGACATCGAAGTAGTTCTCTCTTTAATACTATCAATCAAAACTATTGGTCTCGGGGCGGTCGCCACTTTACCTCTGAGACATCGAAGTGGTTCTCTCTTGAATACAACCAATCAAACTATTGGTCTCGGGGCGGTCGCCGCTTTACTCTGAGACATCGAAGTGGTTCTCTCTTTAATACTATCAATAAAACTATTGGTCTCGGGGCGGTCGCCGCTTTACCTCTGAGACATCGAAGTGGTTCTCTCTTTAATACTATCAATCAAACTATTGGTCTCGGGGCGGTCGCCGCTTTACCTCTGAGACATCGAAGTGGTTCTCTCTTTAATACTACCAATCAAACTATTGGTCTCGGGGCGGTCGCCGCTCTACCTCTGAGACATCGAAGTGGTTCTCTCTTGAATACTACTACCAATCAAACTATTGGTCTCGGGGTGGTCGCCGCTCTACCTCTATGACATCGAAGTGGTTCTCTCTTGAATACTGCCAATCAAACTATTGGTCTCGGGGCGGTCGCTGCTCTACCTCTATGACATCGAAGTGGTTCTCTCTTGAATACTACCAATCAAACAACTATTGGTCTCGGGGCGGTCGCTGCTCTACCTGTATGACATCGAAGTGGTTCTCTCTTGAATACTACCAATCAAACTATTGGTCTCAGGGCGGTCGCCGCTTTACCTCTGAGACATCGAAGTGGTTCTCTCTTGAATACTACCAATCAAACTATTGGTCTCGGGGCGGTCGCTGCTCTACCTGTATGACATCGAAGTGGTTCTCTCTTGAATACTACCAATCAAACTATTGGTCTCAGGGCGGTCGCCGCTTTACCTCTGAGACATCGAAGTGGTTCTCTCTTGAATACTACCAATCAAACTATTGGTCTCAGGGCGGTCGCCGCTTTACCTCTGAGACATCGAAGTGGTTCTCTCTTGAATACTACCAATCAAACTATTGGTCTCGGGGCGGTCGCCGCTTTACCTCTGAGACATCGAAGTGGTTCTCTCTTGAATACTACCAATCGAACTATTGGTCTCGGGGCGGTCGCCGCTTTACCTCTCAAACATCGAAATGTGATGTCAAAATTCTTCAAGGGATTGAAAAAATATCGAAAGGACCAAAAGATATTTGACCATATTTAGCTGAGGCAATACTTTACATGAGGAATATGCCTTACTTTTAAGGTTTTGTGGATTTTAAGATTTTAATTAGGTTTAAATTTAATCATAAAATATATTACAATATGTCATATACCATTTTTGAATGTGATTTATTATTACATTTTTTAAAATGATATATGACAGGAGTATACGTCTAAATATGACACAGAATTTGAAGAATCCATCGTATCTCATTTCAAGACCAATAGGATAGATGATAGTTACATATTCTTTAAATTTAGGATCATCAAATAACAAAACAAAACAAAAACTAAAGACCTGTTGGAAGTTAAACACTTATATTATGAATAGGAGTCCGGGCTCGGCTTCCAAAATGGCTGAGATGAATAACCACTGCACGAAAAGTTACTGAAATATAGATAGCAACTGCTGTCGAAATATGACTAATGAGGGGCATTTTCTCTGTGTACGCCACTCCAAACGTAGCAGGTCCTTACGAAATCACATATCAAAAGGGGGGTATGGTCCTTCTGAGCTCTCGTAAGACCCGTTCTACCCCTTTAGGGTTCTTGAAATTTTCACCAAATGTTGCAATTGGATAGATCTACCCGTGGTAAAAAGCCCTAGATGGGGCAACGCATTTTCTCTGTGTACGCCACTTCAAACGAAGCAGGTTCTTACGAAATCACATATCAAAAGGGGGTTATGGTCCTTCTGAGCTCTCGTAAGACCCGTTCTACCCCTCTAGGGTTCTTGAAATTTTCACCAAATGTTGCAATTGGATAGATCTACCCGTGGTAAAAAGCCCTAGATGGGGAAACGCATTTTCTCTGTGTACGCCACTTCAAACGTAACATGTTTTTACGAAATCACATGTCAAAAGGGGGTATGGTCCTTCTGAGCTCTCGTAAGACCCGTTCTACCCCTCAAGGGTTCTTGAAATTTTCACCAAATGTTGTAATTGGATAGATCTACCCGTGGTAAAAAGCCCTAGATGGGGAAACGCATTTTCTCTGTGTACGCCACTTCAAACGTAGCAGGTTCTTACGAAATCACATATCAAAAGGGGGTATGGTCCTTCTGAGCTCTCGTAAGACCCGTTCTACCCCTCTAGGGTTCTTGAAATTTTCACCAAATGTTGCAATTGGATAGATCTACCCGTGGTAAAAAGCCATAGATGGGGAAACGCATTTTCTCTGTGTACGCCACTTCAAACGTAGCAGGTCCTTACGAAATCACATATCAAAAGGGGGTATGGTCCTTCTGAGCTCTCGTAAGACCCGTTCTACCCCTCTAGGGTTCTTGAAATTTTTACCAAATGTTGCAATTGGATAGATCTACCCGTGGTAAAAAGCCTTAGATGGGGAAACGCATTTTCTCTGTGTACGCCACTTCAAACGTAACATGTTTTTACGAAATCACATGTCAAAAGGGGGTATGGTCCTTCTGAGCTCTCGTAAGACCCGTTCTACCCCTTTAGGGTTCTTGAAATTTTCACCAAATGTTGCAATTGGATAGATCTACCCGTGGTAAAAAGCCCTAGATGGGGAAACGCATTTTACGCCCTATGCGTAATTTCGTAATCACACTTAGATTGACAGTTCCTGTGGACTTAATATACAGGTGGTCTTTATAACAAGTTGTGTGCAATACCAGGTCGCCCTAAATATCAAATATTAATAAATGGAATGATGTTAGGATTAACCGTATTTAAATAAAATCGAATTGCCCGCTTGATGATATTTAAAAAAATTGCGGGCTAGAATTGCGGGCTAGCTTCACACCAGTAAAAATTTGTGTGTAAAGACCGATACAGACCGGTCGAAAGTTGAATACTGAGCTAACAAAAAGAAGTCAAAGCTCGGCTACCTTGTTATCACAAAGCTACCCAGAGATAGATACCAGCTGACGAAAACCTGTTGAAATATAGCTAACGAGTGCCAGGGTGAGCTGTCAATTTGACACTTATTCGTTAGCTTAGTTTCAAACTTTCAACAGGTCTGTACTATATATATATATATATATATATATATATATATATATATCAGTATATATATATATCAGTATTTTATATAGAAACGTCAAAGGATAAATGCATCATTTTATTTATTAAAACAAATCATCCATAAATAACTATACAAAATAATAGCCATATATTACAACCAACATGTCAATGTCAAATTAATAGAAATATTGAAGCTTTGGCATTATTTGAATGTTTTATATTAACTAAATAAATTATTTTAAAAAATGTATGCAACAAAGTTGTTTTTCGTGATAAAAAAATATGATTTTTTTTAGTTTTGGGGGAAAATATTAAAATTTGGGGAAAATATATTTTTTAAGATGAAAAGAAATATTTCAGCTCAAAAACTCCCGCAAGATCATTTTAACTTTGTGAAGTTTGCTGTAATGATATAGCCAGTTTTAAACATGTGTAACATAGAAAACGTATAGGTTCACTATGCATATTAAAATTCTATATTTAAGACCCATGTGACCCAGTAATTTTGATTTTACTCTTCCTTAGAGTATACTAGAAACAGCTTGATGTTCTGAAAATGCGATCATTTAAACCCTTGGCCTATATATAAGAAAATCGCAAATTTTTTATAAGTATGATATGTCATCTAAGATTTTATAATACATACGAAATTTTAAGTTTATGATACATGTGCTTATATTGCGTTTTCACCCACACATGCAAATTTTACCGTTAAAATACGAAACTAAATGTGACCGATTGTTTTCCGGTTTCGTACACTTGACAAAAAATAATCTCGTTTTTTCGACCACGGAAGGTTTTAAAAAACGAAACCATAACACAATTTGCTCTTGTCGTTTCCCCTGTATCTAAAGGTGATTTATTGCGATACGTGGTCACTGTCAAAAGCAAACTTTAAACAACCTGTAGACATTGTAATTGACATAATTCAAAATGGATATCAAGGTAAAGTTTGATCTCGGTTATGCACATGTACGAGCATTTTTTAATTAATTAATTTATTTATTGTTTGTTTGTTTTTTGTGTTTTTTTCTTAAAACTTAAAAATCCGTTCCATAGCAAGCAATTAAGACTTACTACCATTACAAGTGGTACCTCTGCGGTAGCTCAGTTGGTAAAGTGCTTGCTCTGTAAGTGGGAGGTAGTGGATTCGAACACCTACCGGATCTGACCCAAGACATGAATTTGGGTAGTGAATGATCTTTTGCCAAGCACTCGGCATTACGAAATGAAAGTCACGATTCTTTCGGATAAGAACTTAAATAAACGAGGTCCCGTGTCACGGTAGGCTTGCACAATAAAGAACCCTGTTGTATAATACCATCAGCGCAGCGCACAGTCAAAATTTTGCACTCTCGCCTGTAGCTGGCGACGTCTCGATATAAGTAAATATGCCACTTAATCGGTAGCTTAGTTTCAAACTTTCGACAGGTCTTCTACTATATATATATATATATATAATTCTAATTCATTCGGTATGTAACGCTCGTTTTCATTGGCTGACGTCAACAATTTGCGACAGTATAACCACCGATATACTGTCGCAAATTCCGACAGTAAAACCACAATATACTGCTTCAAATTTTTCGGGTACTTGCACATGCGCATGCGGTACCGAACCATCTTGATGGATTAATTAAAACTTACACAGGGTATGACAGAGATATATCAATCGAGGATGAATATTTTCCTGTCATTGAAAATATTACACTGTTAGTAGTGTAGGATTCTTTTACTCAGACGCCAAAACTCGATTTGTAAACACATATTTGCATCAGATCATGCCACCATCCGTGTCTTCGGAAAATGACGTCATCAAATTTTGTTGACGTTCTTGCGTAAAATGATAATGACGTCATCGACGTAGTGTCTGTAAGTGATCGTGTCTCATCTGGAAGGCATTTTACTTTTTCGCAGAATCAGATTTAAAAGTCAGAGAAATCTAATTAATGCGGGAAATGGTTCGTGTGATCTATCTCAACCAGTTTAAATGGATTTGGAAAATCCCCCAGTTATTTATAGTATCGTTTTCAGAAAATGCTTACCAGATCCTTTATAGTATGTTTTTAATTAGAATAGGGATAACCGTCTTGTAATTTTCGATTTGCAGACGTATATCGGTGGTTGTACCATCGCAAATAACGTTTTATTGGCTCCGCTAACGCGTCGCCAATAAAACTAATTTGCGACAGTATAACCACCGATATACGTCTGCAAATCGAAAATTACAAGACAGTTATCCCCTAAATATATTTTATATAGAAACACCAAAAAAAATAAATGCATAAATTTATTTATTAAAGAAATTTTATATACACTTTCATCCATAAATAACTATAAAAAATATATTACAATCAACGTCAATGTCAATTACAAATAAAAAGAATTTAAATATTAAAGCTTTGGCATTATTTGAACGTTATATCTTAACTAATTTTTAAATAATGTTTGCAACAAAGTTGTTTTTCTTGATAAAAGAAATATTTCAACTCAAAAACGTTGCACTTAAGCAAAATATTTTTTTCAAAACATTAATTTTGTGAAGATTGATGTAATGATATAGCCAGTTTTAAACTTTTTTAGCTCACCTGAGCACAAAGTGCTCAAGTGAGCTATTGTGATCAGTCTTTGTGCGTCGTGCGTCGTGCGTCGTGCGTCGTGCGTCAACTTTTCATTGTTAACACTCTAGAGGCCACAGTTTTTGTTATATCTTCATCAAACTTGTCCAGAACATTGTTCAGGTCAAAAGCAAAGTCAAGTTCATATATGGAATGTGTTGGATCAATAAGTAGGTCACTAGGTCAAATCAAAGAAAAACCTTGTTAACACTCTAGAGTCCATATTTTTTGTCCAATCTTCATATAATTTGTCCAGAACAACGTTCATGAGCAAAGCAAGGTCAAGTTCGTATATGGGTCATGTTGGATCAATAAGTAGGTCACTAGGCCAAATCATAGAAAAACCTTGTTAACACTCTAGAGTCCATAGTTTTTGTCCAATCTTCATATAATTTGTCCAGAACGATGTTCATGACAAAAGCAAGGTCAAGTTCGTATATGGGTTATGTTGGGTCAATAAGTAGGTCACTAGATCAAATCATAGAAAAACATTGTTAACGCTATAGAGTCCATAGTTTTTGTCCAATCTTCATATAATTTGTCCAGAATGATGATCATGACCAAAGCAAGATCAAGTTCGTATATGGGTTATGTTGGTTTAATAAGTAGGTCACTAGGTCAAATCATAGAAAAACCTTGTTAACGCTATAGAGTCCATATTTTTTGTCCAATCTTCATATGATTTGTCCAGAATGATGTTCATGACCAAAGCAAGGTCAAGTTCGTATATGGGTCATGTTGGGTCAATAAGTAGGTCACTAGACCAAATCATAGAAAAACCTTGTTAACACTATAGAGTCCATAGTTTTTGTCCAATCTTCATATAATTTGTCCAGAATGATGTTCATGACCAATGCAAGGTCAAGTTTGTATATGGGTTATGTATGGTCAATAAGTAGGTCACTAGGTCAAATCATAGAAAAACCTTGTTAACGCTATAGAGTCCATATTTTTTGTCCAATCTTCATATAATTTGTCCAGAACAATGTTCATGACCAAAGCAAGGTCAAGTTCGTATATGGGTCATGTTGGGTCAATAAGTAGGTCACTAGACCAAATCATAGAAAAACCTTGTTAACACTATAGAGTCCATAGTTTTTGTCCAATCTTCATATAATTTGTCCAGAATGATGTTCATGACCAATGCAAGGTCAAGTTCGTATATGGGTTATGTTGGGACAATAAGTAGGTCACTAGGTCAAATCAAAGAAAAACCTTGTTAACGCTATAGAGTCCATAGTTTTTGTCCAATCTTCATATAATTTGTCCAGAACAATGTTCATGACCAAAGCAAGGTCAAGTTTGTATATGGGTCATGTTGGGTCAATAAGTAGGTCACTAGACCAAATCATAGAAAAACCTTGTTAACACTATTAGAGTCCATAGTTTTTGTCCAATCTTCATATAATTTGTCCAGAATGATGTTCATGACCAATGCAAGGTCAAGTTCGTATATGGGTCATGTTGGGTCAATAAGTAGGTCACTAGACCAAATCATAGAAAAACCTTGTTAACGCTATAGAGTCCAAAGTTTTTGTCCAATCTTCATATAATTTGTCCAGAATGATGTTCATGACCAATGCAAAGGCAAGTTCGTATATGGGTTATGTTGGGTCAATAAGTAGGTCACTAGGTCAAATCATAGAAAAACCTTGTTAACGCTATAGAGTCCATACTTTTTGTCCAATCTTCATATAATTTGTCCAGAACAATGTTCATGACCAAAGCAAGGTCAAGTTCGTATATGGGTCATGTTGGGTCAATAAGTAGGTCACTAGACCAAATCATAGAAAAACCTTGTTAACACTATAGAGTCCATAGTTTTTGTCCAATCTTCATATAATTTGTACAGAATGATGTTCATGACCAATGCAAGGTCAAGTTCATATATGGGTTATGTTGGGTCAATAAGTAGGTCACTAGGTCAAATCATAGAAAAACCTTGTTAACGCTATAGAGTCCATATTTTTTGTCCAATCTTTATATAATTTCTCTAGAATGATGATCATGACCATAGCAAAGTCATGGACATATACCGATCATGTTGGGTCAATAAGTAGGTCACTAGGTTAAATAATAGATAAACCTTGTTAACACTCTAGAGTCCATATTTTTTGTCCAAACTTCATATAATTTGTCCAGAACGATGTTCATGACAAAAGCAATGTCAAGTTCGTATATTGTTAATGTTGGGACAATAAGTAGGTCACTAGGTCAAATCAAAGAAAAACCTTGTTAACACTCTAGAGTCCATATTTTTTGTCCAATCTTTATATAATTTGTCTAGAACGATGATCATGACGATAGCAAAGTCAAGGACATATACCGATCATGTTGGGTCAATAAGTAGGTCACTAGGTCAAATAATAGATAAACCTTGTTAACACTCTAGATTCCATATTTTTTGTCCAATCTTCATATAATTTGTCTAGAACGATGATCATGACCATAGCAAGGTCAAGTTTATATATCGTTAATTTTGGGTCAAAAAGTAGGTCACTAGGTCAAATCAAAGAAAAACCTTGTTAACACTCTAGAGTCCATATTTTTTGTCCAATCTTCATATAATTTGTTCAGAACAATGTTCATGATCAAAGCAAGGTCAAGTTCGTATATGGGTCATGTTGGGTCAATAAGTAGGTCACTAGGCCAAATCAAAGAAAAACCTTGTTAACATTATAGAGTCCATAGTTTTTGTCCAATCTTCATATAATTTGTCCAGAACAATGTTTATGACCAAAGCAAGGTCAAGGTCGTATATGGGTCATGTTGGGTCAATAAGTAGGTCACTAGACCAAATCATAGAAAAACCTTGTTAACACTATAGAGTCCATAGTTTTTGTCCAATCTTCATATAATTTGTCCAGAATGATGTTCATGACCAATGCAAGGTCATGTTCGTATATGGGTTATGTTGGGTCAATAAGTAGGTCACTAGGTCAAATCATAAAAAAACCTTGTTAACGCTATAGAGTCCATATTTTTTGTCCAATCTTTATATAATTTCTCTAGAACGATGATCATGACCATAGCAAAGTCAAGGACATATACCGATCATGTTGGGTCAATAAGTAGGTCACTAGATCAAATAATAGATAAACCTTGTTTACACTCTAGATTCCATATTTTTTGTCCAATCTTCATATAATTTGTCCAGAACGATGTTCATGACCAAAGCAATGTCAAGTTCGTATATCGTTAATGTTGGGTTAATAAGTAGGTCACTAGGTCAAATCAAAGAAAAACCTTGTTAACACTCTAGAGTCCATATTTTTTGTCCAATCTTTATATAATTTGTCTAGAACGATGATCATGACCATAGCAAAGTCAAGGACATATACCGATCATGTTGGGTCAATAAGTAGGTCACTAGACCAAATCATAGAAAAACCTTGTTAACGCTATAGAGTCCATACTTTTTGTCCAATCTTCATATAATTTGTCCAGAATGATGTTCATGACCAATGCAAAGGCAAGTTCGTATATGGGTTATGTTGGGTCAATAAGTAGGTCACTAGGTCAAATCATAGAAAAACCTTGTTAACGCTATAGAGTCCATAGTTTTTGTCCAATCTTCATATAATTTGTCCAGAATGATGTTCATGACCAATGCAAGGTCAAGTTCATATATGGGTTATGTTGGGTCAATAAGTAGGTCACTAGGTCAAATCATAGAAAAACCTTGTTAACGCTATAGAGTCCATATTTTTTGTCCAATCTTTATATAATTTCTCTAGAATGATGATCATGACCATAGCAAAGTCATGGACATATACCGATCATGTTGGGTCAATAAGTAGGTCACTAGGTTAAATAATAGATAAACCTTGTTAACACTCTAGATTCCATATTTTTTGTCCAAACTTCATATAATTTGTCCAGAACGATGTTCATGACAAAAGCAATGTCAAGTTCGTATATCGTTAATGTTGGGTCAATAAGTAGGTCACTAGGTCAAATCAAAGAAAAACCTTGTTAACACTCTAGAGTCCATATTTTTTGTCCAATCTTTATATAATTTGTCTAGAGCGATGATCATGACTATAGCAAAGTCAAGGACATATACCGATCATGTTGGGTCAATAAGTAGGTCACTAGGTCAAATAATACATAAACCTTGTTAACACTCTAGAGTCCATATTTTTTGTCCAATCTTCATATAATTTGTCTAGAACGATGATCATGACCATAGCAAGGTCAAGTTTATATATCGTTAATTTTGGGTCAATAAGTAGGTCACTAGGTCAAATCAAATAAAAAACTTGTTAACACTCTAGAGTCCATATTTTTTGTCCAATCTTCATATAATTTGTTCAGAACAATGTTCATGACCAAAGCAAGGTCAAGTTCGTATATGGGTCAAGTTGGGTCAATAAGTAGGTCACTAGGCCAAATCAAAGAAAAACCTTGTTAACACTATAGAGTCCATAGTTTTTGTCCAATCTTCATATAATTTGTCCAGAACAATGTTCATGACCAAAGCAAGGTCAAGTTCGTATATGGGTCATGTTGGGTCAATAAGTAGGTCACTAGACCAAATCATAGAAAACCTTGTTAACACTATAGAGTCCATAGTTTTTGTCCAATCTTCATATAATTTGTCCAGAATGATGTTAATGACCAATGCAAGGTCAAGTTCGTATATGGGTTATGTTGGGTCAATAAGTAGGTCACTAGGTCAAATCATAGAAAAACCTTGTTTACACTATAGAGTCCATAGTTTTTGTCCAATCTTCATATAATTTGTACAGAATGATGTTCATGACCAATGCAAGGTCAAGTTCGTATATGGGTTATGTTGGGTCAATAAGTAGGTCACTAGACCAAATCATAGAAAAACCTTGTTAACACTATAGAGTCCATAGTTTTTGTCCAATCTTTATATAATTTCTCTAGAAAGATGATTATGACCATAGCAAAGTCAAGGACATATACCGATCATGTTGGGTCAATAAGTAGGTCACTAGGTCAAATAATAGATAAATCTTGTTAACACTCTAGAGTCCATATTTTTTGTCCAATCTTCATATAATTTGTCTAGAACGATGATCATGACCATAGCAAGGTCAAGTTTATATATCGTTAATGTTGGGTCAAAAAGTAGGTCACTAGGTCAAATCAAAGAAAAGCCTTGTTAACACTCTAGAGTCCATATTTTTTGTCCAATCTTCATATAATTTGTCCAGAACAATGTTCATGACCAAAGCAAGGCCAAGTTCGTATATGGGTCATGTTGGGTCAATAAGTAGGTCACTAGACCAAATCATAGAAAAACCTTGTTAACACTATAGAGTCCATAGTTTTTGTCCAATCTTCATATAATTTGTCCAGAATGATGTTCATGACCAAAGCAAAGTCAATTTGTTATATGGGTCATGTTGGATCAATAAGTAGGTCACTAGTCCAAATCATAAAAAATCTTGTTAACACTCTAAAGTCCATATTTTTTGTCCAATCTTCATATAATTTGTCCAGAACAATGTTCATGACCAAAGCAAGGCCATGTTCATATATCGTTAATGTTGGGTCAATAAGTAGGTCACTAGGTCAAATCATAGAAAACCTTGCTAACACGTTAGAGTCCATGTTTTCTGTCCAATCTTTGTATAATTTGTCAAGGACAAAAGCTAGGTCAAGTCCATATTGACTTATAATGAATTCTGTTAATCCTCTATATATGACATTATTGAAAAAAATGTGTATAATTCAACTTATTCTCAGGTGAGCGCCAGGGCCTCATGGCCCTCTTGTTTAATTTTGGGGAAAAATATTAAAATTTGGGGAAAATATATTGTTTCAAAATGAAAAGAATTATTTCAGCTCAAAAACGCTCGACTTTAGCAAAATCATTTTAATTTTGTGAAGCTTGCTGTAATGATATAGCCAATTTTAAACATGTGTAACATAGAAAACGTTAGGTTTACTATGCTTATTAAAATTCTATATTTTAAGACCCATGTGACCTAGTCATTTTGATTTTCCTCTCCCTTGTAGTGTACTAGAAAAAGGCTTCATTTTCATTTAAACCTTTGGCCTATATAGATAAAGGTGATTTATTGCGATACGTGATCACTTTCAAAAGCATGTAGACTTTTTAATTGACATAATAAAGATGGATACCAAGGTAAGGTTTGATCTAGCTAGGTTATGCAATTGCACAAGCAATTTTACATTTATTTATTTATTCATTTATTGTTTGTTTCTTTCTTTTTTGGGTTTTTTCAAAAATTATTTTTAGTCGAAAAAGAAATAAAATCCACTTCTTTTTTTAATTTTATTGTTCTTTTCTTCTTTTTTTAACATGATAGAAATATTGAATCAAATTTAAAAAAATCAAAATCCGTTCCATAGAAAGCAAACAAGACTTACTACCCTCACATTTAGTACCACTGCGGTAGCTCAGTTGGTAAAGTGCTCGCTCTGTAAGTGGGAGGTAGACCTACAAGGTCTGACCCAAGACATGGAAGTGGGTAATGACTGTTCTTTTGCCAAGCACTCGGCATTACGGAATGAAAGTCACGGTTCTTTCGGAATAAACGAGATGCCGTGTCATGGTTGTCGTGGCACGATAAAGAACCCTGCTGAATAATACTATCAGTGCAATGCACAGTCAAAATTTTGCGCGTTCGCCTATAGCTAGCGACGTCTCAATATAAGTGAAATATTCTTTACTGGGACGTTAAACATTACTCAACTCTTTAAAGTGGTAACAAAAAATTATGCTTAAGCTTTTCTGACTTGCATCTTAAAGGGTGTATAGGAAATGACTCTAAGGAAAATTTCATGTATTTTAAAATTGAAACATTAAAAGTAATGTTCAGGTTTAGTTATAGATGATAGAATAATGTTAAGTTTTAAGATTAAATGTAGGTATTATACTATACGTTTACCAATTCGTTGTGTTTGTCCAGACTTGCTTTGATGAAGAATTTGAGTTAAAAGTATAAATTGCATTATGTAACGATTCAAACGATATTAAATTGAAGTGTCCGTATGCAGGTAAAAGTAAAATCTAAGGGTAATCTAACTTAAATAAGACACGCTTGTTAAGCGCAAGAATGTGAACTTGAGCATTTTCTAACTCTTTCCCTAAGTTCAAACTTAGGAAAGACGCGCCCGATCTATAAGCAGACGATAAAAATACGTGCGGGTCAAGATCTCACTGAATCCGTAGAATTCTTTACGGTGCCTGGTGCTGGTTTCACAATTTGTTCCTTAGGGGTATATTCTCCAATTTTAAAGATTCTGATCCCTTCGAATATCTACACTTGAAAAGTAAATGGTGCACATTCATAAGCTTCCAATAGTGCATGTAGAACTGATCTTCCTCGAACCCCGTTAAAAGCGAAAACACAAGTGAAATATTTACTACACTTAGTTAAGAATGAAAATTACAGCAAAAAATATTTTAGTTTCACAATTTTGGTCCAAGAACTACTGATGAAGAATTGTATTCCGAAATGGCCGTCTAGTGCTGTACGGTTTATTACATTTGTGCAAATCCATATGACTTTTGCGTAAAAATATTACGATTGCGAAAAACGCAATTGCCATGTTAAATAAACACCCAAAACGTAATTGTCATGTAAAAACACTACCCCTTCCGTTAGCCAGGTATTACCTGTTGTCCCCTACTCTACACGGGGAGGTGAAAGTTGTATTTCTAGAAGGATATAATTATTGCAAAGACAGATTCCAAAGGTATCATTTTACAAGTCAACACTGGTTAAAAATGTCATTTTTGTGGAAAAGTATCTTTTTACAATTCGACCCAGGCTGAATATTTTTATGCAATTGTTCTAACATACTCAGACCGACTAATATTGCCTCTTGTGTACAATTCGTACTGTCCAATTTCTAATTTTCATTTCGTCTGACTATGGCATGTGACACTAGGGTAGATGATTAGATCGTAATGTACCGTGAACTTAAACTTTTGAAAAGCCCAGGTCTCAATTCCGACATAGAATAAATTTGTCAACTTAATTTTAGTTTTAAGTTTTAATTCAATTAGTTCAATTTGAGCTAAATTCCCCGTTTTATATATGTGCCCATATAAGATCCTCCATATATTATATCAACCTGCTAATATTATGAATCAACACTAGCCAAGTATTAAAATAATGGAACATAAGTGTCAAACAGCTTTTATAGATCACTTGACTTAGATAACTAGAACAATGTTAATATGTTATTTATCTAGATTTTAATACATATTTTTGACTTCTTCGACGAAACTATCTGACAGATTTCAATGAAACTTGGTCAGGAGTAAATATCGGCAAATTCGGATTTGGTATTGATGTAACGATCATTTTGATATATCGATGAAGGTCATAGGTTCAAAGGTCAAAGTCAAAGATACAAAAGAATACTGAAATTGATAATTAACTGGAAAACAATAAACTTTTTGTATAGCGTTTAAAGTGACATATTGTAGATATTGACCCAAGAATAATTTTGATATATATCATTTTCATATTAACCCTCTGAAATATATAAGCTTATTACATGCAATTCCAAAACAATGGAAATCATTACTGCGAAATCTCCCCCGTGAAAGACAAGTGACAAATGAGAATATCGAGTTACTAAAAAAGAATGAAAAAGTTACAAGAACTATTTACAAGAAGCTTATTGAAACAGTGATGGAAACTCCAAGTAAAGTTCAGGAGTCTTTTAATAAAAAACTAAATCTGGAAATAAAAGAAAAAGAATGGATAGAAATATACGCCTCACCTTTCAAAATAACTGATGATACAAAACTGCAGTCCTTACAGTTTAAGATAAACCATAATATAATATTTACAAACTCAAAACTTTACAGATGTAAGTTAATTGATACAGAGTTATGCACCTTCTGTTCTGAAACTAGAGAATCTCTAATACACTTATTTTATGAATGTTATATTGTAAGAACAGTTTGGTATCGCTTTCTGGATGATTTAAACGTCAAAGGTAATATCAAAATTGACAAAAAAGCCGTTTATTTCATTTTCGGTATATATACTATTTCACAAAGTGAGATAGTAAATCTTTGCTTTCTTCTCATTAAACGATATATATATCTATGTAAATTCAGGGATACGATGCCAAACTATGAAGGTGCATTACAGCTGATCAAAACCTATAGGAATATCGAATTATCCTCTACATTTATGTATAGCCTCAGAAAAAAAGAGAATATTATAAAAAATTGGGATTTGATGAATTTTCTTTTTAATTAATCTGTCTCATATGTATTAATTTATGTGCTTATATCAATGTGTAAAATGTAGACGAATGTAATATTTGGATAATGAATAAAAAATACAAATACCAAAAAAAAAAAAATAAATAAAAATTGATATATATGTAAAGCTTTAAGGTCATAGGTTTAGAGGTCAAAGCCATACAGACAAAAGAATACATAAATGGTTAATCATTTGCGAAAATATAAACCTTTTTGTATAGGTATGTATTTTAGAATATTGTAGCTATTAATACAATATTTATTTTGATTTATAGATGAAGGTCATGGTTTATAGATGAAAGGTTAAGGTCACAGGTGCAAAAGAATACTGAAATGTTTAATTATCTGGAAAACTATAAACTTTTTGTACAGGCATTTATATTAAAATATTGTAGCTATTGATACAAAAATCATTTTTGGTATATAAATGAAGGTCATGGGTTCAAAAGGTCATAGGTGTGAAATAATACAGCAATCGTTTTGATATATAGATAAAGGTCATGAGATCAAAGGTCAAGGTCATAGATGCACAATAATACTGAAATGTTTAATTACCTGGAAAATTGTAAACTTTTTGTATAAGCCAGTATATTGGAATATTGATACAGCGGTCATTTTAATATGTAGATAAAGGTCTTGGGTTCAAGGATCAAAGTCGCAGATGCGAAACTTTTTGTATAGGCAAGAATATTGTAGCCATTGATAGAACGATCATTTTGACGTATATTAAAAGTCATTGATTCATAGGTCAAGGTCAGGGATGTGAAAGAATCCTGTAATGGTTAATTATCTGGAAAACTAGAAACTTTTTGTATAGGCTTGAATATAAGAATATTGTAGCCATTAATAGAACGATCATTTTGGCAAATATATGACAGTAGTCAGTTCAAAGGTCAATGTCACAGATGCAAAAGAATACTAAAATCGTTAATCATCTTAAAAGCTATAGACTTTTTGTATAGACATGTATATTAAAATATGGTACGTATTGATACAGCGATCATTTTGATTATAGATTTAGGTAAAGCAGCGTTTCAAGGTCAATGTCACAGGTGCACAAGAATGCCGATATGGTTGATTATCTTGAAAAGCATGATTATAATTTGATATTGGGGTTTCTAGTTTTGTTTTCTTAAAATATTTTAGCTAGCATTATTTATCAGGTGAGCGTATCAAACCCAATATGTCTCATGTTATAAATATTATCAAAATTCATACATGTATTATTATTACACCTTATGTAAAAATCTAGAAATTTCATTGGATAAGAGCTATGTAACAATTTGTACTGTCACATAAAATTTATAATGTCACATAGCGATGCGCGTGACTATGTGACCGTACGTTTGTTCGAGTCGCCCCCCTTCACTGGATCACATCAGCGCTTTGAACAAAACATGTTTTCAGTTGTGTCTACGGCAAGTGTCTCATTGTTATTGATATTGTTAACATTCGTCTGTAACAACAACGGATGATGTTTGTCGAGGTTAACAATGACTTTCTTGGGAATTTGTTAGAGTCTAAAGACTCTGAATCAACTAAATGGATCATTAAGCGGACCGTGGATATGTTTCTTAAATTTCTTGGCTCAAATGACTGTGGATTTGAGGCATTCCCCTTCGATAAATTGGATGAAAATTGGTATGGGCATTACTAAAGACGAAGGATGCACATCATGTATCAAACATTCGGTGTAATAAAATAAATATTACATTTTTGACAGGGTGCCAGTACATATTGTCACCTCTCGAAAAACAATGCTTCCTCGAGGTGACAATATGTACTAGCACCCTGTTAGAAATGTAATATTTATACATTAGCATCATTATCATTAAAACATGCATCATTATTGTTTTATTATTATAGTTTATTATTATTTATACATTCATCATTATTATTATTATAGATAATTGCTGATCCCATCCATGGAATGATGGTATTTGAGTCCTACTTAGTGAAAATCATAAATCATCCGTATTTTCAGAGACTTCGACATATAAAACAAGTGCAGGGAGTTGAACACGTGTATCCAGGCGGCGTCCATACACGGTTTAGTCATAGTCTGGGGTAATTCTTCATAAGTAGAAATCGGTGTATCGTGATATTAAAGTTTGACATTTCTGGACCAAATTGTTTCGCTTGATTAGTTAAATAAATTATTTTGTCAAAACTTCAATTTTTCATAATTATAAATATAAGTTAAAATTATTGTAGAAAATATTAAAAATGACTAAGATTTCATACATTGTTACAAAATTATTTATTTTGTTATGAAATGTTGATTTTTATTGACACATATTGATTCTGTGTTATCGTTGTTTTAACTAATAGACTTATCAAGCTTCGAAGAACTGGACCTTGATTAGAATTTGCGAAAGGCGAATTAGTTTAGTACTACAACATACTAATTTTCATTTCTTATCTGTTGGTTTTGTTAGTTAATTGAACAACGCCAGTCACCCCTTCACTTATTTTACCCCCGCCTTTTTTGACGTCATTTTATCCATTTGGTGCATTCAGCCCACCTTCTTTGACGTCACAATAAACAATCTAACCGATTATCAGCCTTGACAAGAGTTTGACAGCTGAAATGTTAACATTATTCTTGTGATTAAGTTAGTGTTAGAAAATACTAACGCTAAATATATTTTATTATTTCTATTTTAAAAAACCAATATTTCATTATTGGTTAATTAAGTACTTATTTTAAGAAATACGGGAATATTTAGAAAGTTATTTAATGAATAATATATTTTTATATCACTGAACTTTTTTTTCTGTTTGAATTTAAAAACATGATTTAAAAGTTTGCAAATGTATCTTTGTCTTTGTCATTGTTTTAGTGCATTGAATGTGTACTTGTTCATTGCAGTTTTTGTAAATTATGGTTAAAAATGAAAATTACATACAATGTAACATGATAAGTTTAACCAAAAAAATGAACACCTGAGAATATTTGCAAAAAAATAAAAATATACAAAATATAAAATAAACGGTCTTAAAAGACAGTAAAATTTCTTGACTTTTGAAGTTATATCAATTAATTAAGATATATCCTTTTGAATCACACCACCTATTCAAAGTATGTTTTTTTTCACTGAAAATGTAATATCCTAAACCTTCCACCATTGATTATGTGTTCGAAATAAGTGTTACCCTTGATGCTGGTTAATTAATATCTAAATTAAATTAAGCGGATAGGCCATAGTTGTTTACCTATACAGTAATAAACTTTTGATTTGTATTCTCGTGTATTCCAGGGTGTGCTTTTTAGCAGGGAAAGTGCTTGACAAACTGAAAAATGAACCTGAAATATCCATATCCGACTTTGACAGAAAATGTGTCACTATCTCAGCCCTATGTCATGATATTGGTAAGTATGGGTATCAAAATCATTCCTTAACTAGGATTATCTCTAACTTATATCTTAGAAACAACCTTTAAAACTGTATGGCAAACGTGATGACTTCAATTTTTCTATTGTCAGCTTTCCCTTTCTATACAGCAGCAATATGCATGCTTCTTTTGCTTATGGTGTATTTATTTACCAGTTAATACGCTATGGTAGAGCCGGAACTTTTTACAACGAAGCAGGAATCTATCTAAGGAGTCAATGACTCCATATTTTTAACATTTGTATACGTGAAAAATTATTTCTTAATTCTAAAAAATGCAACAATTTCTTCAATTTAATTTGAGGAAATAAGTTTATAAAAAGTATAGTGTCTACAAGGCCCGTCTAAAGTTTAACACAGCGCTAACGAAGAAGTCGAATCTCGACTTTCATGTGAGAGAAATATGGCTAGATAGTGATCGAAAAACTTTCGAGTTACAATTCAATTTATTTTATATAGTTATACTATAAATAATGCTTTAATGATAGTTATAATGACTATGGACTGAAATCTAAATAGTAGCTGTTGTATTATTGGATAATCTTTTTATATTCCTTCATTAATTGTCAGAGGTAATTAAATCCTATTGTAACACTAGACTTGATTTGAGTCATCTTCCTTTGTGCCATAGATGCTTTAAGTTCATTTTGCCATACTCAATTAATGAATTTGCATTTGAGCCATTAATAGTAATAATAATAATAATAATAATATTATAATTATTATTATTATTATTATTATTATAGCTAACAAGTGCCGAAATGTTGATGTGGTTATTATTATTATTATTATTTTAGCTAACCAGGGCCAAGATTATTATTATTATTATTATTATTATTATTATTATTATTATAGCTAATAGGGGGCCGAGATGGACTGCCTATTCGACGCTTATTCGTTAGCTAAGTGTTGACTTTCTAATAATACTTTTTATATTTAAACAGGTCATGGACCTTTTTCTCACCTGTATGAGAATATAAGTAAAGAAATTGACGACAATCCATGTGAGGTAATGAATTATATGCATGCTTACTATAGATAGGCACCATACATAATTTTCCCAGGACGCTTACTACGTTGTATTAAGTCCCAGTTTTACAATCATTCCCAAACTAAGATTTCCCTTTACTTATAATGAAAATCTTTTACTGTAGGACCCACTGTGATTGTGACAGTGAACTTCTCTTTATATCCATAGAAAATCAAATAAATTTGAATAAAAATCGATATTTTTCACTTACTTGTACCTAGTCGTAACAGGAAATCTGTATGCGCATCCGCGATTAGCCCAAAATATATCTACATAGAGAAAAACGTCGGTGCCATGGGGATTCAACATGTTGAAAAACCATGCAAATGGCGGCTTCTGTTGCGCATATGACGTAAAACGTCACCAAGGACATCACTTCCGGTGTAAACATCGTCATTTTCGCATGTGTAAAATCCCCATACCGCCAACATTTTCCTTTTCACAGACATACTCTATGACAATCGTGGATGCGCATACAGATTTCCTGTTACGACTAGGTACAAGTAAGTGAAAAATATCAAACTTTATTCAAATTTATTTGATTTTTTATGGATATAGAGAGAATTTCACTGTCACAGCCACAGTGGTTTCTACAGTAGAAATAACTTCCTCTGCTGATTCCTACTTTAATTGCCTTTAAAGTCTACACAACACATTGATTTGTCTTTGTATTATGAAAAGACCAACCGTTATGTTTTGTAGTCTGCCAACTTAGGTTTGGTAGGTGATATGATTTTATTAACATGAATATCAAATCAAAAACAAACATACTAATTCATGTCCGAATCACAGTCCAGAAGCAAAGTTAAAACTTTGAAACTGACAAGTTAGGTTAATACGTGAACTTCCACCAGTTAAGTAAGGCCGGATGCTCCACAAGAGTAAGCACATTCTGTTTAGCTAGCTACACCGAACACGTGTGTAATCAAAATTTAGTGAAAGGAACATAAAACTATAGAACGTCTAATATATTCATGACAAACCTGGAAACAGAGACATTAAACTTATCAACAACACTGTGATGACGGTCATAAAAATCAGTAATTTGTAAAATCAAGATTCTATATTTAAGATAAATAGGGTATATAGTCCCTCCAAAAAGTTTGTGAACACTAAAATCACCACGGTCTGCAACAAGGCGATGAGACGCTTGTAACTTTTTGTTGGAACTATATTCAGGTTCCCTGGAACAACAAGTAACTTTGATAAAAAATAGTGTGTCGTCGTATAGCTCTATTTAGTCAAGCAGAAAAGGAATTATAACCCAAACTACCTCTGTCATTGTTTGTCTACGTCCGGTTTTCAGGTTTGTAAGCATATAAACGTTAAAATTGTTTTTGGTAGTTATATTAAATACAGGTCGAGCTCGATTTTCAACACAATCTGAATTGCAGTTTCCAAGATAAATAAATAAATAGAATATAGATCAATTGTTTTTTCTACGTGTATGGCTTAATTATTTGCCCTTAAACACCGACTGCCGGATAACAACAACTTTAATACCCTAAGTTCCAATCCAATTCGGAACAGAGTCTATTGCGAGAAGGTTTGTTTGTACGCTTGCCTATCGAGTTGTTAGTTTTTTCTCTGGGTACTCTGGTTTCCCCATCATCCCAGAACTGACTACTTTAATATTAGTGACAAAGGTCCTAACTGGGATGTAATACTTCCTACAACTCGTTAATTACTCAATTTTTATAAGATTAATTTCGTTATTTATCCTGAAGTAAAACGTGGTGTTACAGATAATATATACCATATTTCATATAATTTTTAGAATATAATTTTTTAGCTATTCAACATGAAGTCGATTATATGTTGCTATGTTACAACATCAAGTCGATATTATGTTGCTATGTTACAGCATCAAGTTGATAATATGTCGCAATGTTACAACACCAAGTTGATAATATGTTGCTATGTTACAACACCGAGTTGATAATATATTGCTATGTTACAACACCAAATCGATAATATGTCGCAATGTTACAACACCAAGTCGATAATATCTTTCTATGTTACAACACCAAGTCGATAATACGTTGCTATGTTACAACACCAAGTCGATAATATCTTTCTATGTTACAACACCAAGTTGATAATATGTTTCTAGATTACATACAACATCAAGTCGATAATATGTTGCTATGTTACAACACCAAGTTGATAATATGTTTCTAGATTACAACATCAAGTCGATAATATATTGCTATGTTACAACACCAAGTCGATAATATGTTGCTTTTTTACAACACCACGTCGATAATATGTCGATATTTCACAACACCAAGTCGATAATATGTCGCAATGTTACAACACCAAGTTGATAATATGTTTCTAGGTTACAACACCAAGTTGATAATATGTTGCTATGTTACAACACCGAGTTGATAATATATTGCTATGTTACAACACCAAGTCGATAATACGTTGCTATGTTACTACACCAAGTCGATAATATCTTTCTATGTTACAACATCAAGTTGATAATATGTTGCTATTTTACAGCACGAAGCCCGCGGAATGGAAATAACAAGAAAAATAATCGATGACTTGGAGCTCTTTGATGCAGAGGAAAGGAAATTAGTCAAATCAGTTATAGGAAATATGATTAAGGTGAAATTGTTCAAAACAAACATATATGTTTTCAGTATAAGCATGTGTAAAGTCAAACAACATTGACCTGTGCGCTTGACCTTTAATTGTATTATTTGTGGATGAGTACATTGATGTATACAAGTACATAAAAAGAAACACTACTACTAATCTAACATCTGTATTTTGTATCTATCTACTGCAAATCCTACCTTATATTGCGTTGGTACTCCTATTTGAATATTCCTAATAAAAGGTCAAGCAAACGGGTCAATGTTGTTTAACTATAACATTATAGGTCGATCACGATGTGTAGTCCGTCAGTGATATTTTGACTCTTTAAATGTTAAAATGAGATAAGTAGAAGGACCAAAATAATTTTTTGTCAAATCTGCCAAAAGCAGTAATTTGAGCAAAGGATTTCTGTTTTGAGGAATTTAAAAAAAAAATTAAATTAATTAAAAACAAATTAACAAACAGATATTTTTTATGAACAATGTTTATCTGACAATACTACCAATGAATTGCCTGATGATTTAATGTCCTCAATATTCTAGTTTCTAGTTGAACAAATGGTTCCCTTTTTACGTTAGGATTCAACCTCAACCTTAAGAAGTCACAGTGATGGATCCAGAGATGTGGATTCGTTCCTTTCCTTTATTTTTCTATCTATACGCATGTGTGTGTGTGTGTGTGTCACTCGCTTAGCAGAATTTTGGCAGGATTTTATATCCAATTCAAAACATTTCTGGTGGAAATGGTCCAAGACCACTGTCTCGTTCTTTCGCATCAAAGAAACACCATGTTTCCAATTTCTTTGTCCGGCACCGAGTCGTCTACATTTGAGAAAGATGTTTACTTTGATCAAACATTGCTGAGAGTTTTTTATCTTTTGTGAAACTTAACTTTTTTAGTTAACTCAAGGAAAATTGAAGTAGGGGTTGAAGGGTCAAAAGTAAGTCACAAATATTTGAAAAAACGTGCTTGCTTTGGTAAAACATTCCTGACAGTTTTGTGTCTTTCGTTATGAAGACATAATAAAAACTACACTTGTTTGATTTAATTCCAGAAAAAGTGGAAGAACGGGTTTAAGGGTTAATAATAAGTCACATATATTTAAAAAATATGCTTACCGTGGTAAATAATTGATTACAGCTTTCTCTCTTTTGCTATGAAGAACTAAAAAAACTTGTTTCAGTTAACTCTAGGAATATTTGAAGAAGGGGTTTTAGGGTTAAAAGTTATGCAGTCATAATAATAACTAAACTTGTTTGAGTTAATTCCAGGAAAAGTTGAGGAAGGAGGCTAAATGTTCAATCTCGGTCACCTATGTTTGAAAAATGTGCTTCCTTTTATAAAGCATTGATTAGACCTTTGTGTGGAAACATAATGAAAACAAACGCATTTTAATCAATTTCCAGGGGAAACTGGTGGAAGACATGACAGAAGAGGAGAGAAATAAGGCATATTTATATCAGGTAACAAAAGTTATGAAAGCGACCCTACGTTCGGTAGCGTTCATGGATCAGCACCACATTTAACCATTTGGACACACAGACACTGTGTCTTGGCACTACATTTGGCATGTGACACGATGTCTCATGTTGGTATACATTTGAGTCAAGATTGATAAAAATCCATTAATATATATGTAGGATATAAAGCGGACACGACATATTGCATGGACTGCCAGGCAGACGGACAGACAGATGATTTATATTTACTTCCCTGAACTTTGTTTGCAGGTGGGACATATTATTAACTAAACATCAATCTCACTATCAGAGTCACTGTGTTTCTACCGGTGACTTGTTTTAAGATCTATAAAAATCCAATAAAATCAGATAATGTTTGATATTATATATTTACCTTATTCTAGACGTACTCGTAACTTAAAATCGCTATGCACGTCCGCGATTGCCATGAAATATTTCTGAAGAAAAGAATCTGTTGCCACTATTGGTATTTTACATATCGAAAATGACGTTGTTCACATTTGAAGTGGTAACATATTGCGCCACTTGCGCAGTAGGATTCGCCCTATTTTCCAACCGGTAAAGTTTTCATAGCGAAAACGTTTTATTCTGTGCAAAGGTATTTCCTGGTTATCGCGGATGCGCATAGAAAAAAGTTTAGGCCTGTTGAAAGTTTAAAGCTAAAATTTCGACTGCCGAGTTGCGGAGATATTGATAACTAGTGACCAAAAAGTTATTAAGAGATAGATAATAGCTCGCGAAAAGTTGTCGAGATATAGCTAACGAGGGGTCAAGCTTAATGTTAAACAGTTCTACAGTATAAATAACTGTCAGAACACAGTGGCTATGATAGTAGTAATTAATATAATACGAAGAGGATACCTGTAGAACGTTAGTATGGACAGGAGATGAAAATCATCTCAGAAAATCCCCAGGTCCCAAGTGAGGTTCGAACCCACAACCCTTGATTTCGAAAGCCAGTGACAGTACCACTCGACTATGTCTACCTATCTACAAAACTAATCGGTAAACACTGGTAACTGGTTGTTGGAACTATATCCAGGTTACTTATTGCACCGTTACATTGAATAATTGTCTGTTATTTGCTTAATATTATAGGGTTATTGAACTGATATTGTGTTGACGCGACATTTGCACGAGGTTGCGAGTGCAAATTTCGAGTCAACGAGGGACAATATTTCACAATATCAGTTCAATAACCCTTTTATTATATAGCAAAATAGTTTTCGTTTACTTCCCACAAGTATTTCATCTCAAAATACCACTTTGTCTTACAATACATAAATATTGCACTAGTTCTTGTATACGGATATAATAACTAGTGCAATACGACAAAATCATAATCATGACGTCGTCAGTCATATACTAGTAACAACAATCGCATGACGTCATTAAGGTAGTTCCATACTTTACTAATCGCCTGAAAACACATATTGAAATTTTGATATGTTGTATATGGGCATAAACCATTCAACATGCCAAAATTTCAGGGCAGGTATTCGACTTGCTTAAGAAGTTCTGAAGCGCCACCTGGTGGCCATTTTCACGACATAAATGATCAAAGTATAACTACTGTTATCAACAGATAAGCTTTAATAATTTTTTGTCATGCTTAGAAACCAAAAGTCTCTTGCATCTAAATTAACCATTATGTCATGAAGATTTTTTGGACCAATGGAATTTTACTTCCGGTCACGTGGTATTTTTCTACAGCGCCACCTATCAAGAGAGAACATTAAATTTTCGGGAAACTAAAAGTAACACCCTTTCGTTAATTTGTAGATTTTTAAAAAACTAAGTCGAATACTCCCCTGATTTTCACATATATTGCACATGAATATATAAGTTTGATTTTCGGAAACAAAAAATAGGGGGTCGTCAAGCTACTTTTTTCATAAAATTGCATCAAAATCCTGAAACGAGAAAAAAAGCCTCATTCCTTACGTAAGAAGTTACCAATAATGTCCTAGGATACTATTATGAACTCAATATTTTTCGTTTGGTATTCACAAATAAACAAAAACACAGATTGTGAGCTATTTGGCAGTGCAAAACAAAACCAATTTAAATTCCATATGGTCTGTCACCCATAGAAACCATAGCAACCGTTACCCAACACAGATCAGTTAATGTGGAAAGGGGATCGTATGTGCATTGATTAAGCATTTTTGATTCTAGGTCGCTGAATGAAACGCAAATACAAGAGCATAGTCAAACTGCTAAAATTTGACACCGAGAAAAATTATCATCATTACGTTTATTGAAGAATCGTCAGTTTGTGTCCTACTATTTGTATTTAAAATCACAGAAAAAAACAAACATAAAGCGGCATCAAAATTTAAACAATGTACTCAGATCTTTCACTTATTTAGAATAGTACTCTCAACAGTGTAGATCTACATAATTTCCGTTATGTATACAATATACATTTTCTTCTTAAAAATAGTGCACAGAATTGAATTTGTAAATTCTAATCTATTGCGAATGCAGAAAATTATTCTACTGAATGATAGAATAACAGCGTTCCCGCCATAATTCTGTAGGCGCCGAAGACCACACATTCGTGACGTCATAGATAAAAAAGACGTCAAATCTGACATTTCGACCGTACGCACAAAACGACGACGTCACCATAGTATGGAACTACCTTAATGACAACGTCATGTGACATAGCGTGCAATATGAAAAATTGATTCGGTAAACCTCGGACAGGAACAAAGTTTGCGTGCAAATATCGATATTAATTGCACGCTAACACCTCTGGATCTATCCTTTAATTTCTATGTGATGCATTCCTATATTTGGAGATTATGTGAATGCTATCTATCCTAGTGAGCTTAAAATTAAAGATACGACTGGTTCTTCAAGTTCTTCATGTTTGCGTCTTTTTAAGCCGTAGCACAAAACAAAAGTGTTAATAAATATTTTGACTCAAAATCAGTACTATTGCGGTCATTTTTGGTAATTACTTCTTCTTTCTGTAGAAAATGTTTTCAATAATGTTTAGTAAAGGCGGCTTCGTCACGCAATTTTTTGTTTTATGGATGTGTTTCAAATTGAGAAGTCTGTATGCTCTATAGATCGGCTATTCCCGATATTGATTTAAATAAGAAATAAGTTTACAACGACATTTATAATTTTAATGACAATTAGGTATTTTCAAAATCTTACATTCGGATTGTCACCGCCATATGGCACATTAATACAAACGCCGTCAACTGACGTAATGAGCTCAAAACGAAACCATTAACATCCACCAACTGCGTTTTCTTACCTATTGATCACATGACTGATGTTGACTAATACAGCTTAACTAAATGTGATGATATTGAAAAAATACATATGATGAAATTATATGATAATAAATATCATTTCAGTGCATGAAAAATTTTATTTTTCCGAATTAGTGAATCCTATTTCAGAGTGATTTTGACGACGTTCTGTCTCTCAACATTCCTATATTTGGAGATAATGCGAATGTCATCTGTCCTAGTGAGTTTAAAATAAAAGATACGACTGATTTTTCAAGTTCTGCTTCATATTTAGACTTAAACCTCAATTATGACGCACACGAAAGGCTACATTTAAAACTTTTTGACAAATGTGATGACTTCAATTATTCTATTGTCATCTTATCTTTTGTATGGAGCAATATAACTGCTTCTCCTGCTTATGTTGTATTTGTTTCCCAACTAATACGATACCAGTAGGGGACTTTGCACAATGAAGTAAATTGCTTCAAATAAATTGTTGACTCAGGGATATTACCAGCCTAGGCTTATCAATACCCAGAAACGTTTTATCGCCGTCATCACAGTATTTGATTGACGTCCCATAGTTACATGTTCCTTTTACACGATTTTTATTACGGATGTAGCTAGCTAAACAGGAGGTGCTTGCATTTCCGTAGCACCCGGCCTCACTTCCCTTGTGGAAGATCACGTGTCCAACCCAACTTGTCAGTTTCAAAGTTTTTACTTTGCTTATGGATTGTGATTCGAACATGGGTTATTATGTTTTTGATTAATTGTCTTGGGGATTAAGGCCATTACATAATAAGTGCAATAGTAGTATTCAAATCTTCAAATGGACCTATGTGTTTGTAGATGAAGAAAAGTTTCGCATTGTTGTCACCCTTGACTACTCTTTATGGTTAAAGGTAAAAAAGTTTACCTTCTACACGCCAACTTGTCAGTTCCAAAGTTTTTGCTTTGCTACTGAATTTTGATTCGGACATGGAATGTTTGTTATTTATTACAAACCAAAAAAGCAACTCATATTGAGAATTGTTGCTAATTTCAGATTGTCAATAACAAGAACAATGGGATAGACGTGGACAAATGGGATTACTTTATCAGAGATTCACACGCATGTGGATTTCCGAGCAATTTTGATAAAGAGAGGGCCATTTCCGTTCTCAAAGTGCGTGATTACCGCAAAAAGATACTGACATAAAGGCTTCTGTTTTGTCTTTTCCATTGAAGGTAAGTGAATTTTACATCATTTTTATCTTCATAAATACATAAGAATTTTCCAATTTCAATTTACTACTAGTTAATGCGCAAACTGTTCATCGATAGCTGTTAAATTATAAGTGTCCAGTTATCATTGCCACGAACATCGGGCAACTGTTTTTTTTCTTCATAAAACTTGACATACCCTTTACCTATGGCATCAAAATGCATAGATGTATCTCATTGATAAACATTAATACCGGAAGTAAATGTCAAGTGAGCCGCTTACGAAGCAGACAGTGGGTTAAGCCGCTTACGGTATTGTAAATATATGTATCTTTTTCCTTCCAGGATCAAATTAACCTTTACAATATGTTTAATTTGAGGTTTACTTTACACAATAAAGTGTATCAACATCCAGTTGTCAAATGTGTCGAAGAAATGTAAGTAATAATACTGTTATAACATACATATTTTTTAATTATTTATTTATTTATTTACTGTGCAAGAAGAATGGCCATAAGCAGGATAATTTTATTATTTTGACCTTCTAAACTATTTCGCTGTAAGAAATTTTCACGGTTCTGACTTTTAGGAAAGTGTACCAAAGGGAAAAAAATTTCCCTTGAGAAGATTAATTTGCGAATAAAGAGTAACCATGAAAATCGTGATTAGCTTTTTTTATGAGAATATTTCTTCTTATACAGTATTTATTTATTTATTTATTTATTTATTTATTTATTTATTTATTAAGGCATTGCCGTTTACCAAATGAAGCAGTTTTATTCAAAATTAGGACTATGTCATTGTTTTAATGCAATGAACTGGGGAATAAAATATTCAATTCTTTCTTTATACACCCTTAGTGTATCGAAATCATATCTTCTTCGGTATCAATTCACAGGACAATAAAGTCTTAACAAAAACCAAAGATATTTAAAACTATATACCACTGATTATAAAACTCCCAACTTTGAACGGCCACTGGATATAATTGGACAGGTCAATGTTTTTAAACTATATATGTAAAAGTACACAATTTAAAACACTAATTCTGTGTGAATTAACTGTAAATCCTAACACTACCCATATATTGGATTGATCATCCTACATAAATATTCCTAATGAAAGGCTAAGCGAAAAAACAATGTTGTTTGAATATACATAGAACACAATTAGATACCTGTAAAGGAAACACTTTTCAAACCTGCATTGTATATCTATGTAGGGGAAGTGTTAGGATTCACAGTTAATACATAAACACAACATGTATTTCCATTATGTTGAATAAATAAGCACACTTTGCACTTATACTAAATGTACTGATCCAAAACAAAATTTAAAGTTAAGGTCAAACAGACAGGTCAATGTCGTTTGCTTTATATCAAATAACATTTTGTTATTTATAGGGTCGCTGATGTTTTAAAACTGGCTGATAAAACCAAACTACTCAAAGGGTAAGCCATTGTTATTATCATGTAATTCTTCGTCATGATTTATAGGCAACTCAATTGGTAAAGTATTGCGAGGTCCTGACTATATATACAATCATTTCTTAATTTAGATTTTCTTAATTTAAAACTGCCATTTATTTTACAATATTTAATTGTAATACAAATACAAAATTTCGACAAAATTAGAATATAGATATATTAAGCTTTGTGTCAGCTTCAAAAATACACCTTGAATTTATGAGCACATGTAGCTTAAAAATTATAAATTTATTCAGATTTCAAATTTGTCCGATTTAAGTTAATGAAAATATCAGCTAAGAAATGACTGTGGAACTGGGAATTGGTCCTTCTATTGTGTGCGACTGGTACACAAATATTATGATCGGCTGGTCAAAAATTGGCTGTTCAATGACTACTCTAATTTATAGAACCATCTAATCATGTGCTAGGTTGGAGTAAATTATAAACCGGATAGGGCTTCGAACATTTCGAATTCAGATAAAATTAACAAGTCATTACACTGATCAAAACTTGAAAAAGTAGTGTACAACTAGCTAAACTGGAGGTGTTAACCATTCGTGGGCACCCAGTCTCACTTTCGTAATTGAAGTTGACGTGTCCAACTTAATTTGCAAGCTTCAAATTTTTGTGTTGCTTTGAGGTTGTGGATTGGACAAGGATAAGTATGTTTGTTCTTGCTAATTACTGTTTTTATCAATGGCATTACAAATGATTTAGTTATCATATGCTTGGCCGATGATAACTAATTAGCGGTTCCGTGAGTAAAAACATTAATTGTTTGCAGTTTTTAAGTTAAAATTTGCACTTTTTCCCTTGACGACATGTAATGTTGACCTTTGGACCCAAGGTCACGTAACATGTTGACATTATATGACCCTCAAAACATGTAATTAAATTTAGCCTAGTCATGTTCTACAATCAGGTACCTAAGTCTCTTTACTTTGTAGAAACTACTGTAAAATAATTAAATTTACCAAATATGCCTGAACTGTAAAGAACTAAATCATAATCAGGAAGACATTTCACCAAATTTTATGCATGTAACATTTTAACCAATTTAAATTTTACCAGAAACTTTTTTTAATTTTCCTAAATTAATATACAATCACAATTTTTCCATTTAGATTGAAGTTTCCTTTTCACTCCCCTTTATCTATAGTTATGACCCATTGACTGGAGCTATATCCTTAACTCTTGTACTATTTTCGAGCAAAATATCAAAGTATCTTTTCTGATTCATATTCCCAGTTTGTGAAATAAAATTAAGATAACTACATATTACACAAGTATTTTACAGCATTATAAAGCCTTTTCGAAATACATGTACAATTCCTCGTCAGTAGTGCTTTTCTCAAAATTGTGAAACCAAATTTTGTTCAGCACGTTGGGAAAGATACTCTAAGGACAAAAGTATATTTTACCAAATTTGCATGAGGACGTATACCTTTTTTAGGAATTTCAAATTTTAACTTGAAGCAAATTTAGAAAATTTATGACAATAACATACAATTCATGCCTACCGAGTTTGTGATAAGAAAGCCAGTGATCATCTAATAGCGTTAAAACTCAGCTTGAAATGATAAAACAGAATCTGATTGAAGTGACTGTTTTAAAAGTGTTTTGAAATGGCAATTCAAATTTTAAAATCGTTTATTGTAGAAATTCTGTCAGTACAAAAGACTGCAGAGGGAAAGGAGCTATAGAGAACTATTGCTTAATGGATGACAGATTAGTGAATTTAATTCATCACGCAAACGACAATTGCCCTGCTCTCGATGGCACAGCGAACAATGCCAACAACCTAAAACTAGCAAAATCCATTATCGAGAGGATTCACCGCAGAGACTTTTATCGCTGTATCTACAAAGAGCGATTGGATTGTACGCCTGAACAGGTATCTTATTTGATTCTAATTCACCAATCCCAAGAGAGATGATGCACTCAAATTTATTTATTTTTTTGTTTATTTTTGTTTTGTTTGCGTTTTATTATTTTTTCTATTTTCGTTGTTGTAACATTAAACTGCTACAATACAATTCAAAACAAACATACCAAACCCATACCACAATCCCAAAGCAAAGTTAAAACTTTTAAGCTGGCAAAGTAGTTTAAACACGTGAATTTGCACAGGGAATTGAAGTTGGGTGCTAAATAAATGTTACTTTAGCCAGGATTTTGGAACATTCCATATGCTGATATTATGCCTTTATGATGACTGTCAACCCTGCCTATAGACTAGGAACAAATTCAGAAAATGTGACTTGAAGCGGCATTTTTTAGTAAAAGTTGGTAACATGCTTTTCTAACATAATTCGAGGGTGCTGAATTCAATGGCGGATACCAAGCTCAATTTTGAGTTTTTGAACCCATAATTTCAAAAACAAAATGGCGGCTAAAATTAATGGTGTACCAATGCAAAACAGTGTTACTTCGGTTGACACCTTTTGGTAAAAGTTGGTAACATGATTAAATTAACATAATTCGAGGGTGCTGAATTCTAAAATGGCGGATACCAAGCTACATTTTGAGTTTTTGAACCCATAATTCCAAAAACAAAATGGCGGCTAAAATGAATGATGTACCAATGCAAAATATGTTACTTGGGTTGACAAATTTTGGTAAAAGTTGGCAACATGATGAAATTAACATAATTCGAGGATGCCGAATCTAAAAATGGCGAATACCTATGTCAATTTTGAGTTTTTGAACACAAAATTAAAAAAACAAAATGGCGGCTAAAATGAATGGTGTACCAATGCAAAAAATGTTACTGGGGTTGACAAATTTTGGTAAAAGTTGGTAACATGATTTATTATACATAAATCATCGATGCCAAATTCAAAAATTGTAGATACCAAGAGCTCAATTTTGAGTTTTTGAACCCGTAATTCCAAAAACAAAATGTCGATTTTAATTCATGATGTATCAATGCAAAAATTAATTTGGGGTTTCAAATTTAAGTAAAATTTGGCAACATGCTTCATTTGACATAATTTGAGTTTGCAGAATTTTAAAAATAACGGATACCAAGTAAAATTTTGAGCTATTGAACCCATAATTCCAAAAAATAAATAGTGTTTGTAGTTGCATGTTTTAACAAAAGATGGTACTTTGTTATTTTTAACATTTCAGCATAACTTGAAGTTGTAAAATTAAAATGGAAGAGGCTAAACTGAAATTTAAATGTTTAAACCAAATTTTAAAACACTTGCTAAAAATAAAGTGGTGGCTATAATTAAGTGTTTGTTCATTATGTTTGCATTTTCCATAGTACATTGATAAATCAATATGACTATATTAAGTTCATAACTAAAACCATACTGAAATACTGCTTCATTCAGATCATGGTGTGGAATTAACAGTCAAAATCCAAACTTGTGTTTAAAATGCAAAAACAGCCTATTTCAAAACAGAAAATTGTTTATAGAACCCGCCGTTGTAAATGTCAAAATACCAAATTACTATGCGTGGCATCATGCAGCAAACGTTTAAGAATGATGTTGCTTTAATAGGTAGAATGGCAACCATTACTTAAAAACATATATCGTTTCATACGTTGGGAACCTCATATGTAGTGGTTTGAATTTTAGCGGTAATATTGCATTATTTTACAACATAGTATCGGTCTCTATACAGTTTTGGCACCTATGTTTAAGGAATTAGATGCAACTTTTAAATAATTCATTTTCATTTTCTTAAAAATTTAGAAAGTCATTCAATGAATATATGACATCATCATCTAACTATAAGACTGGATAATATAAATGGCAAGACTGATGTGCAATCTTAAGCAATAAGTTGGCCACTCAATCAATTAAAAAACAGTGGACCAAAACACCTTTACTGAGTTTTCCACAGCATTTGAGTTGAGTATTTTTCCGTAACAACCTCAAAAGTAATACAAATTATGTGCCATTTATTTTTTGTTCCTTTTGGAAATAATCTACACATACCATCAGTATTTAAGTTTACTGTGGTGATGAAACAATCGATCTCTGCCTTCTTTGGCGGAGGTGAACCATGGTAATTTCATTGTTTAGACTGTTGTTTTGGCTCTTAGATGAAATAATGTCCCACTTTGCCCCCTTAGTAACAAAGCTCTTATAGGAGCTAGCTGGATCTACCACTAAGATGTTTAGATTACCACGTGCATCTTGTGTGCTTCTGATTAATTGCTAAAAGCCCAACAGGCTCAAAGCTTTCTTATTGCAGGATGTCAAAATGGAGTGTACTCTTCTCTGTGAAATGACAACTCACTGCCCTGTAAGTCACCTGTGAGTCATAAAAAATACCATGGTTGTTATCTACGTTTCTACAATTTTAAAATGATTAGTGGCCAAACAAGTTTGCAAAAACAAATTTCCTTTTGAAAGAGAAGTATTTTCAGAAATGAGCAGTAAATGGTGATTTCGGCTTCCATGAATGGAATGAAAACAAAGCTCTAATGACCATTTCTGGGGTTGCAATAGTGGCATACCTTCCATGACTGGGGTCATCATCAATGTTCTGCCTGTCTTGTTCATAATCCACCACTCACTTATTTACTCTTGCCTATCAAGGGGCATCTTTCCTTAGTGTTGCTATGGTATCAGTATGGATAGCCTTAGGTGCTTAACCGTTCATGTGCAAAAATTGGATTCTTCTTTTAACCATTTTTTACATTTCCAAGTCACTAGTCTTATTTACTTTAAAGTAATACCTTGTTGATATTAACTTAAAAAATCACACAAAATTTAAGGACTACATAAATCAGTGTTTCAGCATGTTATGAGTCATACTTAACTCAAACATACAGTCCCATGTTCAAACTACAATCCAAACACAAAAGCGAGAAGTTTTAAAACGGGCTTAAGTTAAATCAGGAGTCAAATAATAAAGGCCTTTGTCGCTAGGCCACCTGAGATGAAGGCTGACCATGACCGACGTGCCAGATTTTTTAATTTCATAAATATCAATCTCCTTTTTACAGAGTTATTGCCCTGAAAAATAATTTAATTTTTTTATTTTGCAAATTGTGCTGGTTTTATGCCTATTTACTTGAAAACTATTAAGTGTTATATAAAGCAAAACATTAAAAAATAATGAACATGACAAGCTAAGTAACATTGTTTGTAAGAATACGATGATCCATAGAGGAGTTGTTATCCTTGAAGTCTATTTTTTTCAAATTTGTGTTTTTGACCATATTTTAAAAAAGTATTATAAATAGATAAAAACACCAAGTTGCAAAAATATTCAACATGCCAAGATCTAACTTCGTAGCAATTGTTGTGTATGATAGTCAACGAAGGAGTTGTTGCCCCTAAACCTTCAGTACCTTTTAAATGTTTTCAGGTGAGCAATAAGTCCCATATGTGTCTTGTTTAGATTTTTTGCTCATTACAAACCCAGGTATGTCTTGCAATATTACAATCTTTGATTAATAGCTGTTTCTTGCTACTAAAACAACTTCAATATCAACTTTCATACAAAAATGCATTTTGATATTGGCGGCCATTTTGTGTTTAAATTTTGACCTACTTAGAGCAATTTCTCAGCTTGGTATCCGCCATTTTTGAACTCAGCACATCCAAATTAGGTAAGAAGGATATATGACTTGCTTTTACTAAAATATTCCTCTTCCTCTTTAAAACCATGTCTGTTCTGAAAATGTGCCTAGTTTATTATACTGTCGCTTATCATCCATCCACTGGACATATTAAACATATATTAATTTAAAAATATCATAATTTTCCAATGTTTTACTTTGCTTTGGGGTTGTGATTTGGACTTAGATTTGTATGGTTTTTAAAAAAAAATATATATATGTGTGTTTGTGTGTGTGTGCTTTGCAGTGTATTAATCTTAACACGAATAAGCAAACAACATTGAACTGCCAGCTTGACTTTGTATTAGGAATATTTATATATGGTGATATAAGTAGTGTTGGAATTTACAGTTAATACATAAATGCATTTTTCTAATGGTGTATACGAATGAATCGATAAGACCAGATAAACGTAAAGAGAGATGAGTTGAGTAACGATGTTTAACGACCCAGTCAAGAATATTTCACTTGTATCGAGACCTCGCCAGCTATAGGTAAAGATGCAGTTTGTCTGTGCGTTGCGCTGATGGCATTATAATTAAAAGCATTTAATTGAGAACAATCAATACGATCAATTGTTATTGTTGTTGATGGTGGTATTAATGATGATGTTTGTTATAGGCCAACAACTTTGACCTGTCCGCTTGACCTCTCACCAGGAATATTCATATGATTATCCACCATATTAAAATTAGATACATATTTCGTGTATAAATGCATACCGGTAATCTATGTTGGTTTCTCATGATGTAGTGAAAATAGCATCTGGTTTTCATGAACATTAAACATTGGTCCATGATAAACATTTAAATTAATGATCAAAAAGACAGGTCAATGTTGTTTTTCTATACAAAAGATTATATCTATTTAGGACCCTTTATCTACCTTGCACGCACCTTGACAATACCTTGACAATACTTCAAAATTTAAAAATAAAGACTGGATAAAGTCACACCAAGAGAATCAATTATTTATAAATGTAAATTTTTGTAATCCATGTATTAAGTTGAAATAAAAATAACAAATATCTACCTTGAAAAACATTAATCGCAAAATAAGAAACATAGTGAGACAACTGATTATATCAGTATTAATTCTATCCGGATTAATATAATAACGGCTTAAAGAATACATAATACCTGTTCACTTAAATATTTTAATTATTTGCTTATTTTTTGGCTTTTGAGGTTGTAACTTGTAACTGATCAGTATGTTTGTGGTTGACGTAATGTTACTGTATGTACGTGGTTTTTATACGTTATAGGTTAAGAAAATTCTAGAAGACAAAAAGGTTATAGAGAAAAATTTAGAAAGTAAAATTGTTCAACATCTTAATAGTAAGGAAGGAGAGGTAATAATTTACAGATAATCATTCAAATTTAGACAAATCTTGAAAGTTCACAAACGGAATAATATGTCGCAGTGTGACGATCTCTGACACTACGATCAACACTATCAATAAATACTTTCATGTTCCTTTTATTCTCAATTTTTGTTACACACGTTGGGGTGTAACTAGCGTCAGAGGAGGTGCTTACCCATCTTGAGCACCAGACCTCACTTCCCTGATGGAAGTTCACGTGTCTAACAAAACTTGTCAATTTCAAAGTTTTTTACTTTGTTTTAAGATAATGTTTTGGATATTGATTATTATGTCTTTTATTTGGTTTCTATCTGCATTGTATATCGCTCTAGTCAAGACTCAAAACGAGAAGACGTGTTTGGAAATATTCCTGAGAATGTGCAATGCACAAATGTTAGTAAGCTGTCAAACGTCTTCATGATAGGTTATGCCCCGATTGATTCTCTAACCTTAAGGATAAAAGATATTGTTATACCCCCGCAAACGAAGTTTGGAGGGTATATAGGAATCACCTTGTCTGTCTGTCTGTCCGTCTGTCCCGCTTCGTGTCCGGAACAGAACTTTTGAACCGTAGCACCTAGGATTATCAAACTTGGTTTGTGGATGCATCATGGGAAGGCGATGTGTCAAAAACAAACATACTTATTCATTTCCGAATCACAATCCAGAAGCAAAGTAAAAACTTTGGAACTGACAAGTTAGGTTAGACAGGTGAACTTCCACCAGGGAAGTGAGGCCGGGTGCTCCGGAAGGGTAACCACCTCCTGTTTAGCTAGCTACACCCGTCACGTGTGTAATCAAAATTGTGTGAAAGGAACATGGAACTATGTCCAAGGCAATCCTGGACACAGAGACATCAAACTTATCAACAATACTGTGATGACGGACATAAAACTTTTTGAGGGCCTTGATAAGCCTAGGCTTGCAATATCCCTGAGTCAACAATTTATTTGCAAGCAGCCTACTTCGTTGTACAAAGTCCCCGTAGTGGGAACAAGCTCTACCATAGCGTATTAATTGGGAAACAAATACACCATAAGCAGGAGAAGCAGGTATATTGCTGCATAAAAAAGGAAAGTTGACAATAGAAAAATTGAAGTCATCACGTTTGTCATAAAGTTTCAAATGTAGCCTTTCTTGTGCGTCATAATTCAGGTATAAGTCTAAATATGAAGCAGAACTTGAGGAATCAGTCGTGTCTTTTATTTCAAGCTCACTAGGATAGATGACATTTACATAGTCTCCAAATTTAGAATTGTTAAGAGACAGAACGTCATCTATGTATCTGTATGTTGAGTTGAATGATTTGGCGACAGTTTTCTCTCCAGATTTAACAAACAGATGTACCAAACTTAGGTCACTGTGACCTTGACTTGACCTTTGACGTCTATGATAGTAAAAACTTGTGCATCTTCGTGTCCGGAACAGAACTTTTGTACCGTAGCACCTAGGATTATCAAACTTGGTATGTGGGTGCATCATGGGAAGGTGATGGGTCATGTACCAAATTTAGACCACTGTGACCTTAACTTTGACCTTTGACCTATGATATGAGGGGTACCAATTTTGTGTAATCGACTCCTACAGCTTTTAACCAAGAAGTCTGAAACTATGCAAGATGTTTCCATATACATTGAACATGTGCACCTCCTATTTTGGTTTGATTATATTATTTTTTTCAGATTTTACGGGTAGTTGAACTTAGTCATTTTTCAACAATATTCCATATGAGGGGTACTCATTTTGTGTAATCAACTCCTCTTACAGCTTTTAACCAAAAAGTCTGAAACTTTGCAGGATGTTTCTATATACACTGAACATATGCACCACCTATTTTTGTTGGATTATATTATTTTGTTCATATTTTATGTGTAGTCTAACTTAGTCATTTTTAAACAATATTCCATATGAGGGTAACCCATTTTGTGTAATCAACTCCTCTTACAGCTTTTAACAAACAAGTCTGAAACTTTACATGATGTTTCTATATACATTGAACATGTGCACCTCTTTTTTTCGGCTGGATTATATAGTTACTTAATTATATATTTTTTTAAAAAAAACTATGCATAGATATTGGGCATTATTAGAACATGTGCACCTGCCATTATCGGTTTCATCACATGTATTTTGTTGAATTATTAACATTTCATACACAGCATTTTTCACATTACAATTTGGCTATACATACAATTTGTCCCCAGATCAAAAGTTGGGAACGGGGGTATTAGTCTCTTTCAGAGACAGTTCTGGTTATCATTGGAAATGTAACTTCGGACACTTGAAATAACAAACCAAGCTGCTTATTGTTGAAATTGATACTACAAGCCGTCGGCGCAATATTGTTGATAGGTATGGTGTCTCTGTATTCAAGTTTGTTTCCTCAATACATTTTATCTCTCATAAGTCTATGTTCTTACCTTCTGAATTTTGATATCACACATGACACGCTAAGCTATCTGCACAGGCTCCAGTTTCACAATTATTCCTTAGCTAAGATTTTCCTAGATTTAAATCTTGAAAAATTTCAAATCTTTATAATTTTGTTAATTTTCAAGATATTAAGGAATTTAAGGTGTCATTTTTAAGATCACTTCTGGAGTAAAACATTTGCATTTAGTTTTGACAAAAATATTCATCAGTAGTTTCAAAAAGATATTACAAATATTTGCTAAGTTAAGTAAAAGAAAATCTTAGCTAACGAATGATTGTGAAACTGGGGCCAAGTGTTACTTACCCTCCAGAACCTTAGTGGAAAATTACGCGTTTTACTTTATTTGCCATTTATCACTATGCTAGTTTTTATTATGCTTTTAAGATTGTGATTTGAACATGGATCGGTATGTTTATGTTTGATTAAACAGTACATGTAATTTCGTTTAGTTACCCATTAACATGTTTTGTCAAATTCATCTCGAAGGCTTTTTTCTCTTTTACAGCCGGCGGTTAAGAAGATGCTGGATGAAATACACAGACTGGAGAATGAGAGAAAAGGACTAACAGAAAATATTGGAGGGGCGTTTCGTATCAGCGTAATAATCTATATAATATTTAAACATCTCATTAATTTATGCTTAAACTTTGTTTTATCTAAGCTCATCTTCTGCTTTAGCAATAACGGGTGTGGTATCTTTACAGTATCTACCTTATGTACAACTTAAATGTCAGAAGTATACCACCCTGCCCTACCCCCGTCTTGCTATAAAATATGTGTTTTTCATTTTATGTCTATCTAGGAATGACATAATTACCCTCAATAATATTTGCAATGCAAAAAAACACTAAAGCTAAAAATTTGCCTGGTAGCTGACAAAACAATTTTACCAATTACTTTGCTGTCACATTTGACCAGTTACTTTGCAGCCACTTTGGTTTTCCATATCTTGCTTATACTGTAATTTCTTAAGCGATCATTCTTTGACAATGTGATCTTGTCTATTGTAGTAAAACATTTTATACTGTCAAATACCTGCCAATTTTCATGCCTATAAATAGGCGCAGTGAAATTGAAAAAAATATGCTTCTCAATGCCTTCAAAACGTTTTCTTGTCATCACAATATTGCTGACTGTATCAAATGTTTTTGGTATATTCGGCGTAAAAAATTTCATGATTTGTTCATTCTTAATTTACACGTGGTGATTGTAGCTAGCTAAGCAGTAGGTACTTATTCTTCCGGAACACCCGGTCTTACTTTCTTGGTTGCTTGTTTGAAGTTTATGTGTTTAACTTAATTTGCCAGTTTTCAAAGTTTTTACTTTTCTTTGAACATCCACTAGTATGTATTGTTGTTGGCTTTTTTTATTATTTTATTAGTTTTTGATTTTACTTTAGGATTGTAATTTGGACATGGACTGAAATGTTTTGTTTTTGATTATCAATGTATTTTGCTGCCGTTAGCTTTCTTTTTTATAATATTCACAAGGATTGTATGTAGATTTTAAAATTGTACTTTATTTAATTAATTACAGATAGTGAAAGTCAATTATGGAAATAAAGATAAAAACCCTATTCCGAATGTATACTTTTACGACAAAGGGGTTTGTATTCTAATATATGAAGATTTTAGCTAATCTGAGCTGAAGGCTTAGATAAGTTATGTCGATCTATCTCCGTACGCCGTCTATCGTCCATCGTGTGTCGTGTGCCGGCCGTGTGACTTTTGATTTAATCTTCTCCTTGAAAACTACTTGACCAGATTTGAAGATATTTGGCAGTAATGATGCCTTGGATAAGGCATATCAAATCTGCACAAATGATGGAGTCGTGTCTCCTTGGGAACTTGTAAAGGGTGGGGGAATTAGTAATCTTCTCTTCTGAAGATAAAAGAGAAATGGCTTAGATATTTCATGTGTAGCATAATTAGGGTAACTTATTTCAGATTTGCACAAATCGTAGCTGTAGGGCTTAAAATAGGGAAATGGCAAGGCTTTTTGGGGAAATCGCTAAAATTACTATATTTCATCTGGAAAACAATAAAGTTATATATATATCTCACAATATTGTAGGTATGGTCCTTATAATCATTTTCAAATATAGATTAAGGTCATGGATTCAAAGGTCAAGGTCACAGATGTTAATGAATACCGAAATTGTTACTTTGTGAATCTGGAAAAATAAAGACGTTTTGTATAATCATATATTGGAATATTTTTGGTATTTGCCTAACGATCATTTTGATATGTAAATGGAGGTCATTGGTTTAAACAAGATCCAAATAAATACGAAAATTGTTAATTATCTGGAAAACTATAAACTTTTTGTAAAATCGTATGTATTTATTAGTCTAACAGTAATTTTGATATATAGATGAAGGTGATAAGTTCAAAGATTTAGGTTGCAGATAATAGACAACACTGAAACAGTTAATAATCTGGAAAGCTAAAGTTCAAAGATTTAAGTTGCAGATTAAATGCAATACTGAAATAGTTAATTAACTGGAAATCTATAAACTTTTTGTATAGGCATATATATTAGAATATTGTAGAAATTGGTCTAAAGGTCATTTTGATATAAGGATGAAGGTCATAGATTCAAAGGTCGAGACTGCAGATAATAGGCAATACTGAAACAGTTAATAATCTGGAAAGCTATAAAGTTTTTAAATATGCATGTTTATTTAAATATTTTGCATTTGTTTCAGGTTATTATGTTCATATTTCGTATATGTTATTCAAACTTCTGTTTCCAATTAATCAGCTATCGGAAAATGTAAGGATATATGGACTGATGCAAACAACAATGACTCCAATATTAAATCGTTTTTAAGTCTTTATGTTCACACTAAAGAATAACTAATCGCTACATTTATCACCTAGGGTTGATTTCCAGGTTGCAATTTTCAAAATTTAGGTCAAAGTTACCACAATTACGTGCTTAATTTTGATTACAAGTCATCTCAAAAACTATAAACTTTTCGTATAGGCATGTAAAATATGATTGACATAAAGAGCATATTGATATATATGAATGAATGTCATGGATTAAGAGTGCAAGGTAAAAAGTGCAAGCAATTTGCTAAAATGGTCTAGTTCTTACGACTGTAATTTGGTTTTCACTACCCGGTTTTTTAGCTGTTTGTTAATATACTACAGCTAGACCTAAGATATTTTAGATGTAGCAATCTTAGGACAAGCTATGATTAATTAGCAAAAATCCTTGCATATTGACCCAAACGGCTGAAAAATTGGACATTCTCTTTAATAGATGTAATTGACCATTGAATCATTGCATGAGACATGTACATGCCCTCAGGAGCGTTAAGGCCCATGTGCCTTGTGAAAATAAGTGAGATCAAAGATTTTTATCCGCTATCACAGTTTTTACAAAGCCACACTTTATTCGCCGACTCGGCTGTATACTCCACTTGATCTTGGCAATAGTATCAGCATACTACTTCTAGAAACATCCTTATTCCATGCGGTTAATCAAACAAAAATGTCAACCAAGCTAATTTATGTTTCCGAAATATCGCAAGGACATTGCAACCCTAGGCTTGTCAAAGCCTTCAAAAGTTTTATTGCCGTCATCACAATGTTTATTTATTTATTTAGTTCTCAAATATAGTTGAAATCGTTTATTGCCGCGTGTCCAATTTTCTAGGTTCGCATTAGTGGGGTTTTTAATATACAATAATTGCCCACTAGGTTTGTGGACATCCAGAAATATCGCGGCATTCGCCTATCAGAAGGTTTGTCACCCGAAGGCATTACCCGAGACAATTCTGGATGTCCACATATCTAGAGGGCAATTATTTTTTAATTATACCGAAACAAAGCTTATCTTGTAAAATGGCACATACAATATCTAAATTTTGAGTTAATTAAATTATGCAATTTACACTTTTGACCATCCTATTGCGCACACCAGCATAAAATTCACAGTAGCTGTGCATGGTATTCTATGGAGTTAAATTAGGTTTGCCTCTCTTTCCGGTTCCATCAAATACATTTTCAGTATTTTCACTGATGCTTGGTGGCCCTTTTGTGTTTTCTGCATCATGTATAATTCATTCCAAGTCTGCTTCGACGAACTGCAAAACACGACGGGCCTCCAATGTTACCAAACAACAATAAGGGTCCTGTTGTACGAGTTATCTCTCTTGATGTGCCGAGATTGGAGAGGTTGTCACACACTGGCAGCAAATTTGAAGGAAATATAATATCTCATTTGTTACATGTCTTGTGATTAGAAAACATCCAATTAAATGCGTTTTAATATTGTAAATCACCTTTTTTCGCGAGCAATTTATTTTTGCAATATTTGCGATATATTCAAGAATCGCGAAAATAAAGTGCGCGAAAATAAAAATTCATGAATTGGGTAAAGGCCAAGTAACTAGATGAAAAACATACTTACATTTAAAGAAGTTGTTATAAGAAAAAAAACTTTTTTAATTCTTTGGTTCCACATGGGATATCGTGAAAATTTCATGTCGCAAAATTGTTTTATCACGGGATCGCGAAAAAAGGTGCCGCGAAATTATTAAAGTGATTTACAGTACACGTGTATGTTAGTTATAATAAACTATAATATTTCATTGACATGTAAATTCGTGGGTCCTCATACCCACAAAAAACAACGAAATTTAGAACGTCATTTATATTATTGATTTCACTGTAGATTTGTAAAATTAAGATAACTTTAACTAACTTCAATACATTCTTACATTGTGGTGGATAAAATAAACATATCCATTAAAATCGGAAATGGTAATGTTTTTATTATATTTGAGACAATCCGTACTTTAACATGTAATTGTAAGGGACACTTTTATATTTGTAGGGTAATTCCGTGATTGAATACCAACTACCTGAGAAATCGCCCATGGTTCCACAGTGTTTCGAAGAAGTCACAATACGAGTAATGTGTACATTGGGCAAACAACAATGCAATGGCATTCTGCTGGAAAAAGAATTTGAACCCCAAATAGATTCAATTCTTGCGGAGGTATGTATGTGCAAATACATAAATTTTTTTTATTAACTCCGATCATTTTTTCAGTGAGGAAAAACATGGTTTGAGTAGACGGTGTGTTTCAAACTTCGATACCTTGCTTGGTATAACTTCAAGGCTCTGATTGGCTAATTTGTATTCACGCGATGCAGGCTGATACAGGTTTCAGCCAGTATACGTCACGGACTAACTCATTGTACTTATTTTTGTGTAGACAACATCATAATTATCAATTAAAAAGGAAAGTACATCACTTGCTTTGTCTAGAACAACGCATTTTTTTTATTTTATTCTTTAAAACTACATGCTCATCTAACAAAGTCGTAATAATTTCAGACCTAAAAGATGTAGTTAATGAAAATAAAGCAATTTACTACCCGATACGTAGCATCAAAATTCCATCTGATAAAACTGTTTTATCTTTAGACTTAATATAAGGAATTTAAACAAATTATTTCAAAGCAGGTTATAAAATTAACAGATCTACAGATAACATGAATGAAATTTAAGATTACCAATTGCAAAATCTTTTTAAGGCCATATCGATATTTCGTTAAAAAGTGATCCTACTGTTAGTTTGTCGTTCATTTCGATGATAGCGCTTGATGATGTGTCAATTTTTGTGCGAGAACTATACTGATGGAACATTTTATTCCGAAACAGTCGTCTTATGCTGAAAAATTCAAACAGATTTAGTAATAATAATACCAATATGGTCTCCGAAAATACGTTAAAAAGGAATCCTTGTTAATTTCACTATCAAAATATCTTTTATTTTTAATAATATTTAGATAAAAGAGAAGTACTTACCTTTCCGAGGCACCCGGTCTCAATCTTTGTCTCAAGTTCACTTCTAATCAAATTAAGTTGCTAGTTTTCAATATTTTACTTTGTTTTTTGGGAGTGTGCTTTGAACATGGATTTGTATGTTTGTGTTTCATTGTTACTACTTAATATTCAATAGAGAATTATAAATTATAACAACACGTGAGCGATAAGTCCAAGCAAAGGTACGGTGTGGAATACTACCGTTACATATAGAAACAGGACGATTCAGAAATGAACACATGAATGATAGAATATGTTCATTTTGTAATATTAATTTACCGAAGACAAACTTTATTTTGATAAGGTTACTCGCTGTTTTACGGTTGAGACAAAATCTTATGACTAAGTGCAATATTTCTTCTAAAATACTCCTGACTTCGACTTGATTATACTATTTGTAACTTCGATCCCAAGACAAACTGCTAGATACATACATTCAGCATTTAAATTTTGCTTTGGATTGTGATTCGGACATGGATTAGTATGTTTGTTTTTGATTATAACAACCCCTTGAATCAAAACTTTCAAGTAAATACTTATTAATGATACATATGTATATCAAGTGACTGGCGTGTCATCTGGTCCTGGTGAATTCAAATAATGTATTTTGTAAATATGCAACTGTCACTATAATAAATAACTTACTTTCTTACATAAATCATAAAGAACACCGACATAATCACATATGTATCGCTGAAGTCGCACAGTTATTTTTTGTTTTCAGTTCGCCAGATTGACTAAGAAAAGGAAGTTGCCAATATGGTCATAAACCACATGACTTCAGACTCTAAAATGGAAGGTGTATTTAGTGATGGTAGTTTATTTCTGCAGAACTATTTATCGAAGTGGAGCTTGTGTATTTCAGTGCATGTAATGATAAATTGAACGTTTTTATATCTTTACAGTTTTCCAAAAACAGACCATTGATCAATTGATCTACAAAATTTAAAGAAGATGGTGTTTTCCATTTCGCTTGGTGAAAATTATTAAAGTAGTGACGCTTTTATTTGATGGTTATACAAAAAATTCTATATATTAAATGAATGCGTTTTAGACTGTGATTTCGTGTTTACATGTGTTTTTGATTCTAGTAACTCATCACGCTCCAACTCTAATGATTTTATATAGTTTTTATTTTACCTACTTTAGTAGATTCCCAATAAAATACATATGAGAAATTCTATATATTTATTGAATGTGTTTCGTCTGTGATTATATAATTACAAATATTATTTATTTCAATTAAAGACACTCATTATTATTTAATTATTGTTTTACATTGATTTTCTGTGATATTTTATTTATTTATTACATTTTCATATAATTATTATTTTGATTAAGCTGGATTATTTAGATTTACATTTGATTTTCTGTGATATTTAGCCCAACGAAAAGTCTTTTTTTTATTAGTTTTCCCAATTACAATTCTTTTGAATTAAGTTGTATTTTTCATTTGACTTTTTTGTGATATTTTGTCATGTCCAATATTATCCAATTAACTTTCTTTTGATTGTATCGTTTTTCAGTTTTTACATTTGATAGTTTGATTTTTTGTGGTTTTATTTTATTTGTCGATTTGTATTATACGTTTGTATTAATACAATCTTTTTTTGTTATTTCATCTTAATTGTGATTACACTACTTGTCTTAATTTTAGATTTTAGTTTAAAATTTTGATGTTTTGGTAATGTCTAGAATTGAAAAAATGATGGTGTTGTAATGTCCAGAATTAAAAAATTGATGGTTTGGTAATGTCAAGAATTAAAAATTGATGTTTGGTAATGGCAATACCTAGAATTAATAATAATGATAGAGGTAACTTGACTTTTAAGTTGTTTTTCTCATAACTATAAGGTTCGATAAAATTCATTGTGATTTATTATTTTGAGTGATTTTTTTTCTGAGATTTTCTTCATATCTACTAATTTATGGCTATATAATGATGTTACTTTTCTAATTTTTTTTTTTCATCTCATGACAATAATTTTAATTACATATTATACCAGTTTTAATTTTACAACACTAGACGGCCGTTTCGGAATACATTTACTGTTATTTAAAGTTTTTAAACAATAATTTGGTTTTCTGTATTGGTTCTATATTTTCATATTTTTATCTTAATAGCTAAAGCTACATATGATAAACATGAAATAATCTCACTGCTCATTTTGATATGAAAACCAAAATATTGACCAAATTTACCGATTTAGGTGACTCGTACCTCATAATTGATATTTGATTTTCTGTGTTTATTTGAGATTCTGAAATTTGAATATCTTTATGTTTTTTTATCCATTTCTATAACCACGAGACCCGTTAAATTGATAACGTAATACTTTTGATTTACAAAATCAACTTTTCAGATTTCACTTTAACAAATGTTCTTTTTGTGAACTGTGGCAATAATACACCATTCTACCACGCTTTGCCCAACTCGAAAATGTCTTGCATAGCTTTGTTCCAATTTCTTCCATTGATTTTTACAGCTCTTTTAAGACCGAAAAAATTATAGATCTTTCGTTTCTGTAGACAAGGTATCGGTACTTTTTGGCATCCGGTCAAACGATGTAATGTAACTGACTGACATTACGATTCTTTAAACAGTCATTGGTTTCCTTAGACGTATGACTAAACGCTGCGTTCTGCTGAAACACCGTGTCATTTCCATGGTCATTAAACTATTTTAGAACATCTTCGTTAAGAAATGGTTTCAGAACAGAATTTATTTTATAGTCCGAATTATCAGGTACATAGAAGCAATGGAAATTTTGTAGCCCATATCTTTCACTTGTTTTAGAAATTGAAATAGAACATTGTCACGATTATTCCATGAATGTTTTGTTGGGCTTCTTTCTTTTTCTAAGTTAATGTATACATTTACTAACATATTAGTTGTAAAAGACTTGATATTGTGTGTCTATTATACTTACTGTCAAGTCTATCTTTATAATAATGATCATTGTTGATTTACAATGATCGAGCATAAAAATAAAATCATGATTTTGACACTAGATTTATTAGATGTTTTATTATTACAATTACATTAACAATTTGACAGTCTACAGTGAACAAATCCATGTTCAAATCGCAATAAAAAACAAAGTGTACACTTTAAAACTGGCATATTTAGTTAAACACATGAACTTCTACCCTGGAAGTGAGGCCAGTGCTCTGGAAGAGTAAGCGCCTACTGTTTAGTTTGTTGTGCGCGACACAAGAAAGTAATTTGTTAATTATGTCTTTCACAATTGTAAATTGTGTTCTTGACAATATCTAACTAAAAATCATGTCATTGACAGTTAAAATTTACTGTAGACTGTCAAATGGCATGTGTACATCAATGACGCGCTACAGTAAAGTGACCTAGGGTGTCATGACTGATAGCGGCCATCGTACATATAGGGCATGTAAATTGTTTTTGTAATTATGTCACTAGATAATAGATTTCGATATCCTTCAAGGTTAGGTGCATGAATTGTTTATAATGGAATATAGTTATACATAGTTATACACACAGTTATAGAATTTCTAGTGACAAGGTGGACATCTCTGGATAGAGAATAAAGGTGGAATGATCATGGTTAAAGTTAAAAAATAAACATACCAGTCCACATTCATTTACAATCAATAAAAAAGGTTAAGAAATCTGGCAAACTAGTGAACTTATACCAGGAAATGAGACCGGGTGCTTCGAAAAGGAAAGAACTTCCAGTATATAGCTACACCCGCCATGATAGTAATTAAAATCGGTATGAAAGGACCATGGAGTCATAGGATGCCAAATACATTCATGATAATTTTGGATTTAGAGACATCATACTTGTCAACAATATTGGGATGACATAATGGTATTGTGATATAGGTAAACAACTTTGACCTGTCCGTTTCACCTTTCATTAGGAATATTCATAAAGGAGGGTCCAACCAATACATGGGTAGTGTTAAGATCTAAGTTAATATATGCACAGTGCACATGTGGACTCTTTAAGGTGAGTATATCTCATGATGTATACAATATAAACACCTGTGTACCCTATACATGGTGTACTTTATCCGTGATAAATATTTAAATGAAAGGTCAAGCGTACAGGTCAAAGTTGTTTGCCTATAGTAAAATTGGTTTATTGTACTTTCACGTTAATTAAGCAGTGTGTTTGAACACATTAAGAGTCTATATAGGCAATATGAATATTCGTATAGGATGATCCAACAAACAAATGGGTGATGTCAAGACCCAAGAACAAAAACGTGCATACATATAGTCCGTCAGCGATATTGTGGCGGAGTGTTTATAAACATGGGTGAGTTTAATATACACAATAGGTATCGATACTGTGTTATCATATACGTATATTTACGCCTTTATGCGTTCATTTGTCAACTCCACCTTTATATATTCCTATTTTAGGCTATCTACATTATATAGACTCTTCCATGTTTATAAACACTCTGCCAAAATATCGCTGACGGACGATACACAGTGTAAAGGAGTACTCTTTTAAAGTAAGTAACACACTAATAGACACAATTAACACCTGAGTTCCCTACACCCTATCCATGATAAATAATTAAAGTAAATATCAAGTGGACACATCATTGTTAATTATCTATAATTGTGGTTTTGTCAAATGAACGCATGAAGTGAGTACATGGTAATATAAACATACAACATCACATTGACCTGTCCACTTGACCTTACATTAGCCTTAGGAATATTCATATATGATAATCCACCGAATACATGGGTACTGGGTTGTAGCAGGATTTTCAGTTGATACATAAACAAGACATGCCCCCCACGATGTAGACGGAAAAAATGTAGAAAATTACATAGAATACCGGTTCATAATGAATATTTAAATTAAAGGTCAAGCAAATAGGTCAATGTGTTTAACCTATACCTAGTTGTGTAGATTAGACTCGCCTATGTTAATAAACACCCTAAACTCACTGCCTTCGGATCATTGGCAGAATACGGGACCTTATATTTTCAGTATTAACTGATGTTAGCAAAACCAAATTGTTAAGTTGCCATATAGTTCAGGTTATTGCTCATGAAAACCTGCCGAATCTATAGAAATTATGATATCATTACATCAAAATGTCTGTAGAACAGTCTTTTGTCGCAGAGTACAAGTTATGTTTCCCGAAAAATGTTGAGGCCATAGAAATTAGGACGCAAATACGTCACAGTTTCTGTAAAAACGTCTTTTGCCGTCATTTTATTGTTTCACTCTAAAGGATTCTAATTAAATCTAAAAAAGAATACCAACGTACCAATAAAGACAATTGATATTGATGATCGAAAACAAACATACTAATCCATGTCCGAATCACAATCAAGAAGCAAAGTAACAACTTTTGAACTGACAAGTTAGGTTAGAACTTACATCAAGTAAGTGAGGCTGAGTGATCCGGAAGGGTAAGCCCCTCCTGTTTAGCTAGCTACACCCGCCACGTATGTAATCAAAATTGCGTGAAAGGAACATGAAACTATGGGACGTCCAATATATCCAGTGCAATTGAAAAACAAATAAATAAAAATAATTGCATTTTAATAATTTTTTGTAAGTGCTTATGCATATAGCTAAAGTACGAAAAATGTATCACAGCAAATCATTGAATTGGACAATATATATAGTTATCGATATGAAAAAATTCACAAAAATTCACAGCAAAATCAAATCATTGAAAAGGATGAAATAATATTATATAGTTATAGATTTGAAGAATAAATATTAATATCACCAAAATATCACAGCAAAATCAAATAATTGAAATGGACAAATAAACACAGAAAAGTTAATCATTATTTTGAAGAAAATGAACATCCGATATTATAATGTTTTACCACCAATACGAGACCAGTTTAATCTATAACGTAACACTTACCATCCGTAATTTGCTTGGATTCCGTACAAAACAATTTTTCTTGTCAGATAAATGACTAAATACACGTGTAAAAACACTTTTTGCAGGATATTTAAAAATGGCTTGTCGTAAAACTAACGGTGTTTTTGCATTGTTTAATGCTTTTGAAGTTAAACATTAGCTATAGAATTTTTTTGGACAAGTGAAAGATATGGCCTATAACTTTTCTTTACTTCAGTGTAACGGATTAAACATAGCAAAGGTATTTCTCGCAATATAACCAGAAGTAAGGCGAAATGTTATGATACAAAAACGATCATGGCAGCTGCTCCTGACGTCATCAGAAAAATACGTCACATGATAGAGAGAAGTAATATCCCTCCTTACGTGAGATAGCTATCAAATGTGATGTTTCCGTTGGAACTGTAAATATAATTATTATTCGTTTACTCAGTGCCAGAATACGGAAGCAGTATCCAGTCCACAAACTAAATGACACTCAAGCATGGAGCCTCTATCTCCGTTTAAATAACGGCAAATGGAAAAACTATGTTACCACAGACGAGGCCATGTTTTACATGGGTGGCATTTATGGTCGCAGACAGGCATATTACATCCGTTAAAATTAATGTGATCGACAAAAAGTTAAGTTCGCTAAACGTGATGCTTTTGCACACAGATTTATTGTTTATACTGGCGTCAGTTTTTATGGCAACACATTGCTGAATAACAAAAGGTTCAATGTTAATATGGACTATTGAATAAGGTATATTCTTTAACCATTTTTAACAATGATGTTTCAAAATGTTTAATGGCCATGAAAAGAATATGGAGTGGTGTTTCATCAGGACTCAGCGTTTAGTCATACGTCTAAGGAAACCATTGAATGTTTAAAGAAACGTTAAGTCAGTAAGTTACATTACATCGTCTGACCGGATGCCAAAAAGTACCGATACATCGTCTTTAGAAACGAAAGATCTATACTTTACTCTGTCTTAAAAGAGCTGTCAAAAATGAATGGAAGAAATTGGAACAGGTTGTTCTTATTTAAGGAATGACATTTGCTTTGACTATACTGCATGGAGTTATGCAGTAGAATGAACTGTCTCAAATTAAATGAAAGCCGAAGGCTTTCGTGGTTATTTGAGACAGTCCATTCTACTGCATAACTCCATGCAGTACAGTCAAAGCAACTGTCATTCCTTATATTTACAATCCTTTGTAACGTTTTCAAATAAACACAAAATATAAACTGACAATTTAACAATTTAACAAAAGAAAAACAACTATAACTACCTCCTTAAAAATTGACTGTTCCAACTGTCGGCATCATTGATCATGGAATAGACCACGCCCACACAACAATTGACATACGTAGCAAGAAAAATAACTCCTTCACTAAGCTTTAATTCTTTTATTATTCAATAATCAATTAATGTATAATTGTTACATTTTCATATTAAAATTAAAACTACAATTATTGAACGATGAATTTGTATGCATCGATGGCATGACTGAAAAATCTACTTGCGGATTTACATGTGTATTGGTGATGAGATCAGTTGGCGGGAAAGTTGAAGGATTGTTGTCAGTTGTGATGAGCGGCATGGCGGGTGTTGACGTGTCTGCTGTGATGGCCAAAAGTGAGCTAATAGATTGTTTTTGTGCAGTGGATATATCCCTAGAATAACTCCTTACAGATGCTTCATTTCTATGGCCGCTGTAGAACATTATTTTGCGTGTTTCCACGCCAGCATCACTTAGTGATTGGATGCATGTGGCCCGGACAAAGTGGGCAGTGTAGCGGTTTGTGCATTGAGCACCCTTGGAAATATCTGGCATAAAACATTTAAAGGAGTGTTTACCAAGTGCTTCAGGTGAATATCAAATATTGTGTAAGTGGGGTGATTTGATTGCTTCAGGGATGCATTTATTGAACAAACTACCAGCTTTTTTGTCGGTTTTTTGGAGAAATAACCTCAACATTTTCACTGGACAAGAATTGGACCCTGTTGTGTACATTCGTTTATCGAAAATTTCTTCAGAATTTGTTAGCCCACCCTGGTAGTTTTTTTTGTTGGGTTTCGTGTGTTAAGGTTACGTATTCAACGTCATTTTCGTCAAGCGAAATTTTCAAGGAATCTATATTCAACTGACGATGAAATTCCAAGCCTTTTGTAATAAAATGAATGGATATATTATACCACAGACACTGCCTGAGGACCAAGGGATTTCTAGCTGCGTCAGAAAAGTAAGTACTGATTTTATTTAAATCGTGTGGTGTAATAATAGTTTTATGTTTTGTGGGTTTTGATTTTCCAGTTGCAACTCTTTCTTTTAATATGCCATTTAATGTTTCATTTGCAAAAGAAAAATCACTGTCATGAATTATATCAAATCCCCTTTTGAGATCTTTTAGGAAATGTCTGTTAATGGCCCCTCTAATATTTTTTATTGAGTTTTTTTCGATAATCTTCAGATTCGTCAGTTAGTGTTCCTTCTGACTCGGTCTCGGATTTAATGTTTCTGCTTTTTGGTGGCTGTGGTTTTATTTCGGCATATAAACTTATATTTAATAATTTATCTGCTAGCTCTGTTTTCGGTATATTCTCTGTATCCATGTTGCACCCATACTTCTCATTGTGCCAGTCTGAAAGAAAAATATTTCTTCTGTTTACCGTCTTATAAAATCTCTCTCGCTCTCTCAAGAATTTTAAAGACATTTTACACTCGCAGTGGAGTATACATTATTTATTGCGCAATCACCGAGCCTAATATTGTGACAGATATTTATTTTGATTTGTCTGCATTATATTAGTAGCGATGTATTGTGTCACATGTGCAGCCAGAGGTGCGGTTGTTGTTTTATGTGTATTTTGGAGATTTTTCATTAATTTCTTATTTGAAACTGTTAATTAAAATTAGTAAAAAGAAATTTATTGTAAACACTATCATGTATCACATGTGCAGAACAGTTGTACCTTGCATTTATGGCTGGTGACTTCCCGATATAAGTGAAATATTCTTGGATGTGATGTTAAATACCAACAAAAATGTACCTTGCAAAATGTTCAATCCCCATTTAGTATTAAATTTAGTCGATTTGCTCTGGTTCATGTTCTTGTATTCTGTCAGTTTCTCGTCAGAAACATCTCTGAATCCTTTTCTTCCTTGTTTTCCGGGTGGCTTTTCCTGTGCATAATCTTTCATTTGCTGTGGTACGGTTGTACTTGTGGGTGCTGAAGGTGTTTCAGGTCCAGGGAGGTCCGGAATGGCTGACTGACCAAAGGCATCTAACATTTCTTAAAGTTCTGACACATTTGTCACCTCTGAAACCTGAATCTCATTCCCAAGATATTCATCTAAATCTGTACCGAAATCTACAATTTGCTGCAGTTCAGGGTCTCCATTAGTTAAGAAGAAATCGCCAAACTCCTCCATATTGGCCAAAGAAAATGACCGGAAGTAACTATAATTATTTTAGCAGACGATTTTACCTACTGGGAACCTTATTTCATCAATACGTTTATTATTTATTGAATTATTGTACGTAGTTTTATTTTTATAAACATTTAAAATGTTTTGTAATTTTAGTTAATATTGAATGAACTAAAAATGGTTTTATTAATGTTTAATTTCAATTAATATTGAACGGACTATAAATGGTTTTATAAACGTTTTATTTCATCTTCAATTAACAAGGTATGCATGCAATACACAACCATAATCAGCTGATTAACCACAATCGATCAATGGGGTGATTGCAGAGGTTAAAGGTCAGGGTCGCTGTTGAAGTGTATTCCTACGCTGTGAAAAATCTCGCGTGCTCCATTCAACTGCATCGAGCCATGCAGTAGAATCGAGGTTAAACACTGCATTGAAGCAAAAACAATGTGATTATAAATATATAAATGTGGTCTTTGAAGCAGGTCATACTGTATATAAATTTAATCTATGTCTATCTGTGTATTTATTTATTTAAAAATAAATCACACTTTGTCTTCGCTTGGCAGAAAAATAAAACATCACTAAAATCAATCCCCGAACAGCGACCAACGTTCGCATCTCTTTTATGACCGCTGCAGACAGCCCTTCGGAACATTTCTGAAGTTTAGATTGCGGTACTATTTTCACAAAACAATACGCGATACCATGTGTACATTCGATACAAAATGGCGGCGCCCTGTAAGGTCGTCTTCAAATTTATCCATAGCCAAGTTGCAGAGAAAGTAAACAGTTTCTTAACTTTTCTAGCAGTTTGCCATTATCCCAATCCGTCTATTATATAATCCATATGATATTAATGTAGCATTGCAGATAGAAACAACAGATAACTTTTATGCCAGTTACGGTGCATCTGAAATTTTATCAGAAATAACCAAAAAGTAAGAAATAGAGGCGAAACCTAATATGCTGTTAACCAAATTTCAATTAATTTATTTCTTCAATTAATTAAGGCATTCCGATAACTGATCCAAAAGTTTATTTTACCTTTTTCCCTTGGACGATGAATACTCATCAGGGACTCAAAAAATAAATAATTTTTGAATTGAAGTTAAAACCCGCTTAGAAACACCAAAAGCGGTCCCTAGAATTACCGGATCGGACCGGATCGGCAGGTAATTTCCGAATCGGCACCGGATCGGCACTTGTTTTAAGTCATAGTAATATTTTTTTTGCTTTCCGAAAGAGTGATTGAGTTATAATAAATGTCCCAGTCAAGAATATTTCACTTATATCGAGACGTCGCCAGCTATAGGCGAAAGTGCAGATGTTTTGCCTGGGCGTTGCGCTGATGGCATTATACAGCAGGGTTCTTTAGCGAGCTAAGCCCACCGTGACACAGGCCCTTGTTTCTTTTAAGTTCCCATCTGAAAGAACCGTGACTTTCATTTTGTAATGCTGAGTGCATGGCGAAAGTCACTACTCACTTTCAAGTCATTTTGTGGTCTAGGCATTCACGTTATATAATACACTAGCATACAGATTACACCAGTTTGGCTTTGAAAGGCCATTGTAAGCCTACTCAGATGTTGACGGGGTAGTATGGGTACAGCATAGCTTTAAAAGGCCATTGTTAGTCTACACAGATGTTGGCGGGCCTGTATAAATACAGCATAGCTTTGAATAGCCATTGTAAGTCTATGCAGATGTTGAGTGGCAAGTATGAATACAGCAGATGATCCATAGGGACCAGATTCATTATAAAATTAAAAAAAAAATACCAATGATATATACTATGGATATTTTTTTTATTTTAATTCTGTAATGAATCCGTCCTCCATTAGACAAAACACCAAGTTTTGTAGGAAAAATAAATTCAATTTACAAATAAGAAAAGTCTTCAGTTTCATGAACCGAGGGCAATTTTATGGAGGGAACACATTAATAGTCCAATGGGACTGGGTTGCAAGATGTAACAGTCTCATAGAGGATAGACCGAATCCCACGGCCCCATATCAATGCGATAAAAGGTTCGTCGACTACAGAAATAATTCGGTCTACGTTAGGAGTGTAACAAATACCGTGACAGTTGTATAAACTATAAATACCATTTAAAACATGCATAATTGAAAGGCCATACTCGTTTATTATTCAACAGGAAGATTACATTTCTCCAATTTCATTTATTGTCTGTAGTTGTTCCGATTTCAAGGCGAATTTGTTCAGCGCAATGCTTGGTGGCATCCATTATATAGCACTTTCTTTTGCAGTTTAGTTTCGCATTTCACTATTTCACTGCATTTGCGGAAGAAAAAATTATCCCTTCAAAGCATATCCAATTTCATACAATTCAAATTACTAAATTCAATTTTTGGTGTTTATTAAAATTCCAAGGTTAAAAGGCACCGAAAAAAGTATCAATTGCGTAAGATACAGAAATAGTAAACTTTTTGCAAGAAAAGTGTAAGTGTAAGTGTAATACCAAACATCCCGTGTAAGTGTAATAACAAACATCCCGTGTAAATGTAATAACAAATATCCCTTGTAAGTGTAATAACAAATATTCCGTGAAAGTGTTATAACAAACATCCCGTGTTAGTGTAATAACAAATATCCTGTGTAAATGTAATAACAAACATCCCGTGTAAGTGTAATAACAAACATCCCGTGTAAGTGTAATAACAAACATCCCGTGTAAGTGTAATAACAAACATCCCGTGTTAGTGTAATAACAAACATCCCGTGTAAGTGTAATAACAAACATCCCGTGTAAGTGTAATAACAAACATCCCGTGTAAGTGTAATAACAAACATCCCGTGTAAGTGTTATAACAAACATCCCGTGTAAGTGTAATAACAAACATCCCGTGTAAGTGTAATAACAAACATCCCGTGTAAGTGTAATAACAAACATCCCGTGTAAGTTTAATAACAAACATCCCGTGTAAGTGTAATAACAAACATCCCGTGTAAGTGTAATAACAAACATCCCGTGTTAGTGTAATAACAAACATCCCGTGTAAGTGTAATAACAAACATCCCGTGTAAGTGTAATAACAAACATCCCGTGTAAGTGTAATAACAAACATCCCGTGTTAGTGTAATAACAAACATCCCGTGTAAGTGTAATAACAAACATCCCGTGTAAGTGTAATAACAAACATCCCGTGTAAGTGTAATAACAAACATCCTGTGTTAGTGTAATAACAAACATCCTGTGTAAGTGTAATAACAAACATCCCGTGTAAATGTAATTACAAACATCCCGTGTAAGTGTAATAACAAACATCCCGTGTTAGTGTAATAACAAACATCCCGTGTAAGTGTAATAACAAACATCCCGTGTAAGTGTAATAACAAACATCCTGTGTAAATGTAATTACAAACATCCTGTGTAAGTGTAATAACAAACATCCCGTGTAAATGTAATTACAACCATCCCGTGTAAGTGTAATAACAAACATCCCGTGTAAGTGTTATAACAAACATCCCGTGTAAGTGTAATAACAAACACCCCGTGTTAGTGTAATAACAAACATCCTGTGTAAGTGTAATAACAAACATCCCGTGTTAGTGTAATAACAAATATCCCTTGTAAGTGTAATAACAAACATCCCGTGTAAGTGTAATAACAAACACCCCGTGTTAGTGTAATAGCAAACATCCTGTGTAAGTGTAATAACAAACATCCCGTGTTAGTGTAATAACAAATATCCCTTGTAAGTGTAATAACAAACATCCCGTGTAAGTGTAATAACAAACACCCCGTGTTAGTGTAATAACAAACATCCTGTGTAAGTGTAATAACAAACATCCCGTGTAAGTGTAATAACAAACACCCCGTGTTAGTGTAATAACAAACATCCTGTGTAAATGTAATAACAAACATCCCGTGTAAGTGTAATAACAAACATCCTGTGTAAGTGTAATAACAAATATCCCGTGTAAGTGTAATAACAAACCTTCCTTGTAATTGTTACCATTGCAGTAGCTTAGTTGGTAGAGGGCTCGCTCCGTAAGTAGGAGGTCGTGAGTTAGATTCCCAACCGGGTCTGACCCAAGACTTATAAGTAGGTGGTGACTGTTCTTTTGCCAAGCACTCGGCATAACGAATTGAAAGTCACGGTTCTTTTGAATGGGAACTTGAATTAAACGAGGTCCCGTGGCACGATAAAGAACCCTGCGTATAATGTCATCAGCGCAACGCACACGCAAAATTTCTTCACATTCGCCTATAGCTAGCGACGTCTCGATATAAGTAAAATATTCTTGACTGGCACGTTAAACATCAATATCTAACCCAACGCAACCCAACCTCTTGTATCTGTAATAACAAACAACTCTTGTAAGTGAAATAAAATATCCCGAATACCTGTAATAACAAACATCTCGTGGAAGTGTAATAACAAACACCCCGTATAACTGTAATATCAAACATCCCATGTATATTTGTGTCACGGCCATATAGTTTTAAATGATCATTTCTTCTATTAAACTAAGAATAAGAAAGAAGTACCTTTCAGTGTTATCATGATATCTATTTACTTGTGTACGTGTGAACATGTTGCATGACCATGTATATCTTGACCCTTTTAGAGTATGTTTTCACGTCCTCCATCCTCTAGATAAAAATCCACTGACTTTTCTGACCCTAACGTTAGTCTATAACTGGAATGAAGTTGATATAACGCTGAGAAACAAAACAAACATTGAATCTCACGTTTGGAGATGGCAAAGTTCCAAATTTAATTAAAAATATTGTTTTCTAATACACCAAAACAACATACAGCAATTCCAGTTTTAGTTCGTAAACAGTTGGGAAGCAACGTTAATTTTGTCAATCAAGAAAACGTTCAATCAAGAATCTTTCGAAATGGGAAAAATACTCAATTCGAAATCGAGGATAAATTTGATCCTGACGTTAACTGTAGTCTTTGTTTTTCTGTGTTCCGGAACATTGATGATAACATATCATAACAAACTCAAGGATTTAAAGACTATTGAAGAATCGTTAACAACCCGTATACGGAACTTGGAAATCCTAGAAGGACGAGTAGGACATTTACACAAAAGAATATCTCGTTCTCTTGTGAGTAGTCCTGTTTATTTTGATAATTAATTAATATTTAAAATATTTAGTATTTACTAAACACATATTATTGTGCATGTTTTTTCTGGAACATTTTATTACGAAATATAAAATAAAAGTTTCTTATTCAATATGTAGTGGATGGTAAGAGCGCAACATACATGAATTTCTGAACAAAGACTACTTTTGACACACGAAAAAATGAAATCTTATCAAAGTTGTTAACATTTAAAAAAAGTGTACGAAAACACTTAATACATGTATTTGAATGTCTGTTCCAAGCATTTTGACAGCAAATATAAGTGCCTGACGTAACGTAGCAACATAGTCTGTTCATTGTAAATTAGTTCAATGTAAAGATTTCTGCCTTTTTTAAAGTTTGTAATATTTTAATATAATTAACAAAGGTTTGGTTATTTGGTTAGTATGTCAATCGTTAAATTTTTACAATCGTTTACTATTGAACACACACACACACACACACACACACACACACACACACACATATATATAAGCTACAACCGCCACGTGTAAAAACAAACTGACAAAATTCAATAGGATATGTAATAAATATTTGACGTGAAGTATAATTATCAAAGATAACTTTGGATATAGAGACACAATATTGTGATGGCGGCGACAAATCTTTTTTGAGGGCCTTAATAAGCAATAGATTTCCATTCGTGAGATAATAAGTGTCAGATGTTACAAATAGTAATTTAATACGTCTTTTATTATTATAATTTACTTTAACATAGGCACGGAGGCAGCGATCTGCAGATTTCAATAATTCGGCGGAATTTGACCAAGACGCTATGGCAAATGGACTGAATAATGACATACAGAAAGGTATACTTTTAATAATATAAGAATAATTTACTGGATAATGTTAAAGTTTATATACATTATTTACAGAAAAAAAGTAGATTTTGGTTAACACTTAGGATCTGTATAACACTGAACATACTTACAAACGAAATATTAAACATATTGTTGCTGTATCTTAGTACAGTTCTATGAAAAACAAGCATTCCAATCGGTGACCATATTACAATCCCAAAGCAAAGTTAAAACGGGCAAATTGGCTTAAACACGTGAACGTCTATCAGAAATGAGGTCAGGTTCTCCCGAACGGAAAGGGCTTTCTGTTTAGCTAGCACCACCCGCCATGTGTGAAATAGAAATTGAGAATGAAAGGATAATAAAATATGGGATGTCGAAATATCCAGGGTAATTTTGGAAACAAGGACATCATATTTATATTTAAATTGTGATGACGACCATAAAACTTTTTGAAGGTCTTCAATTTAAATCTAAGATGTTTTTATTTTATATTGAACTAGCGATTTAGGCCTTCATGGTAAAAAGAGAAATATATATATAAGCGTTTTGAAAACAGAAACAATAATACCAACTACCTCTATATGCCACGTATCATTTCTATTTATTTTCGTGTGATACATTTATTATTATTTCAAAATGGTCAAACTTTTCCTTCCAGGGCACCCGCCCTTATTTCTCTGGTGGAAGTTCACATGTCTAACCTAATTTGTCAGATTCATACTTTTCACTCTTCTTTGGAATTTTGATTTAGACAGGGATTGGTATGTTTCCTTTTTATAAATACTCTATTTCATAAAAATAAAAAACAACAAAAACACGAACATATCTTTGAAATTCTTATCCCCCATCGCATAAACATCAAAAGGCAGGATAGCAAATTAAAACAGGAAACCTTCAATTGTCAACAAGGGGTTGAATATTTCTGAAACGCTTATCTGGAAAATAATAGCTGATTTATCACTGTACGTTTTGATAAAAGGGAGCTAAGTCTTAAGCTCTTAATGTTTATGTATAATAAATTTAACGCAATTGTGTAATAGAATAAAGACATAATTATGTTACAGAATAACGTATATTTGACGACAGCCAACACAGATAAAACAAGACACGATACAAATAGTCAAAATAAAACATACCAATCCATGTAAAATCGCTCTCCATAAGCAAAATAAAATCTTTAAAACTGGCAAAATAAATTAGTCCAGACCCGGTGCTTAGGAAAGGTAAGCGCCTAAATGAATAAATCATAAAATTATTAAGTTGATAATATGCTGTGGAAATGTAAACGTTACAGAACATTAGGCGAATAAGTCCGACCGGTCGCGATATGTTCCTTTCGTCTGTTTGTTTATATTTATAGTGTTTTTAGATTATACACGAGACGCGTGGTTGTTCAAGATCGTGTGTTTAACCTCATTTGGAAGTTTTAAGATGTCAACGTTATTCTATGATTGTGATTTGGACATAAATAAGTTAGTTTTGATGTTTCCCCTGACATATTTTTATCTTTCCAACAGGAAATTGAATAACAATTAATATGCTTCCATTTCGATTAAACTCTAATAACAAAGAAAGCATATTTGAGGCAGTTTAATGGAGACGTATGTAGAAACAGTGTCCGTATTTTTCTTTTGCATTTTATGTTTCTTCATTACAGTCTATATTGACTTCCAAATTTTCAGTTTAATTCATTAAAATTTGAAGCTATCATCTATGACATTTTTGATGCGACAGTTTTCTCTTGTATGGCTTACTGTCGAGTGTGAAACAATTAACATTGTGCAGTTCCTAACAAAAAATATTATTCTTCATTAGAAATCATTTTGACCGCTCCCGGTCTGTTTTCCCCTATAAAAGTAAGTGTGGAGTCTTGTATTCAATAGGTGTCGGAATTTCAACGTGTAATGAAATTGGGACTCCATTAGGCGTTGAACTTCATTAGAAGTTGCATCAAGGCAAGTCACGAATGACGAGTTTTGATTCGGTAGGTGTATAAATTCCACATTTTATATCCATGCCGTTTTCAGAAATAACGATATAAAAACAAGAAGAGTATAATGATTTAGTATTTATTTTAAAGGGCATCCATGTAACGATAATTGTGGTGTCGCAGTAGGCACGGTGTATACAAGATGGGGAAGGAAAACATGTAACAACGAATCATCAGAGTTAGTTTATGAAGGTTGGTGTTCATTTTAATATGCTTCTTGTATAATAATTTCATTATTTTAAGTTTAAGTTTATCGTCGTGGGGTTATGAAACATGATTCGAAATATTTATATGTTTGATTGCTCGCTGGAGTATTTTTGTATATACCATCTCTTACGAAGCACAATCAATTCAGTTATAGATTTTTGTGTTTTTTTTGTACATTATCCATATAATAAGAACATCTATATTCGGGCTTACAGTTTTGTTTTTTCCATGTTTTCATGACGACATATTCCATATTAAGGGTACAACACAGGGCATAGGGTTTTAAGGATTTCATTTATGTTGATAGCTGAGTGAAACAAGCTGTAACAACCAATAGTCAAGTCCAAGATGCCTGTTCTTCAAACTTCCAACTGGTACTGGTACAATTTAAATACAATGTATTGTTGTGTTTGCTTATCGTACTAAACCAGTCTTTGGTTTTTATCTGCTCTTTATCTTTACTGCATTGTGGATACAAATTGACGCGTAAATAACATGTACAGCTTGGTCAATTCTTTATAATTATGTTAAACAATAGGTGTGTACAGGCTGTTTTTGTTCTTTCTATAGGTATCGTTGGAGGGTCATGGTTTGAACATACTGGCGCTGCAGTGAATCCACTGTGTCTTCCAACACAACCACTGTGGAATAACTTTGTCGCTGGTTTACAAAATCACGCATTTATGTATGGAGCAGAATTTCAGGGGATTTCTAACAGTATTTTCTCTTTGAAGAATTCAAGGAAACTTTTTGATGAAAATATTCCCTGCGCAGTTTGTAGGACTAAAGCTCGGTTCAGCGTAGTAATGATTCCTGCCCGTAACATATGTTATTCAGGTTGGACACTGGAATATCAAGGGTATCTGATGGCGGGTGCCCATGGACATAAGAAATCGTCTATGTATATTGTGTTGACGAAGCACCTGAAGTAACAGAATCCGGATTTCGAGATGAAAATGGTAATCTTTTCTACACAGTAGAAGCAAAATGCGGATCCCTTCCGTGTCCGAATATATTGATGGGCGCGAGCTTACATGTGCAGTTTGTTCGAAATGAGTCCAGCTTGTATATATACGTAACATTAAGTATTATGAAGTGTATCATGATAGTTCTATCTATGCTAAATTTATTTTTAATCTAGATACTACGTTCATATAATTTCATATATTTCGAAATGCGTCTGCATCAAGAATACACGTCTCGTAACTAATCAGGTTTATTTTCCAATGAAACATGTACCGATGCAAATTATAATCGAAATATGTTAATGCATTTACAATATCCATTCCCATTAAAATTGGGAAGTTGGAATTTGTTTGGACCTTCGTCCGTCCATATTCATGGCGTTATGAAAATAAATGTTAACAAAAAGCTTTTCTTCACATTAATTAGCTGATGCCCTTGATATATTTTTCAAAATAATTTGTATTAATATATTAATGTTCGTTTCATGATCATTTTAATTTCTTTGTTCTAACAGTTATCATTTGCTTGATATTTTGCGGCTACTGTAAACCAACTTATTTTCGTGGCGACTTTTTTCGCGTTTTCGTAATATTGCATAAGTTCACGTCGATTTAATTTCGTGATTCGCAAGTAGGTGATTTTAACAGTTAATTGCGATGTTATGCGACGTACAAAAATGAATAGTGTTCACCCTAAAAACCCATGTAATTAGCGCACTTGTGTAATTGACGCAGGTGATTTTAAAGCTAATTTTCGTTAAAAAGCTTCTTCTCTTTATCTCTTGTAAATTTCGCACCTAAAATATTCCAGAATTGCAGATCATACAGTCTGGTGAAAGTAGTTTTCATCCGACAAAGTATTTGTTTCAGTACGATGTATTTTACATTTTTTAATTAACATGATCGGTTGTTAAATTTTTTTATCAAATAAAAATTGTGGGAAAAAAATCCGATTTGGTACGGATCATATTCTTGATATTTGAAGTTATTAATCTACAAAATGTTTCTTTGTTGTTTATTTACACTGTTTGCCGACATAGGATTTTATCTGAGTTTGTTAATGAAAGATCATTAATATATAGTTGTCAGAATTAAACTTATCAATAAAACTAAAAACTACTAATGGTTGTTGCAACTTAAGTTTAATTACCAATTAACATCAGCTTGGGTGACACTAACTTAACCGACAGAGGAAGTAATCTGACCATACAGAGTATATTTATAAACTGAAATCCGATTGGCTGAGACCGTCTTCTTGACCCAGAGCGATATGTGTTAGATGGTTTTTAGCAGTAATTTATCACATAAATGGTTTAAGTAGATTTGTATTTTAAAAAAAATACCATAATATAGCATCCAACATAAAATAAAGTCAATTAAATAATTTTAAATGCCTTGTTTCAATATACATCTTTATTTTGTCATCAAATATATCAACTTGGTTTGAGTGTTTATATCTGAAACCGTGTATCAAAAGTCAACAGGAGCAATATCTACTCATGAGATTGACGCACCCTCTAAACATTAACTTTGTTTTTAATAAAAAGACTACGTAAATTACTTCATATTTTATGCTATCTAAAAAGAACATGGATGCTCATTTTAATATACTGCACATATTCGCGACGATTCATTTTCGCGAAAAACCGAAAATAAATCGCACGCAAAAAAGTTGGTTTACAGTATTTTAGTTAATAACCCCGGTGTTCAAAAGATTATTCTATAAGAGTTAGTGTGTTTTTAACAGCGAATTATGTTTAATTTCCATAGAAACTCCAATAAAATGAATAATGGTTAATATTGTTCGCTCACTTGATCTAAGTCGTAACCGAAAATCTGTGTGCACTTCCGCTATTGTAATAAAGTATTTCTGCAGATAGGAAATATTGGCGCTACGGAGACTTTCTACGACAAAAATGAAAATGTTTACACCTGAAGTAATGTTCTTGGTGACGTGCAACAAGATCCATCATTTGCTTGGTTTCAACATGTTTTAATCTCCATAGCACCAACATTTTACTCCATGAAGAAATACTTTACGCTGTTCAAGGATGCACATACAAATGTGCTTGTTACATCTAGATCACGGTTAGTCCGACTAATTAGCCCACTAAACCCTCATTTTAATTTTTTGACTTTTTGGAGGTTTGTGGTCTGACAGCTTCCATTATTGAATTCTTAAAATTTCCGGCGAAAACGGCAGAAACGAAAACACGCGTCGATAATTTCCAGTATTTCCTTACCTCGCTCTTGTTGACAACATGGAACACTTCCTAAAACATTATTCTACCGATCCATGCTTAATTTTTAATTAAAATCCATCATTATCGGTAGAAATACAAGGTTTTCCGATGTCTCTTCAGCTCTCTGTCACTTTCACATCGTGAAGACATAACTAATCTACATTGACCAATCAGATCGCGCGTTGCATTTGGATGATGAAACTCGTGGTTCTTTCTTTAGAAAGCACTTAGCGATGTTTATTTACATTAACGATTCGCATTATTAATGATGTTTTCACGCGTATAACATATTTTTTTTAGTTTTTATACTTTTATCAATATCATGTGAAGACATGTGTACTAAATCCAGTGAAGATTTCTCATCTTTTTTTCTCGTTTATATCTAAATTAGTTTTTCTTTCAAATTGGGTAATATTTTATCATATCTGGGACTTGCATGTTCTCCTGAAATGCTGTCAAGTTTTGTCCAATATTTTGTAGATCGTAGAATTATTAAGTTTTTAAACCAGATATAATATATAAAGTTCAGCACAAGAGTACTTGTCCACAAGGTCCTAAAAATTAATTCTCTTTAATCATCCCGACCACACTGTAAATTTTGTCATAGGGATCAATTTTTAACTGTATTTTGCGTGAACATACATATATACAGGGAGGTGCTTAATTTTTTCTCTCCAAAATTACTGGAATAATATTTCCAGGATACTAGTTCAGAAAAAAATGAGAAGGGTCAAGAATATAAAACTATACAGAGAAGATCGCGACTACTCCATATAAATTAGACAATTATATCTCTAAATATTTTGAATACATTTCAATATTACCTTTTGTAAGTACATGTATTAAACACCATGTAAAACATCCTTAATAACGCGAATTACCAATGTAAATAAACATTACCATGTGCTTTCTAAAGATAGAACTGCGAGTTTCACCATCCAAATGCAACGCGCGATCTGATTGGTCAAAGCAGATTAGTAATGTCTTCACGATATGAAAGTGACAGAGAGCTGAAGAGACATCGGAAACCCTTGTATTTATACCGATATTAATGGATTTCAATTAAAAATTAAGCATGGATCGGTAGAATAATGTTTTAGGAAGTGTTCCATGTTGTCAACAAGAGCGAGGTAAGGAAATACTGGAAATTATCGACGCGTGTTTTTGTTTCTGCCGATTTCGCCAGAAACTTTAAGAATTCAATAATGGAAGCTGTCAGACCACAAACCTCCAAAAAGTCAAAAAATTAAAATGGGGGTTTAGTGGGCTGATTAGTCGGACTAGATCACGGTGGAACATCAACAATGTGTTTTGGAATTTGCGCGTGCTTTACTGTCGTTTTTACCTCATAAATGACACAAACAACTAAGCCAATTGTTTGTTGTTACGCACGTGCACAGTATAAAGCCACCATGTGAATTTATCTTTACAGACATAGTACATTGGTTTATTTGCACTTATGCTTGATATTTCGCCACGTGCAGGGATGGGTAAGTTCCAAATCCGAGTCGGAATAACAATGATAAAATATAAACGTGATATAGGAAAACAACATTGACCTGTTCGCTTGACGTCCGATTAAGAATATTCATATACGATGATCCACCCTGCACTTTGGTAGTGTTATAATTCGCAGTTAATACATAAACAGAAGATGTTTTCCACGATGTAGGTCTAGGCGAAAACAACTCTGTTTCTTTTACATAAAAGTACTGGTTCACAATAAATATTGGAATTAAAGGTCAAGCAACAGGTCAATATTGTTGTCCTAAATAATAAGTTGTTATCTAAACACTTTGCTTGTCAACAGATCAAAACATCACGACTGTTTGAATGTATGTTTGTTAACAGTTGCGAATAACGCTAAAATTGGCATTCAAGAACAGTGATTTAATTTGGAGTCTAATTTTGGAATTGAAAAATGAAAAAAATACTTAATTTCAAATCGAGGATAAATTTGATCCTGAATTTATCTGTAGTGTTTGTTTTTCTGTGTTCCGGAACATTGATGATAACATATCATAACAAACTGGGGGATTTGAAGACTATTGAAGAATCGTTAACAACCCGTATACGGAACTTGAAAATCCTAGAAGAACGAGTAGGACATTTACACAAAAGAGTATCTCGTTCTCTTGTGAGTATATATAAACATAATTAGTAGTCCTGATTGTCGACACTGTACATGACTTTAATAACATGTGGCGCATACCCTTCCGGAACACACACACACACACACACACACACACACACACACTACTTTGGATGTTTAACTCTCGGAAAAAGAAAAAGTTTATGGTTTTTCCATTTTGATTAAAGCACTACTGATTAGGAATTGTATTGCGAAACCACCGTCAAGTGATGTTAAATTAAAAAACCTAAAAATTAAAAATAGTACATATAATTTATAGTTTTTACTTTGGTTTGAAATTGTGAATTGAACATGGATTGAAATGTTTGTGTTTGATTCGCCGTCTGAGAAGATAATTACTTAACCGAAAACAAGAAGATTTATCTTGAATTTACATGATAACAATAAAGCATTTATTTGCCAGATGTGTATGGTTTAGACATGTTCATTGTTCCAAAACTTCTAAACTGCAAAATTGACGTAGGTAATAAATAGCTATCTACAGAATACACATTTTCACAATGATGTAGAAAAATGTATGCATATTAATGTAGAAAATAATATAACTTTATACATGTGGATGGCAACGGCAAATACAATAATGTTTTAAAGACCCTAAATGTTTCTTGTAACCACGAAAGATGGAACAGCCGTTATTTAGACGTCATAGCAAGTACCTGACAAATCTGTTTAGTTTATCTATCTTGTGGTTTGTATGTTCCTGTTACAGTAATTTTATAAGTAAAAGATTTAAATGATAAAACAAACGTATGTTTTTGACTCCTTTGACTACATTCACAATTGTTTACTAACGTCTATACAAGACTTGCAGTAGTCTCATAACACGTTTTTCTTGCAAGAAGTGTTTATAGGGATGAACATTTATTAAGCTGATCTAAAAAGCTTTTCATCCTATAAAAGACTCCTAATCGGTCAGATCCCAGTCCTAGAAAGGTTGTAACTTCGCAAAGGCCCATAATTTGATGCAAATGAAGTTATCTTGACTAAGCGTGAAACACAATTACTTCACTATAGCTCCTTCATAACGGTCCATGACCAAAACACAATTCCAACAAAAAAAAAAAAAACTTTGATAACTGGCAAATTAAGTGAAACATTTAAAGTTCCTCCAGGTTATGAACTCAGGTATTCAGGAAGGGTAAGTATCTCATTACTTGTTAGTTACAACCGCCACGTGTGAAAACACAATTGAGAATGAAATGAAAATAGAATCAATATGATTATCAAAGATATCTGTGAATTTTGAGACATCATACTTATCAACATTATTGTGATGGCGACTATAAAACTTTTTGAGGGTCTTAATAAGATATATATATATATATATATATATATATATATATATATATATATATATATATATATATATATATATCTGTGCGAGAAATGATAAATGTCACTTGCAATGTAATACGAGACCTTTATTATTATCATTTACTTCATAATAGGCACGGAGGCAACGATCTGCAGATTTCAATAATTCGACGGAGTTTACCGAAGACGGTATGACAAATGGACTAAATAATGACATACAAAAAGGTATACTCTTAATAATTAAGCAATGAATTTCAGGATAAGGTTAAAATTTATATGCAGTATTCACAAAAAAGAAGATTTTGGTTGGGATTTTGAGATAACAAGCGTATTTTGTAGCATTAAAGTTGGGGATCTGTATAACAAAGTACATTCTAAAACTTAATATTGCTGTATCAATCTTATCACAGTTCTATCAAAAACAAGAATACCAATCGATGTCCATGTCACAATCCCAAAGCAAAGTAAAAGCTTGCAAATTAGATTAAACACGTAAACGTCTGCCAGGGAAGTGAGGTCTGGAGTGAGGGATAGGACCTGTCGTTTGGCTAGCACCACCAACCATGCATGAGATAGAAATTAAGAATGAAAGGGCCAGGGAACTATGGGATATCTAAATATCCAGGGTAATTAGGGATACAGAAACATCATATTTATCGTTAACATTGTCATGGTGTCTATAAAAGTTTTGAAGGCCTTTAATTTAAATGCAAGATCTATTTATTTTAATACACCTAGCGATTTAGACCGTTGAAGCAAAATTTATATATATATATATATATATATATATATATATATATATATATATATATATTCTATTCATTTCTATTTATTTTCGTATCATGATTTTTTTATTTTTTTATTTGAAAATGGTCGTACACACCCTTCCTGAATACTCGCTCTCACTTTCCTGGAGAAAATTCATGTGTTTAACCTTATTTGTCAGTTTCAAACTTTCCACTTTGCTTTGGGATTGTGATTTAGACAGGGATTGGTATGCTTGTTTTTTTATCAATTTATACTTTATTTCATAATAACTAAAATCAACAAAAATATTCTTATCCCCGTCGTTAGCATAAGAAAATAAATAAAATGTAGGATAACAAATCAAAATAGGATGCCTTTAGTTATCAACAAGGGGTTGGATAATCCCGAAACGCATTTGTGGTAAATAATGGTTGGTCTATCATTATACGTTTTGATAAAAGGGAGCTAATTCTTAAGTTCTTAATATGTCTGTACAATATATTTAATGCAATTGTGTAATAGAATAATGAAATAATTATATCACCGGAAAACGTGTATCTGACAACAGCCAAAACAGTTAAAACTCGACACAGTACAAATAATCAAAATAAAACATATTAATCCATGTTTACAAAATTGCTCTCCAAAATCAAAGTAAAATCCTTGAAACTGGCAAATTAAGTTAAGCCAGACCGGACTCTCGAAATTAATAAATCCTAAAAAAGTAGATAAAATGCTGCGAAAATGTTAACGTAAATGTTAGTCGGACTGGTTGATATACACATACGTCCCATTATTTCATTCATTTATATTTACAGGATATTTGATTACATACGATACGCGTTGTTGAAGTTCGCGTTTTTAACTATTCTAACTTGTCAGTTTCAATATTTTTTCATTTCTTTAGGATTGGGACATAGATAAGTGAGTTTTTTATGTTACTTCTTAAATACTTTTACCATTTCAACGGGAAATTGAAAAACAGTTAAAATGCTTCCCTTTCTATTAAATGTTGAAAGAAATGCATTTTTATGACAATTTTCCGCATTTTTCTTTTCATTTTATGCTGTAGGGACGTTTTTTATTGTATTTTATGGTTCTTCAATACAATGTTATATTGATTTCAATGGAAATTGCTAGTATGTATAAAAATTTTGGGATAGTGTACCGTTGTATGACTTACTGTTAAGTGTGAAACTATTAGCATTTTGCAGTTCGTAACAATATATATTACACCTCATAAAATTTTTCATTTAAAGACATTTTAACTGCTCCCGGTCTGTTTTCTCGTATAAGTTAAGAATTAATTTGACGTCGAAATTGCAACGCTAAATGCAGCTTGATGCTTAATCAAGCTTGGGATTCATTATTTCGTTGAACGTCGTTAGACCTTGCCACAAGGCATGTCACGAATGACGAATGAAGAGCTTTGATTGGGTTGATGTATAAATTCCACATCTTATATCCATAACGTTTTCAGATATGACGACACGAGGAACATGCAGAGTAAAAGGATTTCAGTATTTTGTTTATTTTATAGGGCACTCATGTAACAGTAATTGTGATGTCTCAGTAGGCACGGTATATACAAGATGGGGAAGGAAAACATGTAACAACGAATCATCAGAGTTAGTTTATGAAGGTTGGTGTTCATTTTATATTATTACACCTTATGTAAAAATCTAGCAATTTCATTGGATAAGAGCTATGTAACAATTTGTACTGTCACATAAAATTTATAATGTCACATATCGATGCGCGTGACTATGTAACAGTAGGTTTGTTCGAGTCGCCTCCCTTCACCGGATCACATCAGCGCTTTGAACAAAACATGTTTTCAGTTGTGTCTACAGCAAGCGTCTCATTGTTATTGATATTGTTTATATTCGTCTGTAACAACAACGGATGATGTTTGTCGAGGTTGACAATGACTTTCTTGGCAATTTGTTAGAGTCTAAAGACTCTGCATCAACTAATCGGATCATTAAGCGGACCGTGAATATGTTTCTTAAATTTCTTGGCTCAAATGACTGTGGATTTGAGGCATTCCGGGTCGATAAATTGGATGAAAATTGGTATGGGCATTACTAAAGACGAACGATGCACATCATGTATTGGTAAAATAAAACAAACATTCGGTGTAATAAAATAAATATTACATTTCTGACAGGGTGCCAGTACATATTGTCACCTCTCGAAAAGCGTTGTCAGCCTCGGCTATCGCCTCGGCAAACAATGCTTCCTCGAGGTGACAATATGTACTGGCACCCTATGAGAAATGTAATATTTATATAATGTTTCATAATATTTTTACTATTTCATAGTTAAAACTTATGAAATGTTTGCAAAAATTAATTTTGTATTTATTGGTTTGATTGCTAGTTGTGAGTTTTTGTTTAAACCTTCTAGAAAACATAACCACGGCATTTTGCGCTTTCAAGTTCTGGTATCAAAAACAAACATACCAATCCATGTCCAAATCACAATCCAAAGCAACGTAAAAAATTTGAAACTGACAAATTAAGTTTAACACCTGAACTACCAACAGGAAAGTGAGGCCGGATGCTTCGGAAGTGTCCTAATTCATATTATCCTTACATATGTTAACAACAGGTATGTTCCGTTATATTCTTTTGTTATCGCTTTGGTTTTATCACGACACTGTCGCAATAAATAGTATAGCACGGATCATAGTGTGACTTGTGTCTGTCTTAAAGGTTGTGAACAGCCTTCTAAACCTTCCTAATTTTGCAGCACTAGACTACCGTTTCGGATTAAAATACTTCATCAGTATTACTCGGACCAATATTATGGCAATCCTAAGATGTTGAAATGAAAAATAGAAGTGCCAAAAAGTATTCTGCCAAAGTCACCTAGGCTTTTAAAAGTAACAACTTATTGCAAAGTCTCCGTCAAGTTTGGTTGCTGTTCGAACCCGATTCCTGAAAGAGCACTGGTAAAATTTAAATCAAATGTACTGTTTTGTTTGCATTATAAATACTAATTGACGTGTGGAGAATCACCTCATAATAGTGATTTAAATAAAAGATATCTACAATCTGTTATTGTTCTTTCATAGGTATCGTTGGAGGGTCATTGTACGAACATACTGGCGCTGCAGTGAATCCGTTGTGTCTTCCAACACAACCATTGTGGAATAAGTTTGACGATTCCGAAAACAATCTTGCGTTGATATATGGAGCAGAATATGAGGGGAATTCTGACAGTATTTTCTCGTTGAAGAATTCCAGAAAGCTACTTGAAGAAAATATTCCCTGCGCAGTTTGTAGGACAAAATCTCGATTTAGCGTGGTAATGATTCCTGCCCGTAATATCTGTTCATCAGGTTGGACATTAGAATATCAAGTGTATCTGATGGCGGGTGCCCATGGACATAAGAAATCGTCAATGTATATTTGTGTTGACGAAGCACCTGAAGTAACAGAATCCGGATTTCGAGATGAAAATGGTAATCTTTTCTACACGGTCGAAGCAAAATGTGGATCCCTTCCGTGTCCTGAATATATTAATGGACGCGAGCTTACATGTGCAGTTTGTTCGAAATGAGTCCAGCTTGTATATATATATATACGTGACATTAGGTATTATGAAGTCGTATCATGTTGGTTTTATCTATGCTTAATTTATTTTTAATCTAGATACTACGTTCATATCATTTCATATATTTGGAAATGCATCTGCATCAAGAATACACGTCTCGAAACTAATCAGGTTTACTTGTACCGATACAAATTATAATCGAAATATGTTAATACATTTACAATATCCATTCCCATTAAAAATTGGGAAGTTGAAATTTGGTTAGACCTACGTCCGTCCATATTCATGGCGTTGTGAAAATAAATGTTAACAAAAAGCTTTTCTTCACATTAATTAGCTGATGCCCTTGATATATTTTTCAACATAATTTTATTAATATATTAATGTTCGTTTCATGATCATTTTAATTTCTTTGTTCTAACAGTCATTTATAATTACATCATTTGCTTGATATTTTGCGACTACTGTAAACCAACTTATTTTCGTGGCGACTTTTTTCGCGTTTTCGTAATATTGCATAAGTTCACGTCGATTTAATTTCGCGATTCGCAAGTAGGTGATTTTAACAGTTAATTGGCGATGTTACCCGACGTACTAAAATGAAAAGTGTTCACCCTAAAAACCCATGTAATTAGCGCACCTGTGTAATGTACGCAGGTGATTTTAAAGCTAAATTTTCGTTAAAAAGCTTCTTCTCTTCATCTCTTGTAAATTTCGCACCTAAAATATTCCAGAATCGCAGATCATACAGTCTGGTGAAAGTAGTTTTGATCCGACAAAGTATTTATTTTAGTACGATGTATTTTACATACTTTAATGAAAAAACAAACATACTAATCCATGATCGGTTGTTAAATATTTTTTATCAAATATAAATTTTGAAAAAAAATCCGATTTGGTACGGATCATATTCATGATATTTAAAGTTATTAATCTACAAAATGTTTCTTTGTTGTTTATTTACATTGTTTGTCGACATAGGATTTTATCTGAGTTTGTTAATGAAAGATCATTAATATATAGTTGTCAGAATTAAACTTATCAATAAAACTGAAACTACTAATGGTTGTTGCAAATTTTTAATTACCAATCAACATCAGCTTTGGTGACACTATACCGTGTTAACTTAACCGACAGAGTAAGTAATCTGACCATACAGAGTATATTTATCAACTGAATTCCGATTTGCTGAGACCGTCTTCTTGACCCAGAGCAATGTGTGTTAGATGTTTTAGCAGTAATTAACCACTGGTTTTAGCAAATTTGTATTTAAAAAAAATACCATAATATAGCATCCAACATAAATTAAAGTCAATTAAATAATTTTAAATGCCTTGTTTTATATATCTTATAAAACTTTATTTTGTCATCAAATATATCAACTTTTGGTTTGAGTGTTTATATCTGAAACCGTGTATCAAAAGTCAAAAGAGGCAATATCTACTCATGAGATTTACTCACCCTCTAAACATTAACTTTCTTTTTTAATAAAAAGACTACGTAAATTACTCGGGATTTTTTGCTATCTAAAAATCACATGGATGCTCATTTTAATATACTGCACATATTCGCGACGATTCATTTTCGCGATTTTTTCGTTCTCGCGAAAATACCGAAAATAAATCGCACGCAAAAAAGTTGGTTTACAGTATTTTAGTTAATAACCCTGGTGTTCAAAAGTTTTTAATACGAGAGTCAGTGTGTTTATGACAGCGAATAACGTATAATTTCCATAGAAAATCCAAAAAATGAATTGTTGTTAATATTGTTCGCTCACTTGATCTTAGTCGTAACCGAAAATCTGTGTGCACTTCCACTATTGTAATAAAGTATTTCTACAGATAGAAAAATATTGGCGCTACGGGGACTTTCTACGACAAAAATTAAAAAGGTTTACACCTGAAGTAATGTTCTTGGTGACGTGCAACAAGATCCACCATTTGCTTGGTTTCAACATGTTTTAATCTCCATAGCACCAACATTTTACTCTTTGTAGACAACTCTACACTGATCAAGGATGCACATACAAAATGGCTTGTTACATCTAGGAACAATTAAGTGGAAAATATCAATTTGTATTCAAGTTTATTTTCTTTTCTAACGAGGTAAAACTTAATCCACTGTCACAAACACACCGGGCCTAATAGTTGCATATCAGCTTATTATTTATCTTACAATTAATATGTATTTTGTTTTAATTCATTTATTTTTGAACTCATACAGGGGTGTCTGATACAAGATAAAAGGTCGCGTGCGTTTGTTCGCGGGCTACTTCAGATTCGTAGTAATGAACGTCATCAGATTGGAATGTAACGAAAACAAAGATCAGGGATTTCCCTAGATTCAGTCGTGTAAAGACAAATGAATGCAGTTAAAAACTACGATAAATTGTAAAAAGAAATATCCATCTTAATCCGAAAATAAGACGGTAACATGTAATGTAACATAATTGTCTAAAAGCTTGTTGAGCAAACGTCTGATGCCTATAAAGACGTCCAATGAACTGGCGCCCGTCAACTGTGATCGGCGTTTTATACTGTGACGTCAAGTTAAACACCCCAGATATCCATCCGAGAAAATAGTACTTACTAGATCTATGTTTAATTTTAATTAATAATACTAGACTTTTGCTAACTTTGTAAACATTGTAAGATAAAAATATCATTTTATCGTCTTGTCCCCATGACACATCACGACTCGCCGCACAGTGGCTCGTCGTGATATCGTCATGGGAACAAGACTCGACTCTGACACAAATCCCATACATACATAAGATATTAAAATTATGTATGTATCAGTATATCCTGTTCTTTTTCGATACCAAGAACTCGCCCATCCTATTATGTTGACAAGATAGGTACTGTCAGCGCATATATGCCTTTTAAGTGATTAAAGGTTGTTTGGATACGTTCCATATTATTTACAAATCAAAAAGTGTTGTTCTATGTAAAAAATTCGTTTGTTTGTCATGAAGACATTATAAACACACAGAATTTGTGTCGTCAAAAATAATTAGCGTAGTAATAGATCACGGTGGAACATCAATGTGTTTTGGAATTTGCGCGTGCTTTTCTATAGTTTTTACCTCATAAATGACACAAACAACTAAGCCAATTGTTTGTTGTTACGCACGTGCACAATATCAAGCCACCATGTGAAACTTCTCTTAACAGAAATAGTACATTGGTTTATTTGCACTTATGCTTGATATTTTGCCACGTGCAGGCATGGGGAAGTTACAAATCCGAGTCGGAATAACAGTGATAAAATATAAACGTGATATAGGAAAACAACATTGACCTGTCCGCTTAACCTCCGATTAAGAATATTCATTTACGATGATCCACCCTCCACTTTGGTAGTGTAATAATTCGCAGTTAATACATAAACAGAAGATGTTTCCGACGATGTAGGTCTAGGCGAAAACAACTCTTTCTGTTTCTTTTACATAAAAGTACTGGTTCACAATAAATATTGGAATTAAAGGTCAAGCAACAGGTCAATATTGTTGTCCTAAATAATAAGTTGTTATCTAAACACTTTGCTTGTCAACAGATCAAAACATCACGACTGTTTGAATGTATGTTTGTTAACAGTTGCGAATAACGTTAAAATTGGTATTCAAGAACAGTGATTTAATTTGAAGTCTAATTTTGGAATTGAAAAATGAAAAAGATACTTAATTTCAAATCAAGGATAAATTTGATCCTGAATTTATCTGTAGTGTTTGTTTTTCTGTGTTCCGGAATATTGATGATAACATATCATAACAAACTGGGGGATTTGAAGACTATTGAAGAATCGTTAACAACCCGTATACGGAACTTGAAAATCCTAGAAGAACGAGTAGGACATTTACACAAAAGAGTATCTCGTTCTCTTGTGAGTATATATAAACATAATTAGTAATCCTGATTGTCGACACTGTACATGACTTTAATAACATGTGGCGCATACCCTTCTGGAACACACACACACACACACACACACACACACACACACACCACACACACATTCCTTTGGATGTTTAACTCTCGGAAAAAGAAAAAGGTTATGGTTTTTCCATTTTGGTCAAAGCACGACTGATTAGGAATTGTATTGCGAAACCGAAGATTTAAATGATAAAACAAATGTATGTTTTTGACTCCTTTGACTACATTCACAATTGTTTACTAACATCTATATAAGACTTACAGTAGTCTCATAACACTTTTTTCTTTTTATTAAGCTGATCTAAAAAGCTTTTCATCGTATAAAAGACTCCTAATCGGTCAGATCCCAGTGTTAGAAAGGTTGTAACTTCGCAAAGGCCCATGAAGTTATCTTGACTACGCGTGAAACACAATTACTTCACTATAGCTCCTTCATAACGGTCCATGCCCAAAACACAATTTTGAGACATCATACTTATCAACATTATTGTGATGGCGACTATAAAACGTTTTGAGGGTCTTAATAAGATATATATATATATATATATATATATATATATATATATATATATATATATATCTGTACGAGAAATGATAAATGTCACTTGCAATGTAATACGAGACCTTTATTATTATCATTTACTTCATAATAGGCACGGAGGCAAGGATCTGCAGATTTCAATAATTCGACGGAGTTTACCGAAGACGGTATGACAAATGGACTAAATAATGACATACAAAAAGGTATACTTTAATAATTAAGTAATGATTTTCTGGATGAGGTTAAATGCAGTATTCACAAAAAAGAAGATTTTGGTTGGGATTCTGAGATAACAAGCGTATTTTGTAGCATTAAAGTTGGGGATCTGTATAACAAAGTACATTCTAAAACTTTATATTGCAGTATCAATCTTATCACAGTTCTATCAAAAACAAGAATACCAATCGATGTCCATGTCACAATCCCAAAGAAAAGTAAAAGCTGACAAATTAGATTAAACACGTGAACGTCTGCCAGGGAAGTGAGGTCTGGATCTCGGTAAGTGAAAGGACTTCTTGCTTAGCTAGCATCACCACCCATGTATGAAATAGAAATTAGGAATGAAAGGGCCATGAAACTATGGAATACCTAAATATCCAGGGTAGTTAGGGATACAGAAACATCATATTTATCGTTAACATTGTCATGGTTTTGAAGGCTTTTAATTTAAATACAAGATCTATTTATTTTATTACACCTAGCGATTTAGACCGTTGAAGCAATATATATATATATATATATATATATATATATATATATATATATATATATATATATATATATTCATTTCTATTTATTTTCGTATCATGATTTTTTTATTATGATTCCCACCACCGAAGGTGGGGAATCATATTGTTTTCGTTCTGTTTCTTATTATTATTATTTTTTATTTTTATTATTATTACTATTATTATTATTATTCCGTCAGGACCATATGCTGCAGCATATCTCGGGAACGGCTTGATGGATTTAGATAAATTTGGTACCAAAAATCTGTTACCTGTGTAGATAATCAAGACGTGTTCATTTTCGTTATCTTGAAGGTCGGTGGGTGGGTGTACATTGCTTAATTGAATACGCAGTTAAATACCCGGGGAAACTAATTCTGAATGGACATAAGCTGGTTACGACACTTTAATCATACCAAGCAAATGCTTTCACCTATGAGTTAATCCGATTAGTGACCATCAAAAACTTCGCGATTTTTAAAACCACAGCTTGTCACGTCACACGCCTGTTATTAAAACCTTACACAATAAGCTAAATGGTGTCTACAATTTGCCTTGATAGATCGAAGAAGGTTAAGCGTGTCGAAATGGCTTCGGGGTATTCTGTTAATCACTGACTGTGGAAGTAGAAGTAGAAGACTGCCCACTTTTTAAGTTAACACCAATGAAATTTCTCCTTTACTGACTGACACTTTCCTAATGACCGGTATGTCGTTTTTACCCTTTAACCGGACTTTATATAGTGTGTTGAAATATATTGGAAAATTGACGCTATGGTGATGCATATGAGATAAGAATTATATAAAAATTTGAAATGAAATTTAGAACATTTTTTGAAAAACTATTTTGTTCCCTTAGTCGTGATCACGATCTATGAGGCACCAATATTTATTTTTCCCGAAATCATACTCGTAAAATTAAGGAAAAAATTGTAAATAAAATTAAGTTATTATAACTACCATTTTGTATATTATAGGATAATTATTTTGTTGTAAACATTTCAATTTAATGTACCATTTCCATGAACATTGCCAAAATATTGTACTATATTGTATATACACTCATAAGTTGTAAAACTTTCAGTGAAAATAATATATATATATATATTTATATACGAAAAATGAGGAATATTCTTGACCGAACGAAATATTCTTAACTAGGGTTACAAAAATCCATCATTTTTGACTCAGTAGATACATGTATATCAAACATATAGGAATAACCGATATAAGTCGCGAAATTAAAATAGGATGTGTATTGCGCATTGAATCACGATTATTAATCAATAAACTTTTTAAAAAAATTAAATAAACATCACAAAGGGTAACTTTTATTATATTTTATTTTGGATTTTACAATAATCCCGAGTCCATCGGTGTTTATACTGTCTGACGACATCGGGAGGGCACCTGGGTATATCCTCATGCAATGTCGACACGCTCCTATATTACCTGGATCTACCTGCCCATAATTAGAAGGTATTACATTCACACCTAAGACAACGATCTTAATCAACTCATTTTTTTAAGACCAGTCGTTAATTACTGTGTTTATTCAGTGACACTCGTCGATCCGTCACTGGCTTCAATGTGTTATCATCTGTTAATTACTGGTGACCAAGATACCGGTGAACTTTGAAAACTTGTGGCAAGAAAAATCGCAAAGCGCCGTTTTTTTGTCGCCAGTTAAAGAAAACAATCGCAATTGGCGACGTTGGCGATGCCCAGCGCAAACCCTCCCATACTTGTTCATTCATTGTAACACGCGGCGACGCCGAATCAGAGGCCTAAGAGGGGTTCTACGAGTTTTCTTATTCAATGAAATTCATTGAAAACGTCACTTCCTATGCCGAGAAGGCCTTCCAATGTACGATTTTTCTCAACCGAAAACTTTAATTCAAATCTACTTTAACTTTCAAAGAAATTTAAAAAAGTAATCAAGGTATGATTTTTTTTAGTTTACCAGGTCGGCGCAGTACAAATGTACTTCATACACAACTGGCTTTAGAATGTAACCGTTCATCAAGGCAATATATACACAACATTTAAAACGCATGTGACGTGAAAATCACAAAATTTACCTGTTGATTATTAACTAAACAACAACATCTCTTGTTCATTTATTGTTTTATTCAATCTTGTAATTGATATATGAAGGGCCGTAACTTTGATGTAAGACTACCTGCACATGCAGGTACCCGACTCGCGATCGACTAGTGTATTACGTCAAGTATTGTATGTGTCAAAAAGTACCCATTTTGGCGACACATTAATGAAATTGGCAACAAAATTTTACAACTGGCGATTTCCTTGGCGACAGACTTTTCCAACCCAGCGCTAACCCTTCTAGGGTCTTTTCACCAGATATATGCCATAAATTATTTATGGATGGTGGGGAATCATACGTAACTGGTATCCCAGTTACAATCTCTAGTTTTTATTTGAAAATGGTCGTACACACCCTTCCTGAATACTCGCTCTCACTTTCCTGGAGAAAATTCATGTGTTTAACCTAATTTGTCAGTTTCAAACTTTTCACTTTGCTTTGGGATTGTGATTTAGACAGGGATTGGTATGCTTGTTTTTTATCAATTTATACTTTATTTCATAATAACTAAAATCAACAAAAATAGTCGTATCCCCGTCGTTAGTATAAGAAAATAAATAAAATGTAGGATAACAAATCAAAATAGGATGCCTTTAGTTATCAACAAGGGGTTGGATAATCCCGAAACGCATTTGTGGTAAATAATGGTTGGTCTATCATTATACGTTTTGAAAAAAGGGAGCTAATTCTTTAGTTCTTAATATTTCTGTACAATAAATTTAACGCAATTGTGTAATAGAATAATGAAATAATTATATCACCGGAAAACGTGTATCTGACAACAGCCAAAACAGTTAAAACTCGACACAGTACAAATAATCAAAATAAAACATATTAATCCATGTTTACAAAATTGTTCTCCAAAATCAAAGTAAAATCCTTGAAACTGGCAAATTAAGTTAAGCCAGACCGGACTCTCAGCATCGAAATTAATAAATCCTAAAAAAGTGGATAAAATGCTGCGAAAATGTTAACGTAAATGTTAGTCGGACTGGTTGATATACACTTACGTTCTATTATTTCATTCATTTATATTTATAGGATATTTGATTACATACGATACGCGTTGTTGAAGTTCGCGTTTTTAACTATTCTAACTTGTCAGTTTCAATATTTTTTCATTTCTTTAGGATTGGGACATAGATAAGTTAGTTTTTTATGTTACTTCTTAAATACTTTTACCATTCCAACGGGAAATTGAATAACAGTTAAAATGCTTCCATTTCTATTAAATGTTAAAAGAAATGCATTTTTATGACAATTTTCCGCATTTTTCTTTTCATTTTATGCTGTAGGGACGTTTTTTTATTGCATTTTATGGTTCTTTAATACAATTTTATATTGATTTCAATGGAAATTGCTAGTATGTATAAAAATTTTGGGATAGTGTACCGTTGTATGACTTACTGTTAAGTGTGAAACTATTAGCATTGTGCAGTTCGTAACAATATATATTACACCTCATAAAATATTTCCTTTGAAGACATTTTAACTGCTCCCGGTCTGTTTTCTCGTATAAACGTAAAGTGTGAAGTTAAGAATAAGTTTGGCGTCGAAATTGCAACGCTAAATGAAGCCTAATGCTTAATCAAGCTTGGGATTCATTATTTCGTTGAACGTCGTTAGACCTTGCCACAAGGCATGCCACGAATGACGAATGAAGAGCTTTGATTGGGTTGATGTATAAATTCCACATCTTATATCCATAACGTTTTCAGATATGACGACACGAGGAACACGCAGAGTAAAAGGATTTAGTATTTTGTTTATTTTACAGGGCACTCATGTAACAGTAATTGTAATGTCTCAGTAGGCACGGTATATACAAGATGGGGAAGGAAAACATGTAACAACGAATCATCAGAGTTAGTTTATGAAGGTTGGTGTTCATTTTATAATGTTAAAGCTTATGAAATGTTTGCAAAAATTAATTTTGTATTTATTGGTTTGATTGCTAGTTGTGAGTTTTTGTTTAAACCTCCTAGAAAACATAACCACAGTTTTTTGCGCTTTCAAGTTCTGGTATCAAAAACAAACATACCAATCCATGTCCAAATCACAATCCAAAGCAACGTAAAAAATTTGAAACTGACAAATTAAGTTTAACACCTGAACTACCAACAGGAAAGTGAGGCCGGGTGCTTCGGAAGTGTCTTAATTCATATTATCCTTACATATGTTAACAACAGGTATGTTCCGTTATATTCTTTTGTTATCGCTTTGGTTTTATCACGACACTGTCGCAATAAATAGTATAGCACGGATCATAGTGTGACTTGTGTCTGTCTTAAAGGTTGTGAACAGCCTTCTAAACCTTCCTAATTTTGCAGCACTAGACTACCGTTTCGGATTAAAATACTTCATCAGTATTACTCGGACCAATATAATGGCAATCCTAAGATGTTGAAATGAAAAAATAGAAGTGCCAAAAAGTATTCTGCCAAAGTCACCTAGGCTTTTAAAATTAACAACTTATTGCAAACTCTCCGTCAAGTTTGGTTGCTGTTCGAACCCGATTCCTGAAAGAGCACTGGTAAAATTTAAATCAAATGTACTGTTTTGTTTGCATTATAAATACTAATTGACGTGTGGAGAATCACCTCATAATAGTGATTTAAATAAAAAATATCTACAATCTGTTATTGTTCTTTCATAGGTATCGTTGGAGGGTCATGGTACGAACATACTGGCGCTGCAGTGAATCCGTTGTGTCTTCCAACACAACCATTGTGGAATAAGTTTGACGATTCCGAAAACAATCTTGCGTTGATATATGGAGCAGAATATGAGGGGAATTCTGAGAGTATTTTCTCGTTGAAGAATTCCAGAAAGCTACTTGAAGAAAATATTCCCTGCGCAGTTTGTAGGACAAAATCTCGATTCAGCGTGGTAATGATTCCTGCCCGTAATATCTGTTCATCAGGTTGGACATTGGAATATCAAGGGTATCTGATGGCGGGTGCCCATGGACATAAGAAATCGTCTATGTATATTTGTGTTGACGAAGCACCTGAAGTAACAGAATCGGGTTTCCGAAATGAAAATGGTAATCTATTTTATACAGTTGAAGCAAAATGCGGATCTTTGCCATGCCCAGAGTATATACAGAATCGCGAACTTACATGTGCAGTTTGTTCAAAATGATCCGTATTAAGTGCTCCATGAAAAAATGTTCGATGGTTGTTGCTAAAGCATTTTAATGTATCAATAGCATCATTTTTGCTATATAAGTGTTGCAAACTTCGTTTGTGCTTAACAGTTCATTCAATTTGCTGTTTCTCATTCCTAATACCGGTTAAATAGACTAAATTAGAAAGTTATTTCTTAAATAGATGCATAAAGTTAAGAAATAGAATAGAATTACAACTCAAACGCCGTGTACTGTATGATATATCTTTAGACCAAGTTTGTTTGGTATGTACAAGAATACTTTTGCAACTTTTCCTAATTCAGTTGTTCAAAACCTTTTGCATTTTGAGTCTATACTTCAATTTCTAAAACGTAAAAGGTCTTAAGCAAGATGAAATAGTATTATTATTATAACATTTAAATCGTATAATAAAATTCTTTAGCGCATACGTAGAAGCATTTCTGGGAAATTCCACACGTTTTTTGTATATTCCCAACAAAATATTCAAAAAATGAGTAATCAAGCACGACTTAATTAAAGTAACCAAGTGGTTACATCTAAATATTAAATGTTCAATAATAAAACTAATACAAAACAACATAAATTATTAACATGTATCTAATTATTTATTAAAATATGAGATAAAATATCAATATATTAATATGTCACAACAATAAAAGATATCAAATAGTGCAAAAATATAAAAAAGAATGAAGATATAATCAAGTGAATAATTTGTGTGCATTTATTTAAAATACAAGTATTGCATCAATAAATTTGCAAGAGTGAACAAGTTAAGACAAACATTAATTTATATACATACATGCAATGTGTTTTGTTTTTAAGGAATGTTTAAAATAAATGGTTACCTAACACAACCGTAAAAGAGTTTGTAATGTTACCAGTCTTATCTTTATCTTCAAGTTCGTGTTTATATTATGACTTTTCTAGTATAGAAATCCAGCCTGGATATTTGGGTTTTTATTTGTTAATAAAATTATGTTTATACCAGTAATGTAACTTGAATGGATTCCCATAAATCTGAATCTCTCTTTAACAATACTACATGAATAATTCAGATTTTCTCATTCCTGTATTACGTTGAATCGTAAATTTCCTAAACAAATCTTTTTAAAAAAAGTCTTTTGACATGATTAACATAATGGATGTTTTTACAGTCAAACACCATTAAACCTTTCCGCTTGATTTTTAAGTTTAATATTTATTATGAACATTACATTTTTGTAAAGGTAACATAGGTGTTTATTTTGAATTTTTCTACATTATATGGAAAACGTGGATTGATTGTTGAAGTATTGAACAAACAAAACTACTTAAACAATCCTATCACTACCCATGTATTTAGTGGAATAGACATAAATTTATGACAGCCTCTTTGTCTTTACAGTTTTATTTAACAAGTAAAACGTATAACGAAGGATGTATTAAACATTTTATAATGAATGGTAACGCGTTGCAATTTATAAACCAAAAGAAACACCTCGTGTTTAACTGAAAATGGTATAGTGTTAGGATGTATCATTATTTATATTAAACTCCATGTTTTATTTATAAAAGGTATAATGATGTATCGTGATTTTAGATGAAAGTAAAAAACCAAATCTTTAGCTGATAACTTGTTAAAAGTTAGAGTGTGGCGCGTATGTTTAACTCAACATCCACATGACAAAGTTTTTATTAATATTTGGTATAATGTTAAGTGCGTCAGGTTGGACCTTGCCGTTTGACCTTTAATTTACATATACACACAAGCATATCCAATGGGTAATTAAGGGGCTATATAAAGTTGATATATAAGGATAGATGATAGTATACGTAATACTGGATACCAGGTGTTTATGGTAACCAAACATGCTGTTTTACATAAACCATGTAGTTTATTAGCCCAATTTAAAATTCAAATCAAAGGTAAAACAGCCTTATAGTCAACAATTTCAATTTGGTTACATAAACGACATTTTTGTGTATTATGTATTTTTATGTCAAATTATGCTTGTGTTGTTGTGAAATTATATACATAAATAAAATAAAATGTCAAAAGGCCGGGTCAAACTTGACGCACTATACATGTACATGTTCATGATTTGTTAATCAAAGTAAACACCATATATGGCAATTACCTGTAGTTGTATTGATTATTGATGACGACGAGTACAAGTGTGATCTGAAGTATATACCTTAATGGGATAGATTGGAGTAAAATACATGGAAATATTACAAGGTCTTTCAATGAGTTTTATCACTGATCTTGTCATTACAAGGTCGAATAAGAATTGAATAACAGGGCATGCTACATTCAAAATGTTTTATGTTTGTCATAACAATATTAATGAGGAGTATATGGTGTATATGCATCCAATAGTACCCTGGATAAATTTGACTTCCCGTGGTTCCCTTCATTTAAAAATCTACTGACAAAACATAAAACATAACTTTTTGAACAAGTATTTTCAGTAAGGTAGAATTTAACATCGCATTATTATATTTTGCAAATTACAAATTTAAAATGAAAATAACAACTGTTTTGAGTGAAAGGTACATAACTGCTAGGCATTTTGTTAAACCAGAGGAGAAAAACAATAAAGACATATACGCATCATGTTGATATTTTTAGCAAAATTTATTAAATAAATCTATTCTGAAAAAAACCTGATCAGTCAGTGAAAAAATCATAGGGCTATATCTACTTATTACTATTATAAAAATGATAGAACCAGAACACATCATGTAAATCATTTTACCTTATTTCAATAAAATAAATTCTGAATAGAATATCGAAAATCTGGTCCTGGCCAAAACATCACTGAAAACATTCAAAGAGCTAAAACTCCAAGAATAATCATGAATCATGAAGAAAATGGATCTGGAAGAACATTCAGAACAACATCACTACCAAAGAAAGTTTAAAACACTTCTCTATATGAATTTCATAAATGGGATGAAATAAAAAATGTTGCAGTAAAATTAGTTTCCTAAATATGCTTAAGCTTGTGATAGAACTCTTTGAATGACCCTTTGAATGACCATCAAAACAGTATAATTACGGAAAAAACATCATTCGCATAAAACTTTCAAATTAGATTCGGTGTAAATAAAGTTTGATTCACCATTCATCTAAATGTTACTAACATGACTCATGAAACTTAGTATCTAAATTAATCTACTAACGGCATTATTAACATATTTTTAAAATTTTATTTTTATCTTTTGGTGTATTGGTAGATGTTTTGTTGTTTATTTTGAGCACAAATCACTCTGCACAGTTTCTCTCACAGAACAACTTCTTCAAAGTCTCTATCTTGAAATAGAAGTAAAAAGTAATAACAATAACAAAATTGTTGACAAATTACAACAAAAATATAACAAATGTGCAAATAGGGTAAATTGCATTGTTATAAGGTGTTAATATTTTTTCGATTCATTTCGAAACAGGGATGGACAACACATCAACGTATGTTCATAAGCTTTTTTTAAAAACAAAATTCAAATCTGATTGTCTCCCTTGCTCGGTGATCAACCTGTACTATCCATCACTTTCGTCAACGTATGTCATGTATTCTTTTTTGTTAAATGTCCGATGTTTTATGTAATGCTCACCTGGAACTCTAGAATGTCTAGGATCTTGAGCCTTATATAACCATACAAAAGAGGATATAAAACACAAAAATACGCACATCCAAGCTACGACAAACGACCAACCAAACAGGTAAATTCTTGATTCATTATAAGCTTTTTAAGAGTAAAATTCCCAGCTGCTAGTTCAGTTCGCCGCAATATGTAACACTTCCCATGAAATAATGCAATTGACAATGTCAGTAGTATACCTAAAAATACAGAGAAACATCCGATCAGAATTGATTTAATAACGAAATTAAAACTGTATGCTCCTCAATAATGTCGATCGTTGTATTTAGTTTATGGTCATTATCACAGTATTATTGATAAGTTTAATGTAGTAGTACATGTATATATTTAACGTCCACGTGTCCAATCAGTTTTTCGATTTCATTCCCAAATTTAGGTAACACACGTACTTGGTGCAGCTAATTAAACAGGTGTTTACCAGTCTGGAGTACCAGACATGAAGTTTCCGTGTCTAACTTGATTCGCCACGTTTTAAAGAATTGACTTTGCTTTGAGATTGTAATTTGGACATGGATAAGTATGTTTGTTTGTGAATTGTATATTCCATAGTTATGTTAAATGTTGCAGTATTTCATATTTGTTAATCATGTACCTAATGACATTACGGCATACAGAAATCTGAATATAACTGAAATATATTTACCCCAATGCACAACACTTCTCGCCTCGTAGGTTCCAGTCACTCTAGGGCAGATCCTAGTGAGAAAGTTTTTTTCAGTGCGCTTGCTGTAGGTGAAAGAATCTTGACTGGTGTGCAAAACCACATTACACGCTCTAGGGCAAATATAGTTATCTACTATGAGTACGTGATAATTTAAATACCCATGACGACCTTTATAACCTACCCGATGCCAAGGAACAACATGATGCCCAAACTAATATTCTTGTCTGATGTCCTAACAAACCATATGCTCCAAAGATTAGTCCGGTCACCATACAAACCATACACGATAATGCAAATGCACAAGCAGCCCTTTCTAAGTCTGTAATAAAAATATACATGGTTGTATTAAAGAACACGATAATATTATGAAACATACGCCACGCTTAGAATTGTAGAGCCGTCCAAAAATTAAACGGCGATGGGGATTATTCAATGTTTAAAGACTAAATAAGGGAAACACAGATTCTTTGAGGGTTTAGCAAGATCATTACAAAAATTTAAACAATTAAAAGGCGACGGAATTGTATTTGTATACAGCCTTTAAGTTTTACACACAGTGGAACAGTAGATATCTTAAACCGATGTCATTTACCCAGTACTGGATAAAGCTTGAAAAAGAGGGAGAAATAAGTCTACAAACGATGTAAAAACAACAGATCAGTTCACAAGTAAAGGTGTTATTTAGATGCTTCAGATTTGATGCCATTTTCTGGGAATAAATGCTTGCATAACGGGGCGAGATAAGGCGCGTAAGAAATTTCGGTATCGCATTTAGACGGTAAAGAAGCGGGAATTCTCCATCACTTCAACTTAAATGAAAATTTTCAGATCATGATCGAGTACAACAGAGGGAGACTATTAGGCAAATATTGTTTCATTTTACCTCAAATGACGTAATGAGGTCAGACCCATGTAAGATCAATTTCACCTAAACCTAAAATTCTAAGCAAACGTCGGTTTTTGGTTTTTTGTTACATATTGAAACAAGATAATGTAAAACTCAACAAATGTTAGGTTATACAAGTTATTTGCGGAGGTTTTGGTTATTTGTCACGCATCAGAATCGTTTCAATTTTCTGCGAACGTGTGCATGCAAAACCGAGTTAGAACTTCTGGCACAGAAAACAAAGGTATTCGCCGACCGCAAACTTCCGGTCGACCATGGAAACTCGGTACGAGATAAAAATAAAATAAAAATCAGGTAAATCATAGTGGATAGGAATGGATTTAAAACTGGCATTGCCTTACGACAAGAGACACATTCCGTTTGTGTGGAACGTTAATGTTATTATTGGGGAGGAATTTATTGTGTGAAAACCACAATTATCCGATTTCATTTTCCAAATGGAAAAACTCAAATAGAAAATGAAATCGAATAATTTTATTTTTTCCAGAAATATGACGTTATCCCAACGTAGAAATATCTATAACCAATAGAATTCAAACCATATGTAATAAATTCCATGATCATTGTTTAATTCGACCAGGCTGATAACAGTTCTATGTAAAATTGGTTCGAGTTATATAAAAGATACAAAATTAGAGTACAAATGTATGAAAACATAGTTGGAAATGATTGTTCGATCGATACAGTAATAAAATAAAATAGAAAAAGATATAAAATAGATAAATATAAAGTATACAAACGGATGACAGCCAGTGAGTATGCTTCTCTAGAGTACACTGTTCTTCCACTGAGATAAGTACATCTACTTTGACGAAATTTTGTCATGTTTAAACGATGTCTAACAGTACCTGAAAACATAAAACCAAATTTAGTAAAAATCTTTGACTCATGTTATATGTCAGTCTAGTAAAAGAATTTACATCAAAGATTCGTGCTCTTAATCATAGAACATTCAGGTAAAACGCATAAAAGGCGTGTTCTAATGAAAAAAAAAAAAAAAAAAAAAAAAAAAAAACCAAAAAAACGTACCGATCCATGTCCAAACATACCTCAAGGATTAAAGGAAAGTAAAAATTTTTAAGCTGACAAATTTGGTTGAAGACGTGAATTTCCATCGGGGAAGTGATGCCGGGTGCTCCGGTAAATGTAAGGACTTCCTGTTTAGCTACCAACACCCGTCAAGTTTGGAATCACCAGGGCAATTTTAGATACAGAGACATCATTCTTATCAACAGTATTGTGATGACGACCATAAAACTTTTTAAAAAAATTCATATCAATCTGTGTTTTAAGTTATAAATCAGTACTACAATTCACATTCAGTGTGACATTTACATACAACAACCGACGCTGCAAATAGAATTAATAGTTAGGCCACAATTATTTAACTGATGTTTCGGCTATTTTCAAATTGTTTCACAATCATAACTAACATTTTACCTAACTTCCATCAAGTCCATTTTGTTAATCGCTTATGGTACCAGTAACAGGTTTGAAAAAATAGATATAATAAGTTAAGGGTAAGAATGATCTTTAAAACGACGCCTTAAATTTCTGACTGTCTCAAAAACGGACAAAAATATCGGATATCAATTTGCAAGATTTAAATCAAGAAACATCTCAGTTAATACATGATTGTTAAACTTAGGCCAATGATGTTATTGGTAGCAGATATAAATTTGGAGCATTACATACTAAGTGTTATAAATATTTCTTTTTATTGGTTTAATTGTCAGTGAATTGTTTCTAACATGTTTTATATTAATTATGGTACTATATGTTTTTCAGACATTTTGAACACTCTTTTTGCAAACATGAAATCACACTATGAAATCAGTCTATGATAAATGACCCAAAAGTATCCATAAAAAAACAAACATATCAATGCGTGTTCAAATCACATTCCCAACACAAAGTAAAAGCTTTGAAACCGGCAAACCAGGTCAAACACATGAACTTATACGAAGAAAGTGTGGCCAGGTGCTCCGGAAGGGTAAAAACCTACTGTTTAGCAAGCTACATCCACTAATTAAAATATTCTTAAAACTAAATCAATGGGCAATACCGGAATAAAAACACGTAGTCTAAATTAGAGTCATATTTTTATAATATAAATTTTTGAATTCTGAATGAAATATTCAAAAAATTATATTATGATAATTTTTTTAATATAAATTTCATTCAGAAAACTAAAACTTTAAAATATGACAATTTTATTTTTTCATTCAGAAAATTAAAAACTAAAAATGTGGCAATACCATTTACAATTTCAAATAGTATAAAAATATCTCAGGTGTTCCCCATATAAATCAATTTTTTTAACCATTTGAAGAATTACGATGTGTTAATTTTCAATCGATTCAATAAACAGCGGATGTCAATTAGTCCCGTTAAATACGTATATAGGGAATTCAACACTTTAACACACTACAATATACTAAAACGCCTCTATCGCCTGATTCTCACGTTTTAAGGCAAACGATATGTCGTTAATTGATTAACAATTAGTATATCATTATTTATGTTGCGTAACACACAATGATATATCACATTTTCGTACTCACAACTTAAATAAACATAAATAAAATCTCCGCATTTGATTCTTTTAACCTCATGGAAATTTGATTCACCAACGACAGAATGATGTTTTCTGACAATGTCGAGTTTACTATATATTAGTGTACATGCCATGAATTACCCTGTTCATTTTCAGATTCACGCCAAAATTTTCAAGAAAAAGTCCATTCTCGTCAGATTCCAGATTATATTTTAGAGTAAGTTTTCTGTATGAAAGATAGTGTTTTAATAAATATTTCATAGGATTTTAAACACTACATACATTCAGAATCGAGAATTCACAAATTTTTTATTTAAAGCTTGTTTCATAGAATTTATACAATTGTCTATATTTGCTACTACTAGTTACAATCTGAAAATCCTCAAAAGTTTAGGTATACTAGATGTACATCATGCGAAATGTTTGTTTAGGTAAATTTGGTGAAATATATTTTGGTCCTTTGAATATTTTTCAACCCCATGAAGAAATTTGGCATACAGTTTTTAGGAATTATATTCCGAAATGGCAGTCTCGTGCTGTAAAATTAAAACTGGTATATGTGTTTGTAATTTATACAGTAACGATTCTACTTCTGGTGTGTCAACAAATAATATCGATCATTATCTATCTATTTGTATATGCACTTACCATAGAATAAATTTGTCGATGCATGCCATATTGTTAGGATAGACACATTTTTATTTCCTGTAAGAGCTTTAGTAATTATAATCCTAATCAATTTAGTCATATTCGTTATAAATGGATTTTACCTGCCTGGAGATTAGAATATATAATAACGGTAGCAGCAAAGAAAATTTGTTAATTCATCTTCATGTTATTTCATTATCCAGGGAACTTTGAAATATTTTGATCTCTCTGTGTGTCTTAAATTCCTGTTTTCACTTTTGAGATAATACATGTATCATAAAGTACCAGCTGTCCTTTAGTTAATAATTACTAACTAGATAATTGTATCAGTATAACGTTATATTTAATATTTTATCTGACCCTTCTTTATGTCTTTAATTCACGTCAAGTCTAAGAATGAAAACATTAATTATACGGTTAATGACAACGTAAAGTATTTGACTGAGTGCAATAACATTGGTTTAATCCTTCTTGGAGAACATCTTAAGTTGTGATAAGAAACTAAAGTGGAGTTCTTTGTCTAATTGATAACTTCAGTCCATAAAACAAACCTGACGGAACGGAACAGAATGAACTGACTTGACGTTCTTGTTTTACATATGTTGCAGTGTAATAGTTTTTATATTTTTTTTCTATAATCTTTAATAGGTATAGTTGTTTAATTTTATGTTACAGAAGTACAGTCACACCAGTATAGGCCGTGGGTGTTAGCTTTGTGTGGTGTATTTTTATTTCATTTAGTTTTAATTAAGCCCCTGAGGTTGAGTGTCACAGAAGTTAAAGTATCATTTTATATCAATTGGTCAAGGCATTTTATTTATTTAAACTTCAAACTAATCTCTATCCTTTAAGTGTATCAGAGGTGAGTTATGTCTGAAACTTTGTGATTTAATTTCTTTAGCTAATTTAAATTAGTTTATTTACACTTCTCAAGTCTAATGTTATCACCCTGTCATTAAGAGAACATAAATCTTATCTGTGATCAAACTTTTATTTTCTTTATCCATCCTGTGCTCATACTGGTTATCATGACTAGTAATTAAACCCTTTATCTTATAGACACGGTATTAGTTTTTAATTATAAAATAATAATGGATTACCGACCACGACCACGTGCTATACTCGCAGTATCAAATCCTGGGTAGGAGAGGCTTCTTTGCCAGTTTCCGACACGCGGTCAGACCGACAGCGTTGGGGTGTTCATATATTGAATGCTTGTTTTAATATTTTACAGGTATGTTATACTGCGTTTAATGCAACTTGATTAGTTACATTTTTACTTAAACAATTGTTTCATTTTTCAATAAGTGGAAATATTGTTTTGATTCCACAGTATTAATTTTAACTTTTATTAATTTTAACTTATTTCATTAATATCTTTAATGAATTAATTACTTTTAGAGCGTTAATGTTAAATGCTATTCAGTTTGAAGTAAGCTTTATGCTTTATGTATTTTAATTGTAATGTTTCATTATTATTATTATTATTATTTTTATTATTACTATTCTTGGCCAGTTTCCGACACGCGGTCAGACCGACAGCGTTGGGGTGTTCATATATTGAATGCTTGTTTTAATATTTTACAGATACCAGAAATATCTTTGTTTTAACACCAATAAAGAACAATATATAAATATAGTCGGCGGCTCTTGTGTTTTGTTTTTACGAACCCTAGCCTGGACAACTGAGGTCCCGCTACAAATTTTGGCGCCCACGTAGGGACCCCGACTATAAACACCACAAGGAAACTGGACATTTGACGAGGAAGCTCCGGAGCAGAACAAAGGATATCCATACCAAGTTGCCGAACGTAACTAAGCAATTGGAATCCAGAAGTGGACACTTAGAGTGAATATATTTTACACAGAAAAAGTATATTTCACTTGGGATTAAGTGTTTGAAAAAATAGTTCCTGTACAGCTGTCAGGACTGTACATTCAAAAAGAATGTTCAACGGTTGTGTTTAATAATATCCAGAACTTTCATGGAAAAGAACTGATCTGGAAAAGAGAACTTTATTAGCTGTGTTGTTGGACTTCATCTAAAATACTTAAATATTCGGAAATTTCCATGGAACACAAAGCCAGCTGTTTTTCGACGGGAATATTTTCAAGAACTTAAAACTTTAATACTATTAGAAAACATTAAATTTAAAAAAAAAAAAAAGAGCAACAATCAAATACAGATCAAGGACTTGTTTTAGGACATTTTTTTTGGACATTATTATTGTTTATTTATTTGTTTCTAAATACTGGAACAGACATCCAGAGTAAGTAGAAAAACTTATTCTCTATAACATGCTATTATCTAATTGATTGCATTGTAAATGTTTATATTAGAAATCTAGTTGTACAGCTATATAGTTAGTCAGAGGTCATACAGGTCAAATTTTCAATTTAATTATTTACTTAAACGAAAGTGAGATTCCGCTCATTAGCGACAAAGCTTCATCGCTCAATTTTATTTTTATTTGATTTTTTTATCATATTTGTTTTTTCTTAATTTCTGTAAATTGTTAGTGAATTCATAATAACTTTATTTAATTTGTTTTATTAATTTTCGTTTGATCATAAATTTGTAAAGCTAACCAAGTTGCATATTTTTTTTTCCGTTTCGGTTGTCAATTTAAATTCACGCGTCGTGTCGCTATATATTTAGCCATTTTCTTTATAACTTATAACTGGCTTATAGGCTTGACCACTTCGTTCTGTGTAGTATAGCACTTATTTGTATTTCTTTTTAGTTTTATCTTGTATATATAGTAGTATCATGTCTTTAAGAGAAAGGAGTATTGTGGTCTCGGGGCTCCCAAAGGGGTGGGACCAAGGGCAGGTTAATGATTTTATAAATGCAAATATTGATGAGTCTTTAGTTGAAAAAATCATACCAGGGAAAGATAAGATTTATGTAGTTCTAAAATCCGGGGACAAATTAGAAGATCACTGCCTGAAACTTTTGGACAAAAAGTTCAAAATAAGAAGGTAAGTGCGAAAGCCCTTCCAATAGAATTGGAGATGGATCTTGCGGGACTTATGTCCGTAGGTGTTGGGGCAACCGGATCAAATACAGCTGGAGATTCGGACCCAACTAGTAAAATCATAGAAACATTAAAGTCACTCCCTTCGGAGGAGATAGCCAAGGTTCTTCAGGCTTTAGTCCCAGCTAAATCAATTGTAAGTGATGATGTCCAAACTGTAAATGAACCTATGGACACACCAACCACAGAATCACCCGCAACCACACCTATGACCAGTTATCCAGCTGCCCTACCAAGAATATCCACCTTTTCTGGAGATTCTGTTGCAAAAGGGGAGGTAAGCTATAAGCATTGGGCTTACGAAATAAAGGCTTTGATTCGGGATGGTATTCATTCAGAAAAAATTATTTTACAATCAATTCGACGGAGCGTACGGGGCACAGCAGCGGATATTTTATTGCATCTTGGCGAAAATATTGATGTTAATTCGTTAATTCAAAATTTGAAAAGGTTTTTGGCGACATACTACCAACAGAATCATTGCTTGAACAATTTTATACTGCTCGGCAACATCCTCAGGAAAGCGTAGCTATGTGGGCTATGCGAATAGAAGAAATTGCGGGTAAGGTGAGTAAGAGCGATCCCTCATCAATGCAAAATTCGTCATACTCTACTATGATGAGGACAAAATTTTATTCTGGTATTTGTTCTACACATATAAAAAATGCTTTGAGGCATCGGTTTGAGGATGGCCAGTCATATGATGAACTGCTGGTTGCTGCCCGAAAAGCTGAATTGGAGCCGGGGAGTGATGCAAAACGTCACAGAGTCCATCAGGCTGTTGCAGACACTAGCAACAGGGAAGACGATAAACTAGAAAAGCTCCTTCAAAAGATGACCAAAATGGAGGAGAGATTAAAACAATTAGAGGTGACACCAAAAGAGAAAGTACCAACACATTCGGAATTTCGAGGTTTATGTTATGGGTGTGGTGGACAGGGTCACAAAAGGTCAGAATGTTTAAACTACCAAAACCTAACACGAGGGGGCCGGCGTTAGGTATTAATTCTCTGCAGCCCCAAAATACAATAGATAAATTAGTAGGGAAGGCAAATGAAACTGCAGTAATAATTGAAGGTAAGTACTGTACTGCTCTATTAGACACGGGGAGTATGGTAAGTACATTAAGTGAAACTCTGGTAAAACAACTTAAATTACAAATTTACCCGCTTGACGGACTTATTAAAATTGAGGGAGCAGGTGGCCATTCTTTACCATATTTGGGTTATGCAGAAGCTAAATTTGGACTTCCTGGAGTTCAAACTCTGAAGCTAAATGCATTATTTTTAGTAGTTCCGGATACAAATTATCATAGGAAAGTCTCCGTATTAATTGGAACCAATATTTTACAAGAATTAAGTTTAGACAAAAGTTTAAATCTACCCACTGCTTGGAGAACTGTGTCAGATAGCATATTAAAACAACAAAAGGTAATTGCTGAAGGTGATAAATGGGGTACAATTAAGTCAACGAAAGCTATGATGGTTCCACCGGGGAAGTCTATTATTCATGGAATGACTAGAGCTACGTCATTTATATCAATGAAGATAAATGCTATGGTTGAGGAGGTAAGTGGACAGCCATTACCTGGTGGTATTTTGATAACACCTGGTTTACTAAATTTAAATCCTGGTCAAACTACAAAACGTGTACCTATTGAGGTAAGAAATCACTCAACTAAGTCGGTAATAATACCAGCTAACAGTACTATTGGAATGTTATATCAAGTGACCACTATACCAACAAACAATAATGGTAATGTAGCCCCAAGGGATTTTAAAGAAATAAACGACATGATTTCAGAACACTTAACTCCGCCTCAGATTCATGAAGTTAAAGATCTACTTCTTAAATGGAAATGTGTATTCTCCCAACATGACTTGGATTTGGGATGCACTAATATGGTGAAACATCGCATTAGATTAAAAGATGACATACCTTTCAAAGAGAGACACCGGCGCATACCACCGGCAATGGTAGACGAAGTTAGAAGTCACTTGCAAGAAATGTTAGACCTAGGAGTTATAAGACGGTCTGAAAGCCCATACGCTTCCAGTATTGTCCTGGTTCGTAAAAAAGACAATAGTTTGAGGTTCTGTATTGACCTAAGGAAATTGAATATGAAAACTGTGAAAGACTCATTTGCTTTACCCCGTATTGATGAGACGCTGGATGCACTATGTGGAGCTAAATGGTTCAGCACTTTGGACTTGAAGGCATCTTACTGGCAAGTTGAGATAGCAGAAGAAGATAAGCATAAAACAGCATTTACTGTTGGGCCTTTAGGATTTTTTGAAAGTAACAGAATGTGTTTTGGATTAACCAATGCACCTTCAACAATGCAGCGATTAATGCAGTCATGCATGGGTGATCTCCATTTGACAGAATGCTTATTGTACTTGGACGATATTATTGTCTATAGCAAAACGTATGAAGAGCACATTCACAGACTTGAAGCTATATTTCAGCGGTTAAAGGAAGCCAACCTCAAGCTTAAACCATCAAAATGCAGTTTATTCCAAAAGAAGATAAAATTTTTGGGCCATGTTGTGTCGGAAGAAGGAGTATCAACGGACCCAGATAAAATAGAAGCAGTTAAAAACTGGCCAGTTCCAAAGTCAGTTTCAGAAGTACAGAGTTTTCTTGGTTTTGTTGGTTTTTATCGCAGATTTATTAAGGATTTTTCCAAAATTGCCAAACCTTTGTGTGAACTAACTAGAGGACCAGCCGGTAGGCGAAAAAAAGGTCGGAAGGCACATACTAATACCACATTTTGTTGGGGTGATCAGCAACAGCGTGCCTTTGAACATCTGAAAGAATGCTGCATTAATCCACCAGTTCTTGCCTTTGCTGATTTATCAAAACCATTTATTATACATACAGATGCAAGTTTAGATGCACTTGGAGTAATTTTGTACCAGGAGTTTGATGGTCAAGAAAAAGTAATAGCTTATGCGAGCAGGAGCCTAACTCCTGCAGAGCGTAACTATCCTACTCACAAATTAGAATTTTTAGCCTTGAAGTGGGCCGTTACAGATAAATTCCATGATTATTTGTATGGTAATTCATTTGTTGTTAAAACTGATAATAACCCTTTAACATATGTCCTAACGACTGCAAAGCTAGATGCTACGGGTCAGAGATGGGTTGCTCAATTGGCCAATTATAATTTTACAATCCAATATAAATCGGGGAGTTCAAACAAAGATGCTGATGGTTTGTCTAGAATTAAATGGCCACAAAATCATATGAAAACAATAGATGACAGATCTATTAAAGCAGTATTGTCTGCCGGACAGGTAGAATGTTATGTGGAAACAGTGGCAATGTCCCAGAAAGTTGTTTCACAGATTGAAGACACCTTACCAGGCGCAAGTTTAGAATACGACTGGGCCAATTTACAGCACCAGGATAGGAATCTACATCATGTATTTCGGTTGTTGAATGGAGAAGTTAAAGATATTTCCAAACAAAGTTGGGAATGTAATATGTTCCAAAGACAGAAGAAGAATATCTACATCCAGGAGGGAATAATTGTTAGAAAACGCCGACAGGGCGATATAGAAAGTACTCAACTTGTGCTGCCTCAGGAATTTAGACAGAAAGTTATAATGGGATGTCATGACCAAATTGGTCATATGGGCCGGGAAAGAAGTGTAAATTTGTTACAAGAAAGATTTTATTGGCCTGGCATGATAAAGCAAATGACAGAACATGTGACCAATTGTCTCAGATGTATACAACGGAAAACCCTACCTAACCAAAGAGCACCATTAGTTAATATTTCCACTGTTCATCCATTGGAAATGATATGTATAGACTTTTTAACTTTGGAGCCATCAAAGGGTAACATTGAAAACATATTAGTTATTACGGACCATTTCTCTAGATATGCCCAGGCAATACCAACCAAAAACCAAACAGCAAAAACAGTAGCCAGAGTACTTTATGACCAATTTATTGTACATTATGGGTTTCCAGCCACAATTCACAGCGATCAGGGGAGGAATTTTGAGAGTGCCACCATCAAAGAATTATGTGAGATAGCTGGTATTAAGAAATCCCGCACTACACCATACCATCCAATGGGAAATGGACAATGTGAACGGTTTAATAGAACCTTATTAGACATGCTAGGCACTTTGGAACCAGCTCAAAAGACTGATTGGAAGACCTATGTCCCGTCTTAGTACATGCTTATAACTGTACTAAGCATGAAACTACTGGATATAGCCCGTTCTATCTAATGTTTGGACGCCATCCTAGGCTTGCCATTGATGTTCTGATGGGAATTAATCTCAGAGAGGACGAGAAAACAGAGTCATACACGTCATATATCAGTAAACTAAGAGAACGTTTAGATTATGCTTACAATCTCGCGTCAGCAAACATGAAAAAGGCCCAAAGAAAACAAAAATCGCATTATGATTTAAAATCTAGGGGTGCTAGTATTAACATCGGTGACAGGGTATTAGTAAGGAATGTTGGACTTTTGGGGAAACATAAAATTGCAGACCGGTGGCAAAGTGAGGTATATGTTGTTACCGCGCAACCAAATACAGATATACCAGTTTTTCACATTAAGAAAGAAGATGGTGCTGGCAAAGTTCGCACACTCCACAGGAACATGTTACTTCCCATTAGTTCATTACCCATTGAAAATTCAAACAGGCGAGCAGGGATAGGAAGTCTTGAGAACAAAAATGAGATTGCGCCGGATGCTGAAAATGAATTGAGAGAGGTGGAGGATGAATCTAGATCAGATTCAGATAGTAAGGAAAGTCAGGGACCCTTATCTCATTCTCATGATCAGCAGCGTTCTAAACCAATCCCAGCTCCACGTCGGCAAATAAATACGAATGTCACAGCTGAACCCACAGCGAGGACAAGACGTCCACCTGAGAGACTTGGAAACAATATTTATGAGTTCAATACACATGTTACTCAACCTGATAATATCCAGGATACTATTCGGCTGAGAGAGCTAGCTTTACAACTACTTCTTAAATTAGTGTAAGTATATAATGGTGAGGGCACCATTTCATGTTGAGGGGGAGAATGTTGCAGTGTAATAGTTTTTATATTTTTTTCTATAATCTTTAATAGGTATAGTTGTTTAATTTTATGTTACAGAAGTACAGTCACACCAGTATAGGCCGTGGGTGTTAGCTTTGTGTAGTGTATTTTTATTTCATTTAGTTTTAATTAAGCCCCTGAGGTTGAGTGTCACAGAAGTTAAAGTATCATTTTATATCAATTGGTCAAGGCATTTTATTTATTTAAACTTCAAACTAATCTCTATCCTTTAAGTGTATCAGAGGTGAGTTATGTCTGAAACTTTGTGATTTAATTTCTTTAGCTAATTTAAATTAGTTTATTTACACTTCTCAAGTCTAATGTTATCACCCTGTCATTAAGAGAACATAAATCTTATCTGTGATCAAACTTTTATTTTCTTTATCCATCCTGTGCTCATACTGGTTATCATGACTAGTAATTAAACCCTTTATCTTATAGACACGGTATTAGTTTTTAATTATAAAATAATAATGGATTACCGACCACGTGCTATACTCGCAGTATCAAATCCTGGGTAGGAGAGGCTTCTTTGCCAGTTTCCGACACGCGGTCAGACCGACAGCGTTGGGGTGTTCATATATTGAATGCTTGTTTTAATATTTTACAGGTATGTTATACTGCGTTTAATGCAACTTGATTAGTTACATTTTTACTTAAACAATTGTTTCATTTTTCAATAAGTGGAAATATTGTTTTGATTCCACAGTATTAATTTTAACTTTTATTAATTTAACTTATTTCATTAATATCTTTAATGAATTAATTACTTTTAGAGCGTTAATGTTAAATGCTATTCAGTTTGAAGTAAGCTTTATGCTTTATGTATTTTAATTGTAATGTTTCTTATTATTATTATTATTATTTTTATTATTACTATTCTTGGCCAGTTTCCGACACGCGGTCAGACCGACAGCGTTGGGGTGTTCATATATTGAATGCTTGTTTTAATATTTTACAGATACCAGAAATATCTTTGTTTTAACACCAATAAAGAACAATATATAAATATAGTCGGCGGCTCTTGTGTTTTGTTTTTACGAACCCTAGCCTGGACAACTGAGGTCCCGCTACACATAAATACACTTGTTTTACACAAAGTACATGCTGCTTGGCAACCTATTTAGGGATCTTTACACAAAGTGCATGCTGCTTGACAAAATATTTAGGGATCTTTACACAAAGTGCATGCTGCTTGAGAACCAATTGGGTTTGTTTACCGATATTGGGGTTCATACAGACATGAATGGTTCTTAAAACTCAATATAGGATTCTTTACACACACACACACACACACACACACACACACACACACACACACTCGAACGGATTTGGCGCCCTTTACAGATATACATGATGCTTGACAACTGATTTGAAGTTCTTAAATCAAATGTATGCTGCTTGAGAATCAATGTTGGGTTCTTTACACAAATACATGCTGTTTGAGTACCGATTTGGGGTTCTTTACACAAAGAGAGAACCGATTTGGGGTTCTTTACACAAAATATGCTGCTTGAGAATCAATTTTGGGTTCTTTACACAAATACATGTTGTTTGAGTACCGATTTGGGGTTCTTTACACAAATAGAGAACCGATTGGGTGTTCTTTACATAAATGCATTTTGCTTGAGAACCAGTTTGGAGTTCTTTACACAGAGAACCGATTTGGGGTTATTTGCATAAATAAATGTTGCCTGGGAACCGATTTTAGGCAGACACATGTTGTTTGTGAACCGATCTGAGGCAGTTATATGTTGCTTAAGAACCGATCTGAGGCAGTTATATGTTTGCTTAAGAACCGATCTGAGGCAGATATATGTTGCTTAAGAACCGATCTGAGGCAGATACATGTTGCTTAAGAACCGATCTGAGGCAGATATATGTTGCTTTTGAACCGATCTTAGGAAGATACATGTTGCTTAAGAACCAGATATATGTTGCTAGAGAACCGATCTGAGGCAGGTACATGTTGCTTGATGATCTGAGGCAGATACATGTTGCTTTAGAAGAACCTATCTGAGGCAGGTACATGTTGCTTGAGAACCGATCTGACGCAGGTACATGTTGCTTGAGAACCGATCTGAGGCAGGTACATGTTGCTTGAGAACCGATCTGAGGCAAATACATGTTGCTTGAGAACCGATCTGAGGCAGATATATGTGCTAGAGAACCGATCTGAGGCAGGTACATGTTGCTTGATGATCTGAGGCAGCTACATGTTGCTTTGAAGAACCGATCTGAGGCAGATATACGTTGCTTGAGAACCGATCTGAGGCAGGTACATGTTGCTTGATGATCTGAGGCAGATACATGTTGCTTTGGAAGAACCAATCTGAGGCAGATATATGTTGCTTAAGAACCGATCTGAGGCAGGTACATGTTGCTTGATGATCTGAGGCAGATACATGTTGCTTTAGAAGAACCGATCTGAGGCAGATACATGTTGCTTGAGAACCGATCTGAGGCAGATACATGTTGCTTGAAAACCGATCTGAGGCAAATACATGTTGCTTGAGAACCGATCTGAGGCAGATATATGTTGCTAGAGAACCGATCTGAGGCAGGTACATGTTGCTTGATGATCTGAGGCAGATACATGTTGCTTTAGAAGAACCTATCTGAGGCAGGTACATGTTGCTTGAGAACCGATCTGAGGCAGATACATGTTGCTTGAAAACCGATCTGAGGCAAATACATGTTGCTTGAGAACCGATCTGAGGCAGATATATGTGCTAGAGAACCGATCTGAGGCAGGTACATGTTGCTTGATGATCTGAGGCAGCTACATGTTGCTTTAGAAGAACCGATCTGAGGCAGATATACGTTGCTTGAGAACCGATCTGAGGCAGGTACATGTTGCTTGATGATCTGAGGCAGATACATGTTGCTTTGGAAGAACCAATCTGAGGCAGATATATGTTGCTTAAGAACCGATCTGAGGCAGGTACATGTTGCTTGATGATCTGAGGCAGGTACATGATACTTGAGAACCGATCTGATGCAGATATATGTTGCTTGTTTTGTTTTTTTTACACAGATATATGTTGCTTGAGAGCGTTATCCGTTTCGGGACTCTTTACACAAATACATGTACATGTTGCTTGAGAACCAAATAGAGGTTCTTTACGTAAAACATGTATTGCTTGAGAACCGTTTTGGGGTTCTTTAAATAAATACATATTGCTTGTGAACCGGTTTGGTTTATATATAGATAGATGTTGCTTGAGAACCATTTCGGGGCTCTTTACACAAATACATGTAGCTTGAGAACTGGCTTAAGGTTCTTTAAACAAATAGATGTTGCCTGAGAACCATTTCGGGGCTCTTACACAAATACATGTTGCTTGAAAACTGATTTGAGATCCTTTAAACAAATACATGTTGCTTGAGAACCGATTTGGTTGTTATATATAAATACACGTTGCATGAAAACTGATTTTGGATTCTGTACACAAATAAATGCTGCTTGTAAACTGCTGACGATACATATAAAGATATATGGTTTTTGAGAATTACATTATTATCAATTCTTCACTTTTGATATTTTAGTTAACCGAGTTCTCAAAAATCGATTTTACAATCTCTATTTTTAGAATGTGATCTGTTCTATATGCATGGGTTAAATTATTGATATAATTTTATTTTTATGAGAGCGATACATTGTCATGAACGATTAATCAAACTCATTTAAATATTCCAGAAATACCATCAATATACTACCTCTAAATCAGTTCTCTGAAAAAAAGTTGAAAAATTGCCGTTTGTTTTTAAAATGTTATCATATAATGAACTGTGAAGAATGAATATTTTTTCTTTTAAAATTAAGAACCAAAGCATATTATACACATTTTGACATTTTCGCCAGTGAAATTCCCCCCAACACATTAAGGAAAAAATATATTTTTTTTCAAAACCGGGTGAAATTTAAAACATAATGTTAAAAAAGAAATTACTATTTTTTAATGATGATATTATAAGCATACTAGATTGAATAGATGACATCGAATAAATACAGTAAACTGTCTATGCTTAAACATTGTCAGTCTGCACAAAGATGCCCATATAGAGTTAGAGTACAGGTATTAAAATAAATAAATCGCTATTTCACTTACGTGATAAGATAATTGTAGCTCAAACGTGGATATAGAATAACGTCAACTATACTCAAATTTACTTTAATGTCTTAAAGAGATATAGAATAGGCTAGGTCTGCTTTTGAAAGGGAATCTGTTCATTTACACGTTTAACTTTTTTTTTAATTCGTGTAAAACTCTAGCGATAAAATGAGTTGTATCTGCGCGTCGTTAAAAGATTCCGTCTGCCTATGTGCGAATATTTACGCCAATGTCAGACAACAAATTCAATCTTTGTCCATAGGAAAGTTTATAGATAGAACTACGGTATTAACGTCTGAAAACATATGAAAATCGTCTGTTCAAATAAGAAATCATCGACCTTGCGGGAAACAATCGTCAGATTAACGTTTTTGAGTAAGATGGCGAACAATACGACTAAACATCTGAATTACGTTTGATCAAACTACAGTTTGCGTTTAATTAAAAAAAGCTTTGCACGTCAATCAGCTCATAAAAACAAATTTCGGTAATTTAGTTGTTTTATTTTTACATTTCGTTTTTCAGTTCACCTAAGTTCTCTATATTAACGTTTCAATGGATTCTGTACTGACAACTCTCTGTCCTTAAACGGCATAAAGAAAGATTGTCTTACCAACTTCCTTCATATTATTAGTCAAATGGTGCAGCTTCAAAATTGTTTTTGTTTGTTTGTTTACAAACTTGCTATCAACGCACACGCAATGCGTTAGTATAATTGAGTAATATAAGATTCAGATTTCTCAATTAATTACAGACATACCTTTAACTTACCTATTGCTTAATTATATCGCACCTAATGCTGCTTAAACGTACACAAACCAAACAAAATGATTTGTCTTTACTCTTATGAAATAATTATAAAAACGTTTGATTTAGTTTTACTTTAGCAGCTTTATACACTTTATTGTATATTGTTATTTTAGCTTTCGTGTCACATTTTAATGAAAATAATTTTCTTTTTAAACAAAAAAGAAAATATTTGTGAAATATAATTGATGGTTTGATCCTTGATGGTACTATTTAAAAACCTTTTCATAAACCTGAAGGCAACCCGAAGTTGGTAATTTTAAAGTCCGTGGTATAACTATTGCTGATTTTGAATGTGTTTCAATGTTCATTTACTTCTGTATTGTTTTCTTAGTTTTACGGCTTTTGCCCCTTGCGCTGATGAACAAATCGCAATTTACACGCAAGGATTGTTTGGCGAAAATAATCAATCGCTTTGGCTTATTATTTGCAATCTATATTCTCCCCAATAGTTTCAAATGGCTAGTTAAGTCGGAACTTGTAGGATTTGTTGTTGTCGGAAATGCTTTAATTTTATTTTTTATTAATAAAATGACACAAAACAAATACATTGTGATTTAAATCGTTTGAACATTTTATTTATTTATAAAATAGAGAAAAAAATTCTTAATTGAAAAACTTGTACCTTGTACGTAACCAAGACCACAGAACATTACAAGTAACCAAGACCACAGCACATTACAAGTTACCAAAACCACAGAACATTACAAGTAACCAAGACCACAGAACATTAGAAGTAACCAATGCCACAGAACATTAGAAGTAACCAAGACAACAGAACATTACAAGTAACAAAACAACAAAACATAACAGTACCAAAGACCACAGAACTTACAAGTGACCAGACCACAGAACATTACAAGTGACCAAGACCACAGAACATTTCAAGAAACCAAGGCAACAGAACATTACATGTAACAAAGACACAACAAAACATAACAATACCCAAGACCACAGAACATTACAAGTGCCAAGACCACAGAACATTACAAGTAACACAGACCACAGAACATTACAAGTAACAAATACAACAGAACATTCAAGTAACAAAGGCCACAGAACATTATAAGTAACACAGACCACAGAACATTACAAATAACCAAGACCACAGAACATTACAATAACACAGACCACAGAGCATTACAAGTAACCAAGACCACAGAACATTACAAGTAACCAAGACAACAGAACATTACAAGTAACCAAGTGTTCCAGTAATTAAAAACCAAGACCACAGATTATTACAATACCCAAGATCACAGAACATTACAAGTAACCAAGACACAGAACATTAAAAGTTAATGATAGAAACGATTTTACAAACAAAAAGACAAACAAATATTGGTTACACTGATTACAATTAAATATCCAGACGGGCACAGAAGTTAATATCCAGTGATATTATTATAGCACTATTCCACGGCCCAATACTATCTCATTTTACAATCAGTTTTATCATAAAACGCACAATCACAAACCTCATTGTATAAATATAAAATAAAATCGAGAACAACCTAACACCGTCTTCAGAACGTAGATTTGAACGGTTTTGACTCCGACCGGATTATAATATAACATTCTTGAGATACTGCTTCCTCGTCCAGTGCTTGGTTTTAAGACAAAATATCGAGTGATTCATTCGTTTCTTTATTTTGACTTGGGGAGGGGGTATGCTTGTCACCGGTGCACTGCTCTCTGACTTAGAATCTTATACCACTCTCATTGCACGATAATACACGGCAGATAATAAACATCCTCGAACTTCCACACTTACGCGAACATGTTCTTACATTTATCCTTACATATCAATAAACTTGATCTCGTCGCCAAAAGCTGACAAAATGCTGACACGACGTTAAACAGCATTACAACAACAAACCCCTGCATGTGTACTTAATTTTATATAAATACTTTGACCCTATTTATTTTTAAAATATAAGAAGGTGTCCAGGCAAATTTACTTATTTTCATTTTTTAACCGTTTTGAGTAAAATTTTTCAAAGCAAAGATTCACCACGATTTAAGACAATTGTTACGAAATCTTTTATATAACATAAGTCAAATCGATACATAGAGTGGATATTTACTGATATTCTACTTCTTAACAGGGATAACCCAAACCCTAACATATAGAGCTCGTTACACCACCAATTATTGTTACTTAAATTTAATGATTTTATCTATATGTTACCAGCTTATAATTAGATAAAGGAGGAGGGAAGACAAAATTATCGTTCACATCTCCATCGCACTCTCAATTAAGTGAGGCAGTTGGCTACCAAATTGGCGCAATAAGTTGGTGGTGGAAATGATAGAATGGTGCAAATAGGTTTTGGATTTCGCCCTTTATTTTATCACTGTTTTGTAAACTGGTTATGTAATTTTTAATAATCTAGACTTTAGTCTGAGCGATGTATTATAGCCAGAGAATCCGTAGAAAAAGCCAAAATATTCAGCAAGGTGACCCCTTAGTAATTGCCTTGTCTTACAAGATGTCGGTAATCGAACCCGGATCGCAAAGTGTGATAGGCAAGTGCTTAACAACTGCTTAACGTCCATTTCAGTAAAAAATATATCATTCATTTTACTGGATTAGTTAAAAAGAATTTTCAATGTAATTTAGATATATACTTTCGTCAACTATCACACACACACACACACACACACACACACACACACGAGAGAGAGAGAGAGAGAGAGAGAGAGAGAGAGAGAGCATTTTAATTATTTTTATTGAGAGAGAAAGAAAAAGAAAGAGATGCTTGCACGTTTTATTTTATATTGAGAGAGAAAAAGAAACTTGAACACACACGCACACACACACACACGCACACACATACAGAGAGAAGAGAGAGAGAGAGAGAGAGAGAGAGAAGTGTGAGTGTAATTTCATCAGAATCATTTTTGTAATTTAAAAAAAAATCACTTATAACATCATTACTTACGTTAGTTTATGTAATTTTCTTTTGAGCTTATATAAATACTGTAGATAATACCAAGTTTATTATTAGACAAATCCATATTTGTAAAAATAGAACATAATCAACCAGATTGATGTAAAGTTGTACATAAACCATATAAATTATCACAATCTACCCCCTTGTCGCATCATTACAATCAAATTTGCTCTTTTGGGAATTTTTTCTGACATATTTATGATAATAGAAATAAGCCGATCCATGCCAAAATATAAGACAATAATAAAATCGATAGAGAACCTATCTTTGTAGAAAATCAGCAACATTTATATTACAGTGTTGGTTACATTGTACAATCTATGTAATTATCTCTCTCTCTCTCTCTCTCTCTCTCTCTCTCTCTCTCTCTCTCTCTCTCTATATATATATATATATATAAATGTGTTCAATCTTTATTTCCCTATATATATATATAATACGTTATCTGGTTTTTAAAAGGTAATGTGGAATTTTACAATTTGAGGAATAATAATGATATTGATAATATTAATAATAATCAAATAATAATAATTACCTTCCAATGCATCACAGTCTCTAAACAGATTACCATACTGGGTAAATAGGTAAACCGTAACAACATCTGGAGGTGTAGTCATATTTCTAGAAAATTTGTGCCAGTAATTTTGTAAGAAATAGTTCTTTGCTAAAATTGGTGGTTGGTACAATGTATCTACTTGATAAATAAACTTTCTACTGCCTACATACTTTCTTCTTCTATACCATAATTCCATATAAGAGCTTGTATCCGATGGCTTAACAATTTCTATATTATTTGTTTTCGATAGCGACTGATTAAGCATAGTGGAATTGAATTGTCGGTATTCCCAATAATCGGTAGACATTGACACTATAAGTAGCAACGTGACATTGCCGGCAAATATTAAACTGCTATAGTTACAGACTTGTACCATCACAATAAACAGTTTTAATCCATATTCCGACTACTGATCTATTCATCTGGCAGACAATGTATCTATAATTCAAATTATTTTTGTCAAGAAGGCTGCATGATCATCTATAACCTGTTAAAGTGGACTGAAGGAAATCTATTTCAATACACTTTCATTTCAAACTCCATTATAAAGACGATTCCAAACAATAGAATGTTATACATATCCAACAATTGATAGGTCCTGTCTCCATTCCATTCAAAACATGTTAAAATACATCCATTCTATCTTAAGTATGTTGTAGTATCCAAATTTAAATTCAAAATTATTTATTTTTACCATTATTAGAAACTACCCTAAAACATATAAATATTTTACTAGATTTACTAATTTATCATTTCTGTTTACACCTTTACAAAAATGTAACATTTTTTTTCACTAGATTCACGTGTAAAATAAATTTAATTTACGGTTTCTACGCAAATTATACACACACAGTTGTAACACCGACGGTTGATGATACATTGGTTACAAGTTTAAAAGCTTAGCTATTCACTTTAGGATTTTAAAGCAAATATTTATGTAGTAAATGATAATTGAATCCGTTTCCTTTCCCAATATGGATTTTAGCTGGCTCGTATAAAAATGCTAAATGTTAATAGTAATGTCCAAATAGAAATGAATTGGTTTATGAGAAAACAATTGAACATTGTATGTGTGTCTACTGTTACAGCCAAGTATTCCATTTAAAGCTTACATTACACACAAACGAAATAAATAATCACCAAAAAGCAATTTAAAATATAATCCAAAATTGATGAAAATTTGATGAACTTAAAAATCCTGTTCGGAATCCATATTTTCTAAATCCAAACACATTGTAATCGTTTTTGTATTAGTTATATGGTTTTCATTATTGGCCATGGCTTTCCATGTGTCATCTGTGTAACAACAGCAGAATATGTTCAATGAATCGTCAATCATGGATGACCTCTTTATTATCCTAGAGCTAAATTTAACGTTCACGTTGTTGCTGGGATCTGAATTATTTACTGTGACGTATTCATATTTGCTGATGCGTATATATGGTGTGTGGAACAGATAATATTACATTTAACGTCAGGACTATGATTCCATTGGGAAATAATGTCGTCCCAAATTGTAATTTGTCTTATAACAAGATATGTACGCCGGGCAGCATGAACAAGTCAACATCAGCTTTAGACTCCATCATTCACAGAGAGTTACTCTTCTAAAGAAGATGTATAATATAACACCATTTTACCACTACAGAGCATTAGTCTACGGTTCATAGTTTAAACGAGTATTATCGACTAATTTACAATAGAAGGGTTGCAAGTAAAACAAATTGTAAGGAGTCTATAATAAACAGAATTACACGTGGGGATTGACCATTTAAACAATCGGATGTAATTTCGACTGATGTATAGTACAGATCTGTCGGGAAGTTTAACACTAGGCTGACATATTTGTACCGAGTCGCCAACTTATTGATACATATCGACAGCTTGTAGACAGTTACTACATGTATATATCTCTCCGCATGCAGCTGATACACCACTAACTATCATGTCTCAGCCGCTCGGCAGTCGATCTTCTATTCGTCTCTTTTTCGTCAGGTGAGTGATACACTTTGGACAGGACTATACTATATATTGGATGATTCTGCAAGATATTGCTAAACACAGAGCTATGTTATATGTTTTTTTACATCAACAAATGGGAATTTGACTTAAACGATTTCTATATGTGAGAAAACAAATTAACATGTTACAAAAATGAAAATGATTTATACACATAAAAAATTCATGGAATAAATTTCGATCTTATCCTCAAACGTATACATCAATTCAATAAAAGGTGGTTTCTGTGACGTTCGCCGGGTGATGGTGAAGGCATTTTATTGCTGCAAGCTGATCATAAAACTCTCAGTTATTATATATATCACCGTCACATCGTATCAAAGGTTTATTGCTATCCCATTATTGATAATGATGAGAGATACTTAAAGTAGAAAATACAGTGATGATCGAACAATATTGAAGAAGCTCAATTTTTCATGTTTAAGCTTCTAGTCAACTTGTTGGTCCACTGAGGATTGCACGGTAAAAGCAACGTCTGTTGATCCAATGAGATTAATAGAATTTAATTGAAACAAAAAATGAACTAAAATGTTTTTACAATATATGTATGTTTGTTATGAGATTTAAACAGCACGGATATAAATGTGTCTATGGGTGTTTCATAGTTTAATCCCCAAAATGCAGCCTGGTTGTTGTTGTTGAATGTTGCTTAACGTAGCATCGGTCATTTTTCACCTTTTCGCGACGAGAACTACTTTATTAATCTCTATGGATTAACCTATGAACAAGTTCGTGTATTCATGTAAAGTGCGAGTGTGTTTTATGGTCTGCCTTGTACCCAGCAGGCACTCAGGGCGACTTTCAGATGCTAGCTCACCGAGTCAGTACGCCGCAGACAAGCGGACCACTCCCCCATTCACATAAATACTGACACAGGGTGAACCAGTAAAGGCCAACGGCAGGTAAAATTTGTGATCTGAGCCGGACCATACACCTTAGTAGTTAAATTAAGTAAATTCAATGTATTATATTTCCATTAGACCCATTGGTCTACCAGGCAGCGATTGAAATTGGACTCGGCATGATAAATAAAAATATTTGTCCTGCGTTTTACATTTCTGTGCACAATTTGTGCCATGTGCTTTTTTATTTTTATACAACTCAAAAGCCCATTTGCAGTCCTTCCTGCTATACGGAAAAGTGGTAGAGACCAATCCAAAGTTTTTTTGGAGAGAAGGAAAAGTATGATCACGTGGATATGGTTGAAGCAAAAAGGAATATCAACCTGAAGCATACAGTATAGTCGAACCCATAATTTAATGAGGCCCGTATATTGTGTCTTCTGAAAAACTCTTTTCTCTCATGGTATACCATGATCTATTGAAATTCCTGTTAAGAAGATAAAAAAATAGATGGCTTACTTGTCAACATTGTTCTATACAAAGTCACACGAGAAATTTCAAGTAAATTGTTTCTGTTAAAATATATGTACTTGTACTCTGTCATTCGTACCATATGAATCCGGTTTTGTTTTATTTTTGTTTCTCATATCCTCAATGGATTTAAATGCACCCATCAAAATGAAAATCTGTCATTACCAATCTTTGCTTAGGTCGGTCTTGTTGAGGAAATTTTTTCACAAAATCCTTACCCAGTGGAATGGCTTTAAATCAATTCCATACGCTACATTTCACATATAGGATTAAGTTGAAGTACCGAAGTTTGTCAGAGGCTGTAACGATATAAAGCAGAGGCGAATCTTTGCAGCCGCTCATGTTGTTCGGAAGTGTGGTTGAGGCGAGGCGTTGCTGTCCTTCCTGCTGTTCGGAAGTGTGATTGAGGGGAATTTCTACAGAACTTCCTGTTGTTTGGAAGTTGATAGAAGTGAATTATTTTAGTCCTCACTGCACTACAGAAGTGTGATAGAGTTATATATTTACCGTCCTTCCCGTTGTTTGGAAATGAGACAAAGGCAAATCTTTGCAGTCCTTCCTGCTAAGTGGTAGAGGCCAATCTCTACATTCTTTTAGTTTGTTTGGAAATGTGATGTGAATCTTTATAGTTTTTCCATTTGTTCTGACGTGTGATAGAGGCGAGTCTTTGCAGTTTTTTCTGTTCTACGGAATTGTGGTAGAGGTGAATGTTTGCAGTCCTTCCTGTTGTATGGGAGTGAGGTAGAAGGGAATCTTTACAGTCCTTCCTGTTTTTCGGAAGTGTAATAGAGGTATGTCCAGTAAGAGACGGTATCATCTTACGAAGTCTTACGGAGAAGGACAGTTTTGATTTTTTTCTCCGAATAGGAAAGACATCCATGTCAAACCTTGCTTTTCATTGTTTATATGTCTGTGTCCAAAGACTGGAAACACAGTTGCAATTTATGCAACAACATTTATTTGTTATCGGTATTCATAAATTTTTAAGACAGTTACAATTGTTTGCTTTTTCCGCCTCGTTATAGCCTTGCAACAGATCTAGAACGCACTTCCAAGTGAATAAGTAGCAATATTTTGAGTTTTCTGAATGGAATATCTAAAACATTTATAATATTACAACATTTTAACAGACAAACATAAAACGGAAATGTAAATAAACCCAAAAATCGCCACTTTCATGTCGATATTTATTCAAGAAGACATTGACACAGAAGACCGACTAAGAACGTCATAGTAAAATGAGACATCGATTGATCATGCCAGCCAGTCTAGATTCTAATGATCATAGATTTAAGAGAATAATATATCAAAAATTCTCATTTAAGTATCATTACTTATTCTAGTAGTACGGAGTACTATTTACTCCGTGACATACAACTAAATTGTAACCTAGTTGAGATAGAATGAGCCGAGTCGGGAAAGTCGATATATTGCACTAGGTTGAATGTAAATATCTTTGGTATTACCAAGGGAGATAAATGTTCTTTCGGCGTACTTGAATACCAGTTAATGAAGGTTATTTAATTTTAAAAGTATATTGGTGTATACATATATTTTATTTAATCATCGATTTAATTCGTTCATTCATGAATATGTGTTATTCTATATATTTCCCGAATCGACTCTTATGTTTCTGAAAAATGGGTATTTTCATATTGACAAGCTCGCACTTTCTAAAGATAGGTTATAAGAACTTAGCAACATTTATCGAAGAATAGCATAATTTTCCGAAGATTTTTTTGCCAAAGAAAATATATTATATGCGATAAAACAACATTCATTATATCATTTTGACTCGCATTTTCTAAAAAGAAAAATATTTTTATGTAACAGAATTAACCAGGAAATGGCGTAATTTTATGCCATAAGACAAAACATGCTCAAATTAAACGCCGCACACAATGAGTATTTACCAAAATAAACTGCAGTGATTAGTTTGAACTCGTATGTTACGCAATTTGTTTTGGAAAAAAATAAACGGTGATCGTCATTATTTTTCATAATCACCACTGTCTAGGTAAATCAGAGTGTGGAAAAAATTACCACATTCTAAATATTACTCACAAATTTAAAAATGCGTTCTACTGCCTTTCTGTGTGCTTATTAGAAATGATCTAACATTAATGCCCTTTGATATCGGTTGGTCAATGCAGAGATATTTTGTTTTTCAAAAACATATCAACCTTGGACTACATCGATATATCGATATCTTTATACAGACCTCTATATTTTTATATAAGAAAATAGCATAAATTCCTAGGTAGGAGGTTGATAATATATATATATTTCTGTCAATTGATCTCTTTTATAGTTCTAAAGGGGAAAAATTGATACACAAAATATAGGGACTTGTGCCACTCATCAAAAAGCTATAATATCGCTTTATTACTGACGAGAGACAGGTTATACAACCATGTGACTTTAGTGCTTATTTGCAGGGTTTAATATTTTAATACCGTCATGCTATTTAATGAACTAATCAGAGTTAGTGGGGACAGAGCCTGGAGACTAGTGATGGTAAGTTGCTAAAGTATTAAAATGCAAACATACCAATCCATGTCGAAATCAAAAAGCAAAGTAAAAACTTGCTTACTAAGTTCACCACCAAGGAAATGAGGCTGGTTGACCTCCTGTTTAACAAGCTACATCCGACAAGGTGAAATCAACAGTGAGAATTAAAGAAACATGGAATATATGACGTCAAGAATGTCCATGGTAACAAATGCCGAGGTACAGGTAACGAGAAGCCGAGATGAGCTGTCGATGATGCACTGTTTCGTAAATTTAATGTTTAATATTCGACAATTCTAATCTGGATTCAAACCTAGACCAGAAACATTGTAACCCGCAAGCGGCGTTATAAACGTGAGATGGCAGTGTTTCTGTTTCAATCATTGATTATAATGCTTATATGTACTTAGAAGTATACATTTAAAGTTTTGTAAAAGCCTTAAAACAGACAATATTTTGCTACAGCAGACCTAAAATATCAATTTTAAATTAATTCAATTTTTTATGTATCTTTTTAAAATAAGTATACACATTAAATTTAAGGTTGTCCTCTTGTAAAGGAGCATATCAAAAAGCAAGAAAATTATTGTATATACGCAAAATATTTCTTTACTTTTGTGCTAAATCGCATATTTAATGCAGGAAAATGTCTAATGTGAAACATTCTTAAAACCATCATACTAAGTTACAGAAACAATCATTGGTACAGGGTATAGTTTAATATTAATCCAGTTTAATATAATTTATGATCGTAATAACGATAGCCATGGCATGATCTTGTAAATTATTTACCAAATAACATTTTTATATATTCCAATCAAAATTTCTCCAGAGGTTCTACCATATTTTGGTTATTATTAATATATAGTTAATTGGATTATTCCGTCAACTTGTCTTATTCCATTATTAAATTATGCTTGCCGAGGGAATCGGATCGATTTTATCCTTAAATTTGATAATCATTCACCTGATATTGCCTTCTCCTCTGAGCATTTCCTAGCCGAAAATCTAACAAAGAGTATCCTCTAAGGATTAAATCTTCATTAGATACATAAACCTTCTATGTTCAATTTCCGAACTAATTACCAAAATATCATTTGTTGTTGCTCTGATATTGGGTTCATTTTTCACAAAATGAGGATCTATTTTGCTTATTTTTATCGTTCGTTTTTTGCAGTTGGTGGATAAAATAAGCACACTGCGGAACATCATTTTCTAAAAAAAAACAACAAAAAACAATCCATTGCGCGTCCAATGTGTAGGGTTTTCCGCGATATTATTGTTGATGTTGCTGATATTTTAACGTTTCAGCGTTCTAACGTAAGACATTTTACATGTTGGTCTTATGAAATATAGTATTTTAATCCGTTCATTTTATGCGTCTTGATCTTTATTGCTCCGAACATTTTTAAGTCTTAAGATTTTGTGGTAAATATTTACTGCGAATTATGATATATTTAAAATCATGGAAAAATCATGCAAAAACCCTTAAGGGCATCAATTGGTCAAACCTATCTACGAAATGTCATGACCCCGTTTTCCCAATATACGAAAATGATATCATATTATCCTAGTTTATTTGATCAGTTTTCTCTACAACATCTTCGTGTTTATTGATGCATTACAGACGTAATACTTTGAACATAGTTATATAATCTTTAAAACACACAAGGGCATTCTATTTCCGATAAAGCTACTATAATCGGTTATTTGTTCAATTGTCTACTCAAGCATCAATTCCTATGGTGTTATGAAGTAGTAGGATGATATCGATTTACAACATACTTCATAACGAAAAGAAAAACCACAGAAACAAAAAAGTAAAAATGGTGGTTTATGTAAATATAATATGGACGAAAAGCACCTTATATCTTTAAATCCATATTAGCCAATTTAAAAAATGGAGGAGGAAGGGAGTTAATATGTCAGTATCTCAGTTTTCTCCGCATGCAACGGGGCATACATGAGTGGTCTTAAGTGGACGTTTACGAATAGCAGCGCCTCTTATCGTCTAGGTTCAAATCCCAGTTCGAGACATAAATTATTATGAGAACGTTTGACAGTCTGCTTGCCGAAGGTCGGTGGTTTTTTTCAGGACCCCAGTTTCCTCCACCATCCCAGAATTGATCGCCTCGGTATAAGTGAAAGAATCGTTACTGGGGCGATAAACTGCATTAAACCACTTCACTCGTTTTCTGCATGCGACATATTACCTATCAGAAATTAACACACGGATAATTTAATAGTCCCTGTCTAAATACAACTAATCTAACACAGACATACTGAATGGTACAAAATGGTTTTTTTTACATATATCGATATATTTCATTTTCATTCATATTTGTCTTTGCCAGTGAACATTGAAAAAATGTATACCGAGCATGATCAATGTCGCATTGAATGGAAACGAGATGTTTATCAATTTTTATTCCTTCCATTAATGTAAATTCACCACAGAGGCCTGGTTTAAAATGCGGAGCAAATCCACTGGGGCTTAATCCGTGTAACAAAATGTCGTTGAAGAGTTCATTGGTACCAGTAATAATACAGTACATTGGAAAGTCTTTAAGGTTAACCGGTAATCTATTTTAATAAATCTTTAATGTCAGTTAAAAGCAAAATGAATCTATTATGCTATTTTTAAAACAAAATATTTAAAAGCAACTAGTTGTATTTTAAAGCATTAAAATACTGAAACTCTTTATGTACTAGTAATAGAAACTGTAGGTAGTTGAATCTTAAAAACAATCACTCCCTCAAAGTGGAGTATTGTCGAGGGTGAACTGCAATTCATTAATTTCTTTATTGCCTAAATGGTATATAGTGTTTACAAGTTAGATAAAATACAGTCGACCCTGTTTCAAAGGTTACTTCTATATAAGAGCCACCTGTGACAGCCACCTGCGGAGAAAAGTATCAATAGACAAACAAAAACACTGAATCAAATTAAACATGTACGAATAGAAAAACCAGAACAGGCTCTTAAGTCTACGAGTTGTTATTCCTAGAATATGACCCTTTGACCTTGACCTATGCATCCAAATGGAAATTGGATTAAATATATTTTACCCTGAATTAAAGGTCACTTCTATATAAGAGATATCTGTTTTTTAATGTCAGTAAAATTAATTTTATCCCAATTGCTCTTTACCAATGTTATTTGAACTTGTATATAAGAGTCATCTGCTCAATAAAGTCACTTTAACTAGTTCCTAATAGACGGGTTGACTGTAAATCAAAACTCTCATAACGCCCTTGAAATGTTTTTGGAAGATATATAAATGAAAAGGGAAGTTCTAATGGCATCAATCATTTCTGAATGATGACATCCGATAAATTATCCTACACCTTACTAAAATGTAATTACTTCGTTCAATTCCTTTTTTCACTTTCATGTACTCCCTATAATTGGTTTCGACTTTGTTTTTGAATTTTAAACATTAAACTTCTCGAGACAAAATAAACTAATTGAACATTATGCGACAAAACTTAGCAAAAAGTAAAGAGCTTAACTATGTTAAGTCATACATAATTTGGTTTATGAACAATCAAATTATCCTTAAAACAGCTGTGTAGATGCAATGTTGTTACTTATTCAGTAAGCTATATCATAAGCTAACTAGCAAAATAAAACCTTTATCACCTTCATTATTCACTGTAAATATATTTAGTGTAGTGCGTATACCACTGTCCGAATTTGCTGCTAGTTAAAAACTGAAATCCTTAAAAACTTAGAAATACCCTCTCATGAAAAGCATTTCCTTAGTTAAATTGGGTTAAATATATTTTTCAACCTTTTAAAAATTGGTTTCACAATGTTTGCCCAATCACTATCGAATTTACCAAAACTACCGTCTAGTACTGTAAAATTAACACTGGTATGTTATTTGATTACATAACTCAACATGAGATTAAGATGTTATAAATGACATAAAAATGTCAACGCTTATCTCGATGTCTTAAATGTTAAAATAGTTTTGTACACTCTAAACAAACATGATATTGATTTCTACTGTAAAACTGTAGTAGTACCTCTTACTTTGAATAAGTTTGTCTGAAGTATTTGAATAAATTCATCAAAAACAAGAAAGAGTAATACCGCAATCTGTACTCGACCCCAAAAACTGCCTTCACGACCATGACGGTACGTATCTATAAACTTAGAAGACGAACTTTATGTCAATGGATATAATATTGCGAGGTCTCATGATATCCATCCGAAGTATGAACAAATTATTGCACGTTGCATGACCTTGACGTAAAATATTACCTTTGTTCTGACACGGTCTGACGACAAACAGCAAACTAGATAAAACGGACAGATAGGTAAATCCAACATAAGCCACCCTTTCGGACGTATTAATTATTAGAAAAGAAGTTATATGTCTTGTCAGCACCAAAACAAAAATGATAACTTCAAGAAAATAAGACTATATAAACTTATTTATATTTAATCATTACTCACTATCAAATAAGATGATAAATCTTAAAAAAAGTATGGCCAAAAGGTCCATTCCAGAAAAAAAACCATGATCTCCTAAATTCACTCTAACCGAATATAGGTTTGTGACAATGTCAGAAGACAGAATGCTTCAGTTTAAAAATAAATAAAACTTTGTTTGAATTATTGCTGTTATAGAAATCTTCTATATCTGTACCATGAGTCGTTTGGTGCAAGGTCATGAAGGTCTCTACACGTAGCGCAGCACATTGATTTATATCCTCTATACTGGCACTTTCTAGGCGAGGCATTTCTTTTACATATAGATATCTTATCCTTGCAGGTATCAGAACCTATAAAAGAAAATTACAGGTGCGTTATGCTATGGTAGAGTTCTTGCAGCAAATTACACAACAACGAAACAAGCTTCATTTTTACATACCTAGGCTAATGATCCTCAAAACTTGATTTTGTCGTTTTTAAATATTGTTGATAAATATACTATACTGTCTCTGTGACTAAGATCATTTCTGGATATATTTGACGTCCCATAGTTCCTTGTTTCTTTTACTCTTCAATTTTATATCATAATTGACGAGTATAGGCAGCTAAACATGGCGTGATTAACCATCCGAAGCGACCGACCTTACTTCCTTCATTGATGTTCACATGTATAACTTAATTTGCTTGTCTTAAAATTTTACTTTTTGTTTTGGATTTGAAATTAAATGGTATGATTTTTCTATTTGTTATTGAATTAAAAATAACATTAAGAAATTAAAAAAACCACCAGTGGCACCAATATGCACTATTGTGTTAGTCTTATTAATAGCCGTGTCGTATGTTAGGTGTTGTACATAGTTACTCACTAGCAGGACAGTCTTTCCTTGTGCATACTTCGGAGAGACTTGGAGGGTCACCTAAGCAACGACTATTATCATGGTTACTAGCAGAATCTCCACAAGTTACATCTCGCCACTGTAGACCTATTCCACATGTAACAGAACACTGAAAATATATATGTTTAATAACAGAATAACATCATACAGACTGTACACACTTGAAATACACTTGACAAACACTTTGATACAACACAGACTCGATATAATTTTATTTTGCAGCATTAAATTCTTAATGAGTAGTTCCAGGAAAAAATTAAAAAATGTTGAAATGTTGAAATAAGAAAATAAAAGAACCAAAATTATTTGGCAAAATCCAGCTTAGGCATTTTGAACGATTAAACATAGTTTCATAAAGAATTTCGATATTTTCAAACCAATATTTTATTTTATTATATAGCAATATATGCTCCGAATAGATATTAAACGTTAAATCCCGAGGTGTTAGCGTGCAATATATACCGATATTTGCACGCTAACTTTGTTCCAGTCCGAGGTTTCCCGAATCAATTTTTTCATATTGCACACTTTGTCACATGGCGCTGTCGTTTATGACGTCATATGATTGTTGTCGACGTCATCGCTGTGTTGTTTGTCATATTGCACTAGTTCTTATATCCATTTACAAGAACTAGCGTAATATTTATGTATTGTACAACAAAATGGTATTTTACATGAAATACTTGACGGAAGTAAACGAAATTTATTTTGCTATATAATAAAAGGGTTATTGAACTGATATTGTGAAATATTGTCCCGAGTTGACTTACTATGTTAATCTGATAATACAATACATTGTTTCATGGCATAAAATTATGCAGTTCAATACAGGTTTTGCTGAGATATATATAAACACTAACAAATATCCGTAACACACATAAACTACAGAAAAGCATACTACATAGTCAGGTTAATCAGTGAATTTACTACCTCAAAATCTGTTTCATGTGGAATTGCCAATATAGAGCACAATATATATTATGATAAATAATAAAAACAAATACACAAGGTTGTGAAAAAAGTTTGCAAGACCAAGACAGTAACTATTAATATAAACCAAATCTACCATCATCACTAGTTTTAATGTGATGTTAATTTAGTCGGGCCAATGTTCTTGTTTTTTTTAGACATTTAACTGTTAATTGTTAATCTAATAAATTAATAAAAATATTGCATTAAGTAATAAATTTCAGTTGATATCTATTAAGTATTTTCAAAGCAGAACAACTGTACTGAAAATGTTTTAGAAAACAAAACTGTTACCTCCGACCATCCACCCGCCGACCATTCCAGTAAACAAGGTTCTCTATTACAATTCCTTTGGACATCTGGTTTTTGTGTCACATTACAATAATCTTCACTAACAGTTTCACTATCACCATTTGTCATATACACCATGCAGTTATAACGTTGAAACTGGACACCATCATCACCGCATGTAGCTGTGCAAGAACTCCATTCATCAGTTGGTACCCAATCAAACCTGTCACACGGTTGTCGGCTACAGGCTCTTGTTTCATTTGATGTATAATTGTCCAAGTCTGAGCAAAAAGCTAAATCCACATTTTGTTTTTGACCATTTAAAGATTCATTAACACAATGGTATATTTTCTGTTGCACTCCATCGTTCCCACATGTAGAAGAACATTCTGTCCAATTCAAAGAGTCTATGAAATTAAAATGAAAACATGGAAATTTATTACATTCTCTTCTGGTAGATGGCTTATCTATATGTTGACAATGGTCTGGATCGACAAACGACGAGTTGACGATCATGTCAGCCATGCATTTATAAATGGCATTTTGATGTCCACTATCACCACAAGATGCAGTACAATCTGTCCATTCATCAGAAATAACCCAATGATATGTTACACAAGGGATTCTATTACAAGGCCGTGTTATATTCGGTGCTACAAGATCGAAGCATCTTTCTAATCCTACTGATTCAACATCGTGATCGGCAGCAATTTTGCCACAGATAAACATTTGTGTTTCGATTCCATTATTGCCACACTTTTCACTGCAAGAATTCCAATCGTCGACCATAATCCACTGATATTCTTCACAAACTTGTTGATTGCAAACACGTGTTGTATTAGGTTTTGTTAAATGGTTACATAAATCCATCTCCACAACCTCTATAGCTCCATCAGATGTATCCTTCCCACATCTATATTCCCGTGTTTGAATACCTCCACCACATGTCCTAGAGCACTCGTTCCAATCTGACGACATTATCCATCTGTACTCTAACTCTATACACTCTACGCGATTACACTCTCTTGAATACTCAGGTGTTTCTAAACTACTACACATGTCCATGCTGACAGGTTCTACTTCACCGTCTTGTGTTTCTTGTTCACAACTGTATAACTGATATTGTATGCCCTCTTCCCCGCATGTGGCTGTACAATCACTCCAGTCAATTGACATTACCCATCTATATCTACAATGTGTAAACAGAAAACGTTTAAATTGTGTTTCCTATTAGCAAATATATATTAATAATCGTCTAGCAAATTAAGGAAGATATGTTGATAAAACTTGTTAATGAACAAAATACCAAACGTAATAAGCGAAAAGAAATTATCGATGAAATTGTCAAAAATGAGCTTCATGTTCCCTACATTCTCAATTTTGATTACACTGACGGCTGTAGCTACCTTAACAGGATGCGCTTACTTTTTGAGTGCCGGCCTCACTACCCTCGTTGAAGGTAATGTGTTCAACTTCATTTGCCAGTTTTCAAAATTTTTACTTTGCTTTTTGGAATGTGATTTGGGCATGGCTTTGTATTTTTGTGTTTGATAAGGATTTTTATAAATCAATTTTACACTGTTTACAATATTTCGTTATATATTATTGAGTACGATTTCATACCGTAGATAAGACACAACTTTATATTAAATCACACTTTTGCTGTATTTTGTGTATAATGTATACAATGTTTGAATTTCATCATAGGTGGGATGGCTGGGGACCAACAAGTACACTCATTTTGATATCATTTGTCAGTGTATATAGTGGCAGGCCAAATCTAAGTATTTTATCAAATGCATATAGTGTCAAACCAAAAGTAATTATTTGTTTCAAAATATGGTGATCTGATCTTGACATTTTTCGTTTGTTTTGTCGTGTTTCAATTTATTGAAGTTTTCAGATGCAAAACTTATGAAGTAGATCCAAGTGTAATAGCTGACTACAATACCTACACAACGCAAAACGCTTTAAAATCTTTATCAGGATTTTTAAAACAATCAATTTATTTGCATAACCACTTTACTTAAATAATTATTTCTGGTAATACCGAATCTTATTTTTTTTTGAATTAAAATTACTAGGAAAACAAGATTTTGTCATATGGACTACAAAACTAGTTTTTTTAATCGGACATCATTTTACTATCAAAACGAATCTTACAGCAAATATAATTAGATCAGTCTTATGCAATCATGATACAAAATGCAAGAATCGTAACTGTCTTAATCTGAAAATGTATCTCTTATAATAAAATTACTAACATTTTTCTTATTCATGCGAAAACAAATTGCAAGATTTATTTGATTTTAACTTTCAAAGAAGTTAAATGCAAGTAATATGGATTCATTCAACATTGGCGTCTCAACGATAAATCAATTATAGGATGCAATGTTTCAATAAACAATGGAATGGTTTATATCAAGGTACTACATCATCGTCAAATTCCAGTATATTAAGCCAATAAAACAACATCCTATGGGATTACTAAATAAAATGTAATTTATTTCAATGAAGGAAAAATATAAATAATTATTCGGGAAGAGTAAACATGTTTATAAACCGTTAGTTATCTTTTTATATTAAATTATTTATAAGCACATGTTAAGCTGTTATTTATTGCTTAAACATGAAATGTCATAGAAACTATTTATTCCGCTATACCTTCTAATTAATCACAAATAATTTGATAATTAAGCGGTATATTTATCGTGAAGATTACTTAAGGATATAAATATCATTTTATATTATAAGATAAATATTAAGGGAAGAAACACAAGTATAAACAATGTTTGTTTTGGTGAATATCCTTTTCTCTATGGGGTTGTTTTTGTTATTGAAAAACAAAAATACCAGTCCATTCAAATTACAAGTCCCTCCCACCCCCCAAAAAAGCAAAAACTGTGAAAACAGGCAAATTAGTTAAACACTTGAATTTTCATTAAGGAAGTGAGGCAAGAATGTACATCAAGGGTAAGAAACTCGATTTTCTTGGTTTTCCACAACCGCCGCTATGTATGAAACAAAATGCAAGGACAAAAGAACGCCAAATAAAGAATGCAATTAAACATTGTACTGAACCTGATGAACACAAAACATTTACTGTGGCTAAAAGCAACTGCAGTCACATGCTTTTAAGATTTTTTTTTCTACCGGACTTGGTCAAGGTAAAAAGTTTGAGTGGTGTCAATTATGATTATCTACTCTTGATACTAAGGTACCGAGATGCTTTTTTAAAAATATTCTTTGCAATTAAGAAAAATATATCTGAGATAAGTGATACAAAACTACGGAAGTATTAACACAAAGAAAGAGAGAACACGGCGTATAGTAAAAGAATTGTACACCATTGTAAGAGACTTATTACTTAATTACAAAAACGCACTTTTTAAAAACTAAATTACACCATTGTACCATTGCTTGTTGATTTGTTTCTTTATTCTTATGAAACAGAATTCATGCAGAACCTTGTTAAATCTGGAGAGAAGATTGTCGCCAAATCATTCAACTCAACATACAGATATATAGATGACGTTCTGTCTCTTAACAATCCTAAATTTGGAGAATATGTAAATGTCATCTATTCTAGTGAGCTTGAAATAAAAAACACGTCTGATTCCTCAAGTTTTGCTTCATATTTAAACATATACCTGAATTATGACGCACACGAAAGGCTACATTTGAAAATTTATGACAAACGTGATGACTTCAATTTTTCTATTGTCAACTTTCCTTTTTATGCAGCAATATACCTGCTTCTCCTGCTTATGGTGTATGTGTTTCCCAATTAATACGCTATAGTAGAGCTTGTTCCCACTACGGGGACCCTGTACAACGAAGTAGGCTGCTTGCAAATAAATTGTTGACTCAGGGATATTGCAAGCCTAGACTTTTCTAGGCCCTCAAAAAGTTTTATGGCCGTCATCACAGTATTGTTGATAAGTTTTATGTTTCTGTGTCCACGATTGCCCTGGATATATTTAACGTCTCATAGTTCCATGTTCCTTTCACACAATTTTGATTACACACGTGGCGAGTGTAGTTAGCTAAGCAGGAGGTGCTTACCTTTCCGGAGGACCCGGCCTCACTTCCCTGGTGAAAGTTCACGTGTATAACCTAACTTGTCAGTTTCAAAGTTTTTACTTTGCTTCTGGATTGTGATTCGGATATGGATTTGTATGTTTGTTTTTGATTACACGTGTGCGTGTCATACTCCATTGTATAAACACTTTAAATACTTACAAATCTGCATTGCACTGAACACGTATACATTCTACGGGATCTCCTGTTGGGTCCTCAAGTAGTTTACAATTTTCATTATCTGTCTCTGTATCAGAATTTTTGTCAAAACATTTGTAAATAAGACTCTGTGTACCTACAATAAATAATAATATGCGAAACAAAACTGTTGTTCATTGCATATGTTTAGCCAAAATTGAAAAAAAATGTATCATTGGGTAAAAGAAGTTGTTATTGCAACTATATTTTGAGTGAAAACCACAATGCGGAGTAGATAAACATATGCCCAATGAGAAGGCGTGTAAAGGTTATTATTTAATCTCTTTAAAAATGATACCAGAGCTTGTGATTGAGTAGTGATTATTCTTAAATTATACGGTGATATTAAGAAAACATATAAAGCATATAAGATTATTAACGTTATTAAAAAAAATTTCTTACAATACCGCTTGAAATGCAATACTAGGGAACATCTGGCCACTTGTGATGAAGGGCACATGTCACCCTATTGGCGATTACATCATGGGTGAATTTAAACTGAAGGAATAAAAGGTTTTGGTTTTCTTAAGCTCATTTTTCAAAACCTTTTCTTTCATTAATATGTCACTAGAATTGAGGTTAAACAATATCTTCACCTCTTGGAATGCTAATTTACAACTTAAAGAAGTGGCATCATTTCCAGTGTACGTCGAAAATTGGGAAATTTAAAATAAATCACGACCTCAAAAAGATATTTATCATTGGCTGTTCTTTTATTCATTTGGTTTGTTTTTTTTGTTGTGTTCCTGGTTAATTTCATTGTAGTAAATTAATTGTTATTCTCTATTAATATTGAATTACCAGTTCCACATGTTACACTACAATCTGTCCAACCCTCATATTTCCATTCGTACAATTCTTTTTCATAGGTGTTATCATCAGCTCTGACTGTGTATTTATAACCAAGCGCAGCTTTATAAACTGCATTTTGTGGAAAAATCTGAAAGCATACGAAATCAAACTAGTAAACTGTTAAGGGAACCTTATACAACAAAGCAACTATGCTTAAAATGTTGCCACAGGGATATTGCAATCTTAGCCTTATCAAGGCCCTCAAAAGTCTTTTGGACGTCACAACACTATTGTCGTTAAGTATGATGTCTTTTTATCTATAATTACATTGGATATATCTGACGTTCCATAGTCCCATTTAAATTTCATTCTCAAATGATTACATACTTGTTGGGTGTAGCTAGCTATACAGGAACCACATACCTCTCTATAGCACCAACCTAATTTCCCTAGACTTGCTATATCTCCGACTCAACAATTTCAACTTATTTATTTTTTTATTTTAAAACCCTTTGTAAAAATACATTACCATTAATTGTAATTTTCTTTTAAGAGGGCCATCTGAAGTTAATGTTTCAAAGTTCCAGCTGTTTTCATAGTTAAACCAAGCACCATTAGTAGTGAATTTCTTTGAATGACTTTGACGGTTGTTTCCTCCTATTGCAAAAGTACCATATGCTGGATCCAGCAAAGCTAAAATTTGAATGAAGACTAAATAAATAACTTAAAAGTCTATCAAACATATTTATTATTTCAACTAACTGTCTCTTGGGAGCCAAATACCCCTAACATTGACCTCCTGATCTTGACCTTTGACTTATGCGCATAAATTTGGTATGCGACACATCGTCTCTTATTGATTAACATTTATACCTACCTTGAACAAAATCCATCTATTGACATGTAAGATATGGGGCGGACACGATATTGGAACAGATAACCAGATGGACAGACAGACGGTCAAACGAACGGACAGACAGACAGGGCAATATAACAAACTGAGTAGGCAATAAATTGTGCATTATTGTCAGAAATATACTATTGTCTTAATTTGCTGCAGTTAAAATGTGAAATTCCTCAAAAACTAAGGTATACATGCAAAGTGTTTCCTTAGCTAAATTTGATAAACTTTATTTTGGTCCTTTGGTTATCTTTTCCACATCTTGATAACACTTTGAGTTTCCTTATTTTGGTCCAAGCACTACTGATGAGGAATTATATTTCGAAACGGCCGTCTAGTGCTGTAAAATTAAAACTGGTATACTATGTAATATCCCCTGAACTTCGTTTTAGCTTTTGTTATCAGTTGACTTCATATCTGTTTAATTTTGTTTTTATACCATTTAATTTGTTGTTGCTTGCTTATTGTTATGTTCTTGCTATTTCCAAATGCACGTTGATCTTTTCCATTGGATTTCACTTTTATAAAATTATCAATTTCATCTCTATGGGGTATTGCATGGAGTTTTGATGAACTGTTCAATAATGGAAATGACATTAACATTCATATGCTCTTCCTTTTTCGATTCACATATGCGAAATGTAAATGTAAAGCAAACTATCAGGCAAATGCCACATATAATTGGTCAAATTGTAAGAACAATGTTTCACTAAACTCAAATTATAAACAAGAAATCACACGTCAGAATAGAACTTCCATTGTATTTGTAGCTGGAAGAGGCCTTAACTTATCAATCATGTAATAATACTTCTCACACCAACCATAAATTGTACGACAGTATTACTTACCAATGAAATGTGCAGATGTTGCTGTTTCTCTGATTTCAATATTTCGAGCACCTGCTGGTATAGTGGTAACTGCATGATAACTTCTGTCCCCTGTAGAAATAAAACATTTAAATTCGTATCAAGTTACAATATAATATTTTTCATGACATTATAACAACATCATAGTTTTGTTTAGTAAAATTATTGCAATAAATCAGACAATAAATTATATTACCAGAAAACAATATTGTCATATCCAAATTGATTTTCCAAATATGAGAAAGCAATTTATAATTGAAAAAGCAGCAGGCAACCTGTGCTACCAAGAAGACACAATTTTATGAATAAAACATACAAACAAATCCAATGTATATTGAGATTTAGGTCAACACTTGGTTAAATTAAAAAAAAACTGTATTGTCATGTAAATTCATCTTACTCCCAGAATATTTCATTCTCTTTGTAAATCTTCCTTGTACAATCTTACAGTTAGACCCATCTCCACCGCATATTCCACATTCATCAAACTGTTTTGTAGAATTCCTTACACCATCACATCCCAGTTCCTGTTAAAAGCATAGAATGATAGTAAAAGAACAAATATGTGCTGCGAAGAAACCTGATGTAAATATAAACCCACGTGTTTATAATAAATCAAACACAAAAATACCAGCCCAATTCAAATTATGTTCAATACAAAAAAGCAAATTATAAACACTTCTAAAAACTGGAAAATTAGTTAATTCAAATGAACGCGAACTTCAACCAGGAAAGTGAGGCCTTGTGGTTCCATTTTTATTGATGATATTTGATCTAACATATCAACATGAACAAGATGTAAGATTGTTCAATCCTGGTTAAAATATGTTTCACTTCTTTATGTTTTTTTTAATTTCGTAAAAAATTCATATGCATCAAAATAAACTGAGACAAGAAAATAAAAACCAGTTTTTTCCTAGATTCATTGTGAACTTAGCTTCAATTAAAATGAACAAGATCTCAAAACCTAGATAATCGCATTTAAGTGAAGCAATCATTTCCATAAGGGTTTAAGTTATTGTCGGATAATACGCTTGAATCTTGCACATATCGCTTTAAAAATGAAGTTCAGTAACAGAGTTTGATAGAGAAATTGATTTAATTTGGGCAAATTAGTATTCTTTAACTGAGTTTGATACTTTCTTTACGTTCTCCAAATGTAAACTAATTTGTTAAATTGATTATTCGACATTTTTGTAATCACTTCAACTTAAACCGCATTGTAAAATATTTATAACGTTTGAAGAAAACTGTTGCGATCTTATTCCTTGTGTTCCATATCAATTTGTCTAATACAAGGATATACGCGAACTCTAATTACCACCCAGGAACGTATGTCGATTTTACAGTGTTTTAAACTGCGACTACACATACACACTAAATATGAATAAAGCTTCATAATCATGAAGAGTTTATTTCTTAACTGAACATAAACGTAATTTACCGTACATCTGGTTTGTAAAACCTAAGCTTTTCTAATTTAAAGCAAATCACATAATTAAGGTCTATTTAATTTTACATGTTTCCATGGTTATATAAATTTGTTAGTTGTCAACAGAAGTATTATATAGAATATGTTCCATGTCATATCACATAAATTCGCATTTTATTTATTTATTATTATTTTTTGTTTGTTTTTTAAGCATACATATATTAAAAACTTAAAAATAAGTTTAAATGTTCTCTAAAACATAACTGAATTTATCATTTGTAAAACATGTTTTACCGTTGTGTACGCTTCTTCTTGTTACATATAAATAAATGGTCATTAATAAATTAATAAATTCAGTTATGTTTTAAAAAACATTTTAACTTAGTTTTAAGTTTTTAATATATAAATTTACCTCACACAAAGGATAAACTGTATAGACATATTTGGAATTATACTAAAAGCACCCGGCCTCACTTCCCTGGTGGAAGTTCACGTGTCTAACCTAACTTGTCAGTTCCAAAGTTTTTACTTTGCTTCTGGATTGTGATTCGGACATGGATGAGTATGTTTGTTTTTAATATAAAGTTCTCTTTTTATAACGCCACAGAGAAATTTCCACTTATCCTTTGACAGCCAGGGGAGTGAAAACAAAGGGAATTTGGCTTAAGTACTTTTTGCATGCTCAAACAGTGTTCTATTTTTTACAATATAACTTTCTTAACATCATTCCCTGAGGGGAAGTCCTTTTTAAAAACAATATTAGAAAACTGGCTCATAGTCAATATTTCGGCTTTAAAAAGCCTTTTTCAAGACACTAGATAATTTAAATTGTATTACATCTTTCCATCCACTTCCATCTCCATTTCGGAAAAAATAATAATTTTTAATTCTGAAATGGAGATGGAAGTGGATGGAAAGATGTAATACAATTTAAATTATCTAGTGTATTGAAAAAGGTTTTTAAAGCCGAAATATTGACTATGAGCCAGTTTTCTAAAATCTATTTTTTACATCAAATGTTTTTTATGTATATCAAAACAAATACTGTAAGGTTTAATTTGTTTTCAAATAACTTGGAATATCTGTTTGTAACGATGAGTCTAAAGTCCAACATTATCCAGTGCTATTACTGAAAATTCGGCGCAATGTACGTCTTATCATGTACTAATGAAATTTTTCACTACTGATGAGGAATTTTATTCCTGTCTATTGCTGTAAAATTAAAACATATATTGTAATAATTTACACATGAACTCACCCAACATTCACCTTTAACACAGATGTGATTAGGATGTTCGTAGCTACAGGGTGTCCCATCATCTACAGGGATATCATCAAAGGTTGCTATTTCTTTTGTTTCATTAGATATACACGTAAGCTTGCAACGCTTGCTGTCTGAAAATGTATTATATAGTTAGTCACAGTGGCGTTAAAAGATTAAAACATGTAATCTCATTTCGAGAAAGCGCCAAAATATTATCAAGTGTTAAGCATTGATACAAGTTTGATAAAAGGTTTGTAAAAATGCAAGGTTAAATATAGTATGTTTTGTTTTCCAATAGGAAGTCATGCTATTATATGAAACTAACTTTTTTTATTTCCAACATATAATGTTCTATAGGCTGCGTTCTAATTTCGATTTGTTAATCCCTGTAAAAATATTTTAATTAAAATTGCAATATGTGAGCAATGTCCTCCAAAGAAGCAGTTATTATTTTTTAAACAGGAATTTGTGATCATAACATCCCAGTAATGGCAAAGATATTCATTTTAATATTACAATGGGAAATAACATTAGGAAAAGAATTTATGATAGACACATTCTTGCAATCATTTCTGGAAACATAAAATGTATAATTATAAAATATACGCATAATTTATCTTCCAACTTTTGTAACAGAAAATATAAAAATACGAAAGTGACAATGGCACTATCGTTTCTTTCTGCATTATCTAATAATGCCAAATAGTTTATTAAATATTCAGTCTTGCAATTACAAAACGTTACTCACAAGGAAACGATTATATTTTGATTAATGCTTTGGGATTTTTGCGATGACATGCAAACGTATTCACAAATAAAAACAGGAAGTTTGCCCCAATCTTAAAATTAAGAACCAGATTAAAAATTTGTTTCACAAAACAGTTAGTTTCTTTTTAAGCAGCTTAACTTTGTTTATGATTGACAAACGGTAATTTCCAGCTCTGTATTTAAGGAAACTTGCAGAGTCAAGCTCATTTATCAACGGCGGTGTTAAATCCAAAGAGATCTTATTTAAACTAATTATCAAGAAGTGAATTATTGATTTTTATATAGAATTTGATTAGGACAAAACTACATATGGGATATTTACGCCACTATTTTGTCACAAGTTCACACGACACCGCAGCTGTAATGAATTCCTATATGGCATGCATGTATATACACTTCTCGTGTAAAAATAGTAGTATTTGTATGTATACATCAAGCTTATATAAGTTGTATTTAACTTCTAATATATCCATTTTTTCTGTTAAATGTGCTAAATATTGAATTTAAATCTAAAATATTTAAAACTCTATTTTAATGAAAATTATGGAACTATCATAATGTAACGCTTGTGATTTTACTTAACCGTTTTATCAACTATTAATGTGTTTCGTTCATGTTCCACTTGGGAGGTAACCAATAAATGTTTGGTTAATGTCACAATTTGAAGAAATAACACAGTGTCATTACCACACACCACAATTACTTTTTCAGGCCGTGTTGTGGTCACAACAAGTTTGTTTTGGTTCTGCACCATTCACCCAGTATGTACTCCCTTTAATATGCATTTGATCAATGCATTCTCGACAAAATCTGAATTTTTACTTCAAATATAGCATAGATACTACCACCTAAATTGCCAACCACTCATCCGAATGTTACGTGTGGCGTAAAGATACCCACAAGATCTAATCTGGTAGATAAAAAAATTGAAACACTTTATTTGAATTTTTTAATTATTTTTGAACTCAAATTATCTAAACATTTAGTGTATATCTGAGGGATTTAATAATTACCGTCGTTTAGTTGATAAGGTAACCAAGTGTTCCGCCTGTCTCTAACCGGAAGTACGTCTAACACTGTGCACTGAAATTCTCTTTTATCTGTGTACTGCTTACATGGCTATGGATAAAAACAACTTAATATTAAAAAATGAAGCAAGTTTATAATTTAAAGATTTCAAAAACAATCAAAATAAATTTAATCAAATTTAATGCATGTATATTGTGTTTGTACAGACAAATAAAGAAGCAGAAAATTTGTGTTTGGTATTGTTTATTGCATTTCAAAATATTCTACAAACACACGTTGCGTGAAAGGACGTTAAATAAAATAAATGGAACTTAAAATTAAAAATAAAAATGAAAGAAGCAAAAACATTTTAAGTCTAAATAAGGACAATACTATCTTGTATTTCTCATGTTAAAATACCAGTAATATTCAATCAGAAGAATGCAATACGTTACCTCAGCTTTACACGAATCCACTTCTTGATATTCCCCTTCACAACTTTTACCACCATACGCTGGTCTAAAATGATAAAACAAGTTTTCATTTTTACTTCCATATTGTAACTAAACAGTATCAAGCAATTTGTACTTGAAAATGGATCATTTGGATCGGTTAATTAATCAAAGACAAACATATCGATACATGTTCAAATCATTATCCCGAAAGGAAAGTAAAATACGTTGTGGATATGCAACAGGAAAATGAGGACGGTGCTCGAATTGGTAAGTTCACCGCCTGTCTAGTCAGCTACAGCCGCCATATTGCCAAATTAACTTAGAACAAACAGCAAACTGATGTAACAAACAAAAAAGACCAACACATTGAGATTTTAAACCCCCAACCATTTAAGCTGAGAGCCGAATATAACTAGATTATAATTAGAATCCAGTGGTGTGACCAAATTAAGATCCGTTGGTGAATGAAAAAAAACCTGATCAGTACTGTTGAAGCTCAACACAATGGTATTTCAAAACAATAATTTAATACACCACTCTCTTTAATAATTTATTTGTTTTTTTCTGAAAAAATGCGAGCGTAACAATGACAAGATATAAAAAAGTATTTCCATACAGTGTACAGTCATATTAATACACTTGTCTTTGACTAACACATTAAAATTTACACATCAGAACCTAATAGGGTTATCTCCTAATATGATTTAAGTGTTAATGTCTGACAAAAACAATGTAATGAGTAAACGATCAGTGTTGTTAGGTACAGTCAAACCTGTCTATAACGGTCATCCAAAGGAACTAATAAAAGTGGCCTTTATAGGCAGATGACACTTATATAGAGGTTTAAAGAAAGAACATTCGGACATAATTGTACTTGCCCGTAGAAGCATGTGACCCTTATATAGACTTGACCTTTAAGGTAGGTTCGAATGTATTTCAGTCAATATATTTCAATTAACTTTACCTTGGATTATCACATTTTCTTGTTCTGGTTTTAATACTAAATCCACAGTCTTCTGCACAAGAACTCCATTTTGACCATTCCCCAAATCCTCCATTTCTAGGCGGTTGACCTCCGTAATAGGTACATGCACCGTTCATACACCACTAAAACAGAAAAATAATATCCGTATTTGCCTTTTAACATTTAAACTATAGCAGCAAAAGGAAACAACTCTTTCGAAAATGCAATATTTGCCATTATATAAACGTTTATTACTTACAGTATATATATGATGTATCACTGGTTGTTGACACATACTGTAGATTAAACAAGTTTTGCGTTATTCATTTTAAGACAATCGATGATGGTCAGTGCTTATGCAACTGAATAATATAAAAATATATTGTAACTACGTTAATAAGTTACACAAAATTAAACGAATTTGAACTTTTTTCTATTTAACAGTATTTATTTCATTATTACAATATAACAGGTTTATTTAAATTATTTTTGTGGCATGTAATGGTTTAAGTCAATGTTGATCGTTCAACATGCCACTTCACAAATGAAATAAAGAAGAAGATTGAATGGCACGTCTCAAAATGCTAGTTTAGCTCTTTTTAAATTTGGAACCAATGCGTAATGGTTGTCAATGATGAACTTGTTGTTCATATGAGGATTTGCTTTAGAATGATCATTTGACAGGAGGCCTAACGGGATCTTATCACTCAACTGGCACTACTAGTATATTATGCAATTCGAGCCAAAGACTCCTGGTGACATATAGCCATTCCCTTTTGTCTATCGTCGTGCGTACTTTCCAAAACTGTGTGAAAAAAATTATGGGGTTAAAACTTGGTATCCATCTTGTTTAAGTAAAGACCCTTCCTTCCCTTACTGAACAAACGATCTTACTTGCTCATTGTCACAACTTCCACATCTTAGAGATTGTCCCTGGTTATATTTACCCGTTCATTTCCCCAATTTCTACAGTTCATGGGTTACTCCTGTTTTTATTTACGCGCTCATTTCCACAGCTTTTACAGTTTTGGGATTACCCTCGTTTGAACATACCAGCAAATTTTCATAGCCTCTACAGTGTTTTGGTTACCTCCGATTGTACTTGCCCGCTCATTTCCACAGCTTGTACCGTTTTTTGGTTATCTCCGTTTGTACTTACCCACTCATGTTCACAGCTTCTACAGTTTTGGAGTTATCTCCGCTTGTACTTACCCGCTCAGTTCCACAGCTTGTACCGTTCAAAGGTTGCCCTCGTTTTGTTTTACAGAATCGACGGTTTCTGTTTGTATTACACCACAACATCTCACAAAGATCACCGTGATACTAAAATACAAAATCAAATAAATAAAAATTGATTCACAAAATTGAACGACGGTAGGCGTTCTTATCCCGTTCTGCATTAAAAGCGTTTGCAAGAAATTGAGGGTTCATTTGATTTTGAAATGATGGCGACTTTGGCAAATTTTAGGATGAACTGTGTTCTCCGAAATTTCGCTCAAACCATGCTTAACAAAAAAGCATAATATTCAAAGCGGCATAACTCCAGTGTATCATAACAAGATTGAATGGATTAGAAAGCAATCCGTGAAACAACAGTGTCTGATACTATTTGTTGTTAAATTGTATATATATTCAAATGAACTTGACTTTGCTTTAGTAAAATATTTTGATTTAGCATAGCCTTTACAAAAATCTATGGACGAGGATAATATTTTAATATCTTTAATATAATGACAACTTACCGTTCTGCAGGCTTGGTGGTCAGGACCAAATTCATATTTGCATTGTTCGTCAATATCCCAGAGTGTACCATATGGTCTCTGAATTTCTATTTCTTCTTTCTCCAGTGGATTATTGTTAATACAACTCAAAGTCCTGTTATTTAAAAAATACATTTTGTTAAACTACGACTGCATTAACAAACTGTTCCGATCAATCATATGTCCAAAGCACAATCACAAAGCGGAGAAAAAACTTTGAAACGAGCAACTAAAGTTTAGCACGTGAACTTTCACCAGCGAAGTGAGGCCAGGTATTCCGAAAGGGTAATAATCTCATGTTTAGTCAGCTACATCCGCCACGTGTGTAATATGTAAACATGATACTACAGGATGCCAAATATAGAGTAATCTTATATACTTATAAACAATATTGTTTTGGCAGCTAAAATAACAATCATCCATGCATGACAACTATCTGCACATGCCATCATATACATTTTCTATTTCTTAACATTATAAAAATGCTTTGATATAAAGGTAAAATACATTTAAGTAAATTGATGACTTTATTAAAGACCGGTTGTGAATATTATGTAAATAAAGAATGCTCTCGAAGGATAAATTGCGATATTAAAATCGTGGCAACCTAATTTACCGAGGTCAAAATGGGATTTATTTTTTAAAACAAATTTCCTTGAAGTTTTCTCCCTACAGGTACTCACAAGACGAATTATTACCAATCCATTAACAACACACTCATCCAACTAGCCAACTAACCAACCAATTAATCAACCAACCAACCAACCAAACAATCAATCAACCAACCAGTTAATCAATCTTTCAATCAATCAATGAATCAATTAGTCAATCAACCAATCGATCTATAGACTTAGCGACACTTCACTGTTCAAGTAAATATTTATAACTTACGGGATGAGATGTTGCATTCTTTCCCTGCTGCAGCTTGACCACCAGTAATGGTTTAACGTTGCCTGAACCATTGGCGCCATAACGGCTGTCTGATATTCTCTACCTTGACATCTGTTACCATGACCATCATGCATAAGGCCAAATCTGATATTTAAAAGTAAAAAAAAATCATGTGGTATTTTCCTATCATTACAGTAATAGCTAGTATTTCATTTTACAACGGTAACGGTAACCACTGTGTATTCAATACACAAAAGGCAGGTTAAAGGTGTCTTTCTTGGCATTTAGCATACAAACGGTATAATTTTATACGATGTTTTGATAAATTATTTTCACAAAACACCCCTACATGAAAATGACAATAAGCAAACAAAACCCGCCCATGTCATAATAACATAATGATGAAAGTTGTATTATCAGCAATTTTTATTGTTTTTATTATATAGACATTGGCCTATTAAGATAATCACAAAACTGTCTATCATCCACTTACCAATATATTTACTATCATAAAGCAATGGTTTTCAGAACATATATCAATGTGTTTGACAGGTCTATTTTGCCTCTCTGAATTGCACTTTAATAGCACTTGCATATTTATATAGTATGCAATCCTTAAATTATTTTATTTTTTGCATAAAGGATTGCTTTATGATTATAATTCATCTTTAACATGTTTAATGACAAATACAAGCAATCACCAATGTCTCTATCATATTAGTTTTGGAACACAAATCAGCGTAACTTGTATACGTACACGTGAGCAATTTCATGAGCTACAATAAATGCTGACGTAAATCCTTCGTCCTTTACAACAGCACAGCTTCTAGACGGATTACACAGGCCAGTAATAGGAGCATAGCCTACAAACAAAATTTAAACGTTAGTTCACATTTAAACCTGATATTGCTTTGGTAGTTTTTGAACTTTTATTTAAATATAAATGCAACAGTCAAACAAAAACATATCGATCAATGTCCAAATCGACACCTTTGAAAACTGTCAAATGAAGTTAAACACATGAACTTCAACCATTCAACCAAGAAAGCGAGACCGGGTTATCTGGAAGGGGTAGCATTTCCTTTCTTGCTAATTATACCGAAAATTACAACCAGTGTGTGTGTGGTGTGTGTGTGTGTGTGTGTTCCTACCTATGAATATGGTAACCATATGAACTATAAAAAACCGTTTGTAATTTCGTAATAATATGGAAAATATGACGAATCTGACAGAGCAAAGAACTTCTCATTTCATGTGTTCTATCCCTTACTTGTATTCAACATAGCCTGTCCGTTATGTTTTCTGGTTCCTTTACTCGTCAAGTTCGCTTTATTGCATTTCACCTGCTTAGCATAAACGTCCATTTACACAACAGGTCATTTATATTAAATAACCAATATAATGGGTACGTTTAAGAACATCCTTATATTAAATGGTTAAGTTATTACCTGCCGGTCCAGTTCCCGTTCTTGTGAAAAACACTGCAACGTCAAATCGAGTTCCGCGATCAAAATATTTATTTTTATAAGATTCAACTGACACCCATCTACAAAATCTGTCTACAGTCTGTCGAGCATCATTAGCGACAACAACACTTTTCTCCTACATAACAGAAAAAAACATACTCAGTCTTGTTAATTTTATTAAAGGTATTTAGAACCATATTGTTTCCACAAACCGTTTATTTGGTACTGCACAGATACTACTAATAATAATATAAAATACGACGTATAATATAAAAAATTAAGACATTAAAGAAATGAGAAATGTAAATATACCTGTCTAGAAACGCTTTCATATAGCTATAGCTTTCGCTGCCGAGCAAAGCAAGCGAACCATAACACGCAACAAGTCTGCCTTAAACGGCATTAATATTTATAGTGATAGCTCTATAAACATAATTTTAGCAAGTTTAATGGTTAGGTACTAAGTAAAAAAGAAGCTTACAGCCGTCTTGTCCATAAGAACTATTTTTGAAGTTATGACCTCTAAATTTACTCCGAGAGAATCGTCTTTATATACCATGTTAACCTAAAAATAAAATAATTTAATTCTTTTTTTATTATACATGGGGTAAAAACAACAAACTCAATAAATTCAGCGTTGTTCCTTTAAAAACATATCGATCCATGCTTTAATCACAATCCAAAAACAATGCAAGATCTGAGATAACTGGTAAATGTAGTTAAACACTTTCAAGAACGTCCACCAGAGAAGTAAGCCTAGATGGTCCAGAAGAGTAAACACATCCTGTATTGCACTAGTAACACCCGCCAAAGAACCTAAAGCTTCGGGTGTCTAATAAATGTAATTCTATGTTCTTGCATTAAAAAATGAAATACAAATTTTATTTGCCTTTTCGCCAAACATCAATCTTTTCTTGGGACGTTTTTATTGTTAGATCCTTTACAATACATGAAGACTTTCTATCTTATTTGTAATTTTAATATACGTACAATATTCATTATAGTCATAATATACTTTTTCACTTTCTTCTCCCCGACAAGATCAATAACACTCGTATCAGCTGCGATTAAAACTTCCAGGAACTTTTTCTCACCAGAGGGCGCCTGTCTCTTGGAACGCTTATTTTCCAATCTAGACGTCTCATCTGAAAAAAATGAAAAATTCGTTTTTCCCTATTTTAAATTGTTTCAATGGACATATGATAGGATCCCATTCTAATTCATGCCAAATCAAAAACAATTATACCAACCCATTTACAAACTACAACTCCAAAGCAAAGAAAACACTGTAATACTAACAAAGGTAACATACGCAAACTCCCATCAGGGAAGTTATGCCGGGTGCTTCGGAAGGAACGCACCCTTCTGTTAAGCTAGCTATACCTGCGACATGTATAATCAAAATCTGGAATGAAAGGTAAAGCCATTTATGGAGCGTCAAAAATATCCAGGGAAGTTGGAAAAGAGACATCATACTTATCAACAATATTGTAATGATGGCAGTAAAACTTACTGAAGGCCTTAATAACTAAGGCTTGCAATATCCTTGTGTCAACAATTTATATATTATTTGTAAGCAGTTTGCTTCGTTGTATAAAGTTTTCGTAGTAAGAACACCTGTTACCATAGCCTATTAATTGTGGAACAAATACACTTAGGTTAGCACATACTGGTAATTGTATAATTTACACAGCCGATTTTGTCCGAATATACAGAAAAGAAACCAGTAAATAATGCCCATTTTTTAATGCCACTAAGCAATTATTATTCCTGAAACAATACTGAGTTGTGTAATGTTATATATATACCGCTCAAATCAGTACAGCTGAGTACTTTGTGTGTTGGTTGACTGGTGCTGGAACTATCCTCTTCATTTTCTGGCCATATAAGTAGGTCTTCGCCGTCTTTCTTAATGTATCCACTCTAAGTAATATAAAGAGGCAGTTGTACTTTAATGATAATTGACATTTATTATAGTATACCAGGGGTTTGTATGCAGGGGATTAGGAATGAGGTTAGCCAAAATACCTTCTACTTAATTAATTGTTTTAACGATGTAAAAAAGAAGTACACAAACTTCCAAATAGCGTCGTTTTATGGCAAAAATGTCATATTATAACAAAATATCATTCAATTAAATTTTTTTTATAGTTTTTCAAAACATTCAAAAACAATAATAAGACGTTATTGCATGTAATTCTATGTCAAATGAAAATACGTGTAATTTCTCAATACACATGTAAGGCAGTATCACTTGGTACACTTCGTTTTATACCTTTTTAATTGAATGGTTTCCACGGCGCATGGTATTTCTCCTGTCTAATTAAAAAAGTGGTCTTAACATTTACCATGTATACATTTGATTGTAAAGTTGCTATGTAATAGTTGTTGAAGCAGGTAGCGTTTTAGCTGAACAGCTGATGCTATCACGATTTCTATGCATTTTGTTTGAAATTGCCCGATTCATGTAGAATTTCTCGGTGTTCACAGTGATATATAGAAAGATGTAAGGTTTAATTAGGGTAATATTCAAACTTACAAACGTTTTAAAATTTAAGAAAAAAAAACATTTGTATTGAAATGCATGTATTTCCACGAGATAGAAGTTAATCTTCCGTATTGATACGAATGTCGCGATGCTTCGGGACATTTTAACCCACTTGCTGCCAAACGGACATATGTGTACTCTACCGACAGCCTGCCACACGGACATATATGTACTCTACCGACAGCCTGCCACACGGACATATGTGTACTCTACCGACAGCCTGCCACACGGACATATGTGTACTCTACCGACAGCCTGCCACACGGACATATGTGTACTCTACAGACAGCCTGCCAAACGGACATATGTGTACTCTACCGACAGCCTGCCACACGGACATATGTGTACTCTACCGACAGCCTGCCACACGGACATATGTGTACTCTACCGACAGCCTGCCAAACGGACATATGTGTACTCTACCGACAGCCTGCCACACGGACATATGTCTACTCTACCGACAGCCTGCCAAACGGACATATGTGTACTCTACCGACAGCCTGCCACACGGACATATATGTCCTTTCAGTGGAAATTACAACTCTTAGTTAAAAGGCTGAGAAATACTTAGAATCTTTTGAAAAGAGAAAAAAGCAAAATGTTGACTATTGAGATCATAATCGACAATTAACTAAAGATGTCATATGACTACAAACGCGTCTTACGTCATAACCCATTGTTAACGTTATATCATTTCGCATTGTGAACTTTAGTTTGGCACTGCCAACGTTGGAATGAAAATCAATTTGGTAGCAAGAGAGGTATAACATCAACAGAATGTATTATGCATGCAATTATTAATAAAACTTACCAAGCCATTACAAAGAGAGACAGCTACATGGCTTCCTAACTGATCCTTTATTATACCTTGGTAATAACATTTCTCGTCTATAAATTCAGCATAGGTTATATTATCTTCAGTCCATTCCGTAACACTCCTCCCCACTAATCAAATTTTGGTTTTAGCAGTAATGTAACGGTTTTATTATACCATATAAATGATACTATTAATTCAATAGGATAGACGGTATATTGATCATTTAAACTAAGATTATGAAGATAGTCGTCTAAAGATGATAGATATTGTCCTTCAGAGTTTGATATAAATGGAAAGACTAAACCAGAGTCGGGATTCTCACAAGGTGCTACATCATCTGAAATAGAAATAGGAACTGTAACCAATTAATTGATAGAGGGGAAAATGCAGCCAAACCTGCCTTATAGGCCAGTAAAATTTTATCTAAACCGTTCTTTATTCAGGTGACTGAAACATGTATACAAATAGGCCAAAAGCCCATTAAGGTCACTGTTACAGGTTTTCTTATATGGCCTTTATAGATAGGTTTGACTGTATCAATAAAAGTATCATTCATATGCAATGCAAGCACTAACCTTAACACCAACTTAAAATGTTTGTAACCAATGTAATTACGGAATCGCAAATACCTGACGACAAACAAAACATTATATATGTGTTCAATTTCCAAACAAAGTGGCCTTTTCTAAAACATTTACATGAGTTAAACACATATGTTGATTGATTAAAGAATTTTCTTAAGGCTCGTTGCATATAACATATTTGTATTACATAAACACCCATTTATATAATATCGCCTTTACATGTATATAGAACGGGTAAGTCAACCAGGGTTCTTCAGTCTTACTGGTCTTCTTTGTGAATTTGAATATAAAAGTGTACTAATTGATTATTTCTATTTCGGATGTTTATTGAACTGCAACATAACGTATTAATCATTTCCACGATCTGGTTGACACTTGATTTTAATTTAAATCAAACACAACAATGCAAGTACATGTTCAGATCACAATCACAAAAGCAAATAACCGAAAACTGGCAAAACGAATAAACTTCCACCAGGTAAAAATAGGTCGGATGCTTCGAAAGGGTAAAGACTTCCTGTCTAGCTGGCTCTTTTATATTCTTACATGTTCGTTTGGAGCGAATTTTGCTTTAGAATTGAATATAATATAATAATCAGTACATACCAGCCCACCATGACATGCGGTCATGATAGTGAACTTCCATCAGTGAAGTGAGTCCGGGTGCTCTGGAAGGATAAGGACATTCTGTTTAGCTAGCTACATCTGCCACGCGTTTAGGGGGAAAGGTTCATAGAATAGAACTATGAGACGTGAAATAAGTAATGATCAAATGATATAGATCAAAACGGTATTTAAATTTACAATATTAATTCGATGAAGACCTTTTTAACCGCGCTATCCAAAATGTCATGCCGTCTGTGCACATGGTGTCTCAGAAAATGTACATCCTTTAAAGCTTATCAGCAGGTGCTTACCCTTCTATAGCACAGGTTCAGCGTGTTTACTTTGAGTTGAGATTGTGCATGTTTCTTTTTATAAGATAAGGTGTTTTTTTTTTAAATTTGTGTTGTTATTACTAAACGATACACTTACCACTTTTCTCCCAATATCGCGCAAGTGCTAAACCATCCTGGAATAAAAAACCATTGAATGAAATATATATCACAAGGTTTAGTAACTGAAGAAATGGACGAATAAAACGGACGGGAAAACTCAATTAACATTGTTGAAGGCAAATGACTGCTTCGATGAATAAAAAAAACTTTTGACAGGCGGCTGCAGCTGTGTTGAGGGATACAACCATCCAGTACTTACAGGTACTTAGAGTGAGTGATTAATTACCCAGATTGTTTACAAGAACGGCAGAAATCTCGTTCATCAGTCAAAGGGACATGTTCTATCCTTAGCCGGACCTAAATTTTGGCTGATAGTCTTGATGTTGACTCCTTGTATCATCAAAACCCACTGAGAAGTATTTTTTCGCTTAAATGAAGCATTCATTGTTTCTTTCTTTGTTTACGACTACAAATAACAAATAACAATTGTACGAACTTTATACCAGCAATTTCGGTACTTTAGTACTCGTTCTTCTCTGCTAAAAGTAAATTCACATTAAGTTTTTATTTGAGTCAGGAAAGTTTATCAACCTCGCTCAGATGCACATGTTATTCACCTCGGTCTACGGTCTCTATCAATATCGTGTGTCTGAGGTTGATAAATATAATACTTAGTCTACCTCAAAAGTCAATAATTTAACAAATATATTGCACATATACACTCGGGTATCATTCGAATAAAAATAAATAAATGAGATCTTTCAAGCCAAAATTCAATATTTCGAATTGCGTGATATTATACAGGTTTTTATCAACAACATCACATTTGAAGACTATTGATCGAAGTTATTCAATCAACTTCGGTATTATAAATGCTAATTGTACACAAAAATTTTCAAAATATATAGGTTATTTTAAAACATTTAAATTATATCTGGACCCAGTTGTTGGAAGCTTAATAAGTTAAATCAGTTGATTAGTCGAAATTTATTGGAAGTTGTTTTGTTTTGTTTGTTAGCGGGTTTTTAATTTTTATTATTTTTTATTTGTTATTATTATTTTTTTTTTTTGCATTGTATCAAAGATTTTGTGAATTTTTTGCTAAAAACACACAAAGTGAATAGAATGCCATCAAATTGAAACAAAATGTTTAAAAACTATTGATTCAATAATGACATATTAATTTTTATTTGTGTTTTAAAATTGTGCTAATCACTGATTTAATTAATCAAGCTTCAACCGACTGGGTCAAGGTTGCCGAAGATTAATGTCTACATCTGGCCTGTCAGCCAATGTACAGACCAATACAAAATCACAATGAATATTGAATGCTAAAAGAAGAAACAACAGACTTTTTCGTCTTTCTAAAAAAATTGTAATTAAAAATTAAAAAAAACCCTAACTATTACCAAATGTTTTCCTTACCTTATCAAATAAAATCCAAATAAAACAGAAAAGAACTTGTAATTTTCCCATTGTATGTACAAATGTGACTTCCAGAAGTTTTAAAACAAAGATTAGTGTTACACTACATGTAGCGAGAGTCGAGACAGAAGAAAAGTATGCGGTTAAATGATATACATATGATTTTGTTTTTTGATAAATGTTTTACGGGTTTTTTACGGGAGAGTTTACCATCTGGTAAATTAGCTGGTGTATCATATGTACGTAACGACACGATAAACCCAAACCACATGTAACGTTACACAGTGTGCTTCAATTGGAGCAATTAAAACCAAACGTCTCTTATCGTTAAACCCATTGCAGATAAGAACAGTTTCTTATTAGAACATTCTAAAATAAACAAAAAACTTTCTTTTTTGTTAAAATTTCATTTTTGCACACGTATCAGAATTTTCTCAAAATTTCGTTTTTTTTCCCAAAATATATGAATATTAGTTCGTAACTTTATACTAAATTATAAAATTAAAATTTATAAATAAAGTACTTAATTAAACATTAAAGGTTTCTTTAAGAAAATTAAGAAAATGAGAATGAATTATATTGTTATAGCTCACTTGACCAAAGGTCATGTGAATTACTGGCATGGCACAGCATGTGTACATGTATGTGCGTGTTCGAGTCGTTAACGCATATTTTTGACTTATTAACTAAGACTACTGGAATATGTCATTAGATCTCGATTACATATAGTCCGGCAGAGGGTGAGCTGAACCAAAAATATTGGTCTATAGTTTTTTTCTCTGCATATATAAAGTTATATATCCAGTTTTAGAATTCAGTTGATGCCACCCTGTCACCCTTGAGTATTTTGTTATTTTCAAGATGGCGTCCAAGATGGCTGCCATAACATGAAAATGGGCATTTGTGAATTAGTTGTTTGAAAAAATCTAATTGATTGAATCATGGCAATTTTAAGTTATCATCCCCGCTGAGAAATCGGTGAAGGGGATATAGTAATGCCTCCCGACCATCCTGATGTCTGTCTGTTCGTCCGTCCGTCCACTTGTCCCTCTTTTTGTTCGCAACAGTTCTCCTAAACCGTCCATCAGATTTTCTGCTTGACATCAAACTTTATAGAAATCTGTGGGAAGTGAATTTGTGCATATTGCAAACTAGTTCCGCCATGTTCATTGATTTTTACAGAAGTTATGACCGGATCTTGCTTTCACTGAAAACTCTTTTTGAATTTATCGCTTTTTTTGGTAAGTTGAAAATTACTATATATGACAAGGGATTTTTGCACAGCAAGTTTATAGTCATATAGGATGAGATCCTAAACATAGCACACGAAAAATTGCTTCTTCAGTTGTGAACGTTGATTAGATAGAACAATTGAATTTGGAACACAGGAGTGGTCAAAATTTGAAAGCGGTTGGCCGGACAATTTTGAAGAAAATATAGGAAGATGTGTGAGAACAATGACAGAATTTAAGAAGTTTCTCAAAGTTAAAAACACAAAGGTGTATGATACTGACCTAATTTATTCAAGAGTGTTTGGCATTCAAATGTCGAGAGAAATTGACATCAAGGAGGTTTTTTCTTATGAACTTGCACCAGTTCTCACATCTATGTTTACAGAGAACAGAGAGATGAGAATTGTCAAAGCTAAATCAGTTTTGAAGAAACAACTCCAAAATGACAGACAGATAACAAAGGATGTTAAACATTAATTATAGTAACCCGGGCAAAATATATGTCACACTAATATGAGCAAAAGTAATGGTAAATAACGCTGTTATCAAAAAATAACTATTATTCATTGAAAGCTGTTTCATCACAGATACCGCAGCCAAATTAACAAGAAGTTTAAGTTACATCACCTTTACCCTTCATAAATGCCTAAATTCTGTTTGATATGCTTTGGATCGACGACTTACTTAATCTTTAGGGATATTTACCACAATTGATTAACTATTTGGTACATCTCTTGCTTCTTTGTTAACACAGAAGCTCTATTTTTATTTATTATATAATTCTATATGTTTTCTATTGTTTTCTATCGGATTAAAGTAGGGACTGTTGACTGGCCAAGGCAAACTGTTATTCATTGCTGCTGAAGAAAGTTTTGTGTGGACATTAGTCTTGTTACAAGATCTTGCTGAAAGATAAACAATTTCTTTTGAAAAACCACATATAATCACTACCAACTTTTCAGTTATTTATTATCTCTTTGAGACTTGGCACTGCCAATTGCCTCTCCTTGTTTCAAAAGACCTACAATTTTTACTCCTGTTATGCCCCGAACCTGAACACTAGCAGGATTCTTGATATTTACACAGCCCCAAGACATAACTCAATGTCCACACAAAACAATCTTCAGCAATAAGGATAAGTGTTGTAAGTTTTGCCACGAACAGCCCGACCTAAATCCGGAATGGAATTACATGAAAATCAGAGATGCTATGCCAACACTGAAGCAGGAGATGTACAAAGTAATTATTCAATTGTGGTACAATATCCCCATTGACTATGGCAAGGAGTCGAATTATATTATTTCAAATAGAATTCAGGCATTTACAAAAGCTAAAGGCTATGAAACTAAGCACTACTTGTTAATTTGGCTGCAATATATGTGATGAAACAGTTTTGAGTGAATAAATAGTTATTTTATAAGTGTTATTTGTCATTACTTTTGCTTATAAATATTAGGGGTGAAATAATTATTGCTTTGGGACTGTAGATGAATCTGCTGGTTTGTATGTTCACTGACCTTCCAATGCAACTGTAAATGATTTTGTAGTTAACTTTAGAAAATATATAGAAAGAAAGCTCTGACAGCCTACAACATAGTGTTTGATAGGTATAGAGAGTTTTACTTGTTCAGCTAGTGGAGCAGGTAGTGTTAGAGTACACCAGATGTCAAACAGTATGCCACTTCCTTCTCAAATATGTGCTCTCAAAGCCAGAGAACGAACTACAGTTAATTGCACTAATTTTGATCCTTACAAGTAAGTACAATTAACTGTTGTTTGTTTTCTGATTCTGATAACAATGTAAAAATTGTGAGAAATGACATCAGAACAACTCAAGAGATTGGCAATAGTATTGTTCAACAGATGGTAGAGGTTTCGAAAGGGCCAAATGAAGGGATCTCGGTAATATATCAGATGATACAGATGTTTTTATAATACTTTTGCAAGGAGAATCTGTAAGGAAAAGTAGTGATGGAGTCACCAGTTGGAGATTGGAGTGTTAACTGACATAGGTACTGCTGCAGAAGATATTACACACATATTACCAGATATATGTTGCTTATTTGATATAAGTTCTTTGGACACATAAAGCATCTCTTTTTTCTGTTTGGAACAATGCATATTGGGACAGTTATCAATGAGTCAACTTTATTTATTTTGGCTGTCTTAAAAAATCCTGACTGCGCATCTACGTCAGAGGCTCGACAGAAAGTTTGGGTAGTCCTCACTTAGTATACACCCGCATTTAACATATGTTAGAATACAAAGAAAATTCTGAAGTAGATGTCTGTCAGACTTGAAACTTGTACTTGTGGCATGGGTTTACGTACTAAAATTTCAAGTGGCTTTGATTTGTAGTTGCTGAGAAAACTGTTACGGAAATTTCCAACCATTGACCATTAATTTTGAAAACAAACTAAGTCAGGAAACAGGAAGTTGATGTTTCGGACGGACAGATGAACGGACGGACGGACGGACGGAAGGACAGAAGTAGAACAATATACCCATCTTCTTCGAAGTAGGGGTATAATTATCAAATTCAATGACATTTTGTTGATGTACAAAACAACAAAAGAACATATTTCAACGATTTTCCTATTTTTCAGCCATATTGGACGCCATCTTGAGTTTTACAAAATGCTCAACGATGACAGCGTGGCATCAACTTGATTCAAGATCAGATAAACATTTAACAATTGAACTGTTTAGAAATGCGGTCATAGTCGATATGAACGCAATGATATGCAAGCGAATAACGCGCGTTAGCGCGTTATGATTAGTTTGCCTTGCATATCAATTGCGTTCATATCGACTATGAACTGCATTTCTAAACAGTTCAATTGTTATATTTACGTTTAAACTATTTTCTTTTCTTTTTCTTGGTTCAAAATCATTTTAGAAATTTTAATTCCGCGCTTTGTCAACAACGATTTTCGATTAACGGAACAGCTGATGGAACAGCAGATCCAACTGATCACTGTGCAGTTGCGCCAGAAATTCTAGGACAAAATAGTGCGTGGAAAAAAACAACAAATTGCATACAAAATTTCTACTAAATTGTTCAATTTTTTATTAAATACAATTATTTCGGTAATAAATAATCACAATTATGCAAACAATCAATTTATGTCAATATAGTTCCGGTTTTGTGTATTTCATATTGTGTATTCATACGCCGATTGTTGTGAATGGAATTCCCGTGACGTCACCAAGGTAGATCTTGCAATCTTGCAGTTCATAGCCAATATGAACGCAATTGCTCTGAAACCTTGTGTAGAAGATAGAAAACAGACAAAATGTAAATACAAATGTATATACTCATACTATTCAACAAAAACAAACTATAGACCAAATTTTTAGGTTCGGAGAAAATATGAGGTTTCTCTGCCGGACTACTAGTCCAATTTAGGATTGTTTGTGGTATTGCCATGGCTACAACACTATGCCATGCTAAAAATCTTTTTCTCCGAAACCAGAAACGGGGAAAAAATCTTGTTCGGCAATGACATGGGGTATTTATTTTAGTTTAGATATTTTCTTGATATGACTTGCAAAAAAACGGGTCAAGCTTATAACCTGATTTTCGACCTTTGAGCCTTTACTATTTAAGCTATTCTTGATTTTATTTAATATAGATTAATTTTGGTGTCTTTGTAAAGGTTAAGTCATAGGGTTTTCTAGTTTTCATAAAGCGACCTTCAAAACATGGTCAAAGGAAAAGGCCAATGTCCTGACCTAGTTCTCAGCTCTTTAACTTTTGCTACTATTTTGACTTTTTTGTTTTCGTTTTTGGAAATATTTCAATACAGGCATAATTTTCACTTTTTAAAGATTTGTTATTAAAAGTAAAGTCAAGGTCAAAGATCTTGGTCATAACAATATTGATGAAATAATTTCGTTACTATGATTAAAGGTTTTCACACAAGGTTACAGTTTTGTAGTTTTCTTGAAGCATTATAGCTAATCACTATTTATTTATACCAGGTGAGCATTAATTAGGTCCATTTGGTCTCTTGTTTTTTTATTAACTGAGCTTTAGCCACAGACTTAGCAACTAAAGTTTAACATCACTCTGACAATATAGACCTGGATTGGGAGTTAATTTTGGAAATAACTTTTACATCGGCGTTTTGCAGCTCAGTCGTATCCTTTCTAATTTTCCAGGTTCGATTCCTAGCAAGGTTTTTCACGAGACCATTACAAAGAACCTGTTAATGTATCTTAAATAAAAACCACTATCTATGAGAAAAAATAAAACTGATCAACGTTACCAGCAAATTATTTAAAAAAATAAAACCAAATTTTACAATTTCAGCTTCATGAAAATATTTTTGAGACGATCAACATGACCAAGTGAATAGAGGAAATAAATAATAAATGTTTAAATTTATATGGCAAATTAGCGAATATCAAATGTCGTTGGATAAATTAATAGCAAACGTGTTTGTTTCAACGATTACTTATTTATCCTTTCGAAAAGATAGGGTGTGACAAATGGCATGGCCTGATTAAGTACGTGACATGATGATATTAGAAGATGATAAAAAGCAAATTTAAGCAAGATATGATCAAATAAAAATAATTAGTTAACAATCATCCCAGCTAAATCAGATTAAGTGTTTGATTTTATACGATGAAGGTAATTACAATTTTGTATGGTTCATTGTGGTCATTTCATGTTTGGTGAGTAAGAAGATAGTTGATGTTAACTATGGATTCTGAGGTTGAAAATAGACTTAAAGAAATATTCATTTAACATAAGCGTAAAGAGATGTAGTAAAGTTTAAAATGAACCCGGATCAAGAGTGGAGTTTCTTGAATAAATGAAGTTTTACACCACTTCTCGGCGATAAGATCACGGATGGTGGAGAAAAATGGAGTGTCCCGAGAAACCACCGAACTTCGTCTAGCAAACTGACGAATTTTCTTACACTAGACTCTGTCCCAAATGGAATTCGAACTAAAGTGCACTCTATAGACCACTTGGAAAACAAGGCCCCTGAGTGAAGTTATAAGTTCATTGATCAGTTATACTCAGTTAACTTATGGACAGTACGTCATACTGTTACTGTTTTCTCATCAGTCTAATCCTTAATTTACACGGTTACTCACACTACAGTGTTCACGTCAACAGCAGTTTATATTGCATTTGATCCGGAAAGTTCATAAGCGTACACATGTACTATACCGCGCTAGTTCGTACATTCACAGTATTTCAATGTCAGAATAAGACAGTTTAACCATTCCCTTTACAAGAAATTTAATGATTAATTTCGCATAAATCCGGTTTTCTACAGTTAAAAACAAGCTTGAGAGGAGAGAGAGAGAGAGAGAGAGAGAGAGAGAGAGAGAGAGAGAGAGAGTACATTACAAACTTATAAAATCATTACTCATTTATCTGTGTTATCAATCAAACTGCATTGCTAGGGGAGTCTAGTCACTTGTAGAGCACCTTGCGCTATTGTGCAGATTTTATCATCACTGATGAAATTAACATCACTTTTCAACCATAGGATTATAATAATTTGATCGATATAATTTGTGACAAGTCTTGCTATACCTGTTTTCAGGACCATACTTTCTCGTAAAGTTTGCATAGTTCAGTTACTCGAAAGTGTTTATTTACCGGGTATACACATATAAAATGTCATTTACTTGACTTTTTTCTTGACTTTCCCATCATACTTGCTTTGATAAATCGTCAATTATAATTTTCGGATTGGTTTTAAAGAAATACGATTATCTTGGACTCTCCCCTCCCTGACTTGAAAACGGGTTGTGCTGGCCGAGTGGTCTACATAACTAACATGCTTACTGATTACATTGTCACTAATTAATGGCTTATATTCTAAACCTAATCGGACGAATATTATTATGATAAAAATCAGTGGTTTTTCCCAATCAATTAATAAATTTTCCCCCAATCAACCATTCAAGAGCGGGTCGTCGCGATATATTTGTGAATGTATTTCGATGCGTAAAGCACAAACATTATATACTCTTTTCAAACTTAATTAGGTTAGCATACATTATTTATTTGGTCTAACAATATGAATCTCATAATCACATCGTCGATGTTTGCACCGTACTTAAAAATTATGTAATTTTCAGCGAACTTTTCATTTTAATCTATAACACATACATTATATATCCCAAAAAAACAATATCTGTATTCTATTAGACAGCTGCAGCGTGTACTTATTCACATCATTTTCATTTGTTTAGAATTCTGTTCTAATTTTTAAAAGTTGAATGACCTGCTTTCATTTTTTCCCCAGAAACACTGAGATAACAAAAAGGAGCCGACTTTCGGCTGTTGTGTGGCCGAGTTGAGTTGAGTAATGATGTTTAACGTCCCAGTCAAGAATGTTTCACTTATATCAAGACGTCGCCAGCTATAGGCAAAGGTACAGAAATTTTGCCTGTGCGTTGCGCTGATGGCATTGTACAGCAGCCAAGCCTACCAAGACACGGGACCTCGTTTATTTTAAGTTCCCATCCGAAAGAACCGTGACTTTCATTTCGTAATGCCGAGTGCTTGGCGAAAAAACAGCCACTACGTATACCCACTTCTAAGTCTTGGGTCAGACCTGGCCGGGATTCGAACCCACGACCTCCCACTTACGGAGCGAGCACTCTACCAACTGAGCTACCGCAGTGGTTGTTGAGAGGTCGAGATATGTATACAAGTAGCTAGCGACCACAATCCTTCTGTAAGATAGATAACACCTAATGAGATATAGGTAACAAAGGCCCGAGATGAGCTGTCGACCCGGCATTAAGCCGTTGCCTTAGTGTTAAACTTTCGATAGTTCAGTACTGTACCAACAATGGTACAAATCAAAAGCCAAAACTTTGAGAACTGGCAATGTAAGTTAAATGCTTTAAGTTTTTAAAGGGAAATGAGGCCGGGTTATCCGGAAAGTGTAGGCACCTCCTGTGTTTATTTTGAATAACTATATATGTTGTACTATATACTTACAGCACCAGGGCACAGTTTCACAATAATTCTTTAACTAAGATTTTCCTTGACTTTAACCTGAATATTGTTAATTTTTAGGATTTTAAATTATCAATGGTGCCATTTTGAAGATCACATCAACCTTCAAACATCTGTTTCAATGTTTTAAAAAATATTCATTTTAACACGGAAAAAGGATTGCCTAAATTGCTATATTACCTTAGTTAAGAAATGATTGTGAACCTGGGGAACTGGGACCAGTTCTCAATTGTAGATCTACTTCAAAAACATCAAAAAGTTGTTATAAGATAACTCATTCAAGATTGTTAAATTAATTTTTTTAAGTATTTTATATACACTTTCCATCATAAAGTATAGTACTGCAGCTTTAAACGGGAATATATACTTTGAGACAAGGAAACGATAATTATGAGTACTTCAGAACAAACCTTATCTTGTAAACTTTGACCATTGCGTTAACTGATAAGATATTTCGAAACTTTACAGGCATTTGTTGTGATTTAACCAATGGGATTGAAGTTAGCAATATTAAAACTTTAATACTGAGAGAGATAAATACATCGCAACGAACTTTGTCAATAAGCATGGTGCTGTTAAGAAATTATATATTGTGTAAGTAGCTATTGTACAAAAATACCATATCTGGTTTTATCTTTGCTTCATTCACAGAACATATACTTTTAATTGTAAGATTTACGCCCTAAGAGGAGTATTGCTGTAACGAATACCTTAACAGGTCCGACTCGAGTTTTGAAGTCCCTTTTGTATAGGGTTTTAATCAACAATTTTGTTAGTGATAGTACGTTTTATTTTGGCAATTTATATATATTATATGTATGTGACCATTTATCTATTACACCGATTCTTCTTTTTATGAAAAAGCCGATGAGGGTTTAATGTTTGGTTCAAGTGAACTGCGGGATGGTAAACATAAATTGCAAATTGTTATAAAATGCAATTTAGCGATATACAACTATAAAAAAGAAATGAAAAGGGTTATAAAAAGTGAGCTTAACATGATTCATTATTATTTTTGAAAAACAATATACCATTTTATCCGGTAATTATGCATTCTTCAATTACTTTTTTCTAAATATTTAGAAACGGCAGATATTTACTTTTGTGTTATCGAGTTTAAAGGGGATTACAACTTTGTGTTTCGATTAACGCTCATAACCAATTTCAAATTGCAAAATATGGTGGTTGGTTGGTTGCAATGTTGTTTAACGACGCATCAACAATTTGTCAGCTATTTGCGACGTTTTAATAATCTCTAATGCCATGAAATGTGTGAGTGTGTTTTATGGTCTGCCTTGTACAAGCGCGCACTAAGGTCGACTTTAAAACATTAGCCTTTAGAGTTAGTATTCCGTAGACAAGCATACCATTCCCCCGTCACATTATTCTGACACTGCCTGAATCAGTCGATACTCTGTTCTTTTAATACCAAGAGCCAGGGGAGGAAGTAATGTATCAAATTTTAAAGGGAAATGTATGACCCGGCCGGGATTAAAAACCACGAGCTCTCGCTGTCAAGGCGGACGCTCTATTACTGAACCGGCGAGGCGGCCCAGAAATACTAATAAATGCTATAAACATAAATCTGATATAGATATGTGTCTGTATCTTATATCGATGTAAAATACAGGCATGTCGAAAGTTTAACATGTGATTGAATGAACAGTTGATCACGGTCTATCAGTAGTTGTATCTCGACAGTGTTTCGGCATTTGCTAGCCATCTCTCGGTAGCTCTTTGGTAATTAGCTATCGCATTTGCTAGCCATCTCTCGGTAGCTCTTTGGTAATTAGCTATCGCATTTGCCAGCCATCTCTCTGTAGCTCTTTGGTAATTAGCTATCGAGTTTGCTAGCCATCTCTCGGTAGCTCTTTGGTAATTAGCTATCGCATTTGCTAGCCATCTCTCGGTAGCTCTTTGGTAATTAGCTATCGCGTTTGCTAGCCATCTCTCGGTAGCTCTTTGGTAATTAGCTATCGCATTTGCTAGCCATCTCTCGGTAGCTCTTTGGTAATTAGCTATCGCGTTTGCTAGCCATCTCTCGGTAGCTCTTTGGTAATTAGCTATCGCATTTGCCAGCCATCTCTCTGTAGCTCTTTGGTAATTAGCTATCGAGTTTGCTAGCCATCTCTCGGTAGCTCTTTGGTAATTAGCTATCGCATTTGCTAGCCATCTCTCGGTAGCTCTTTGGTAATTAGCTATCGCATTTGCTAGCCATCTCTCGGTAGCTCTTTGGTAATTAGCTATCGCATTTGCCAGCCATCTCTCTGTAGCTCTTTGGTAATTAGCTATCGAGTTTGCTAGCCATCTCTCGGTAGCTCTTTGGTAATTAGCTATCGCATTTGCTAGCCATCTCTCGGTAGCTCTTTGGTAATTAGCTATCGCGTTTGCTAGCCATCTCTCGGTAGCTCTTTGGTAATTAGCTATCGCATTTGCTAGCCATCTCTCGGTAGCTCTTTGGTAATTAGCTATCGCATTTGCTAGCCATCTCTCGGTAGCTCTTTGGTAATTAGCTATCGCGTTTGCTAGCCATCTCTCGGTAGCTCTTTGGTAATTAGCTATCGCATTTGCTAGCCATCTCTCGGTAGCTCTTTGGTAATTAGCTATCGCGTTTGCTAGCCATCTCTCGGTAGCTCTTTGGTAATTAGCTATCGCATTTGCTAGCCATCTCTCGGTAGCTCTTTGGTAATTAGCTATCGCGTTTGCTAGCCATCTCTCGGTAGCTCTTTGGTAATTAGCTATCGCGTTTGCTAGCCATCTCTCGGTAGCTCTTTGGTAATTAGCTATCGCGTTTGCTAGCCATCTCTCGGTAGCTCTTTGGTAATTAGCTATCGCATTTGCCAGCCATCTCTCGGTAGCTCTTTGGTAATTAGCTATCGCGTTTGCTAGCCATCTCTCGGTAGCTCTTTGGTAATTAGCTATCGCGTTTGCTAGCCATCTCTCGGTAGCTCTTTGGTAATTAGCTATCGCATTTGCTAGCCATCTCTCGGTAGCTCTTTGGTAATTAGCTATCGCGTTTGCTAGCCATCTCTCGGTAGCTCTTTGGTAATTAGCTATCGCATTTGCTAGCCATCTCTCGGTAGCTCTTTGGTAATTAGCTATCCATATCTCCGTCAATCGGCAGCCAAGCTTCGGTTCCCCTTTTTTTAGGTCAGTGTTAAACTTTCGACATTCCTGCACTGTAGATAAGTAACATTAGACGTAGAAACACAATTCATTTTTTCATTTGAACATTTACTTTGTTCTCAATCTTTTATTACATGTGTTATATAAGTATAGACCTACTTGCTTCTGAATTGTAAAAAATGAAATAATTATGCCATTAAGTCTTTGCAGAATTTCTTTCAAAACTTCTTACATTTTTACATATACATGTTTGCTTATATGAAGAATCGTTGGCAAAAACGACTATTTTCTAAATATGAAAATCATAGAGTAATATATTTAGGGGTGTAGGTTTTCTCAAACGTAATTTGGTTTCATATGTAGAAATCCAAAACAAGGGCTAATTTATCAAACAGCATGAGACAGCGAAATTAAAACCATGGTGCCATTTTATTAACATATTGCCAATATTAAAAACCATGCATTGATTGATTAAATTATATAAATGGTATGTATAACAGTATGAAGACAAACATGTAGAATATTCGTATTAATTAACTACAATAATCCATGTGTATGCCACATGCTCCGCTTAATAATGCAGCATCTGTACCTACTATCAGAGCCACTCTATTTGTGACAGTGAACCATGATTTTTCCCATAGAAAATTAAAGAAATCTGAATAAAAATTGAAAAAAACAACAACAGGTTTTCAGCGACTAGGCACAAGTAAGTGAATAAAATCAATTTTTATTCAGATTTATTTGGTTTGCTATAGAAATAAAGCATTATTCACTGTCACAAACAGACCCGCTCCGACAGTACTATCATTTTTATATAATTTTACAGGTATAGCCCTGACGGTCTTACACTATAATCCAATTAGCAGTATCGTATACTGTCCACCTACAGGTAAATAAATATATGTAAAACCCATTAAATATTTTGTTTTACAATTGTTTTATGTGCAAACTTTCATGTTTTTAATTTTATAATAATGTGAAACGGTAAGCAGATTCGATATGTTGTGTAGGGAACTCCTTATGTGCTAGACAAAAACGTTTAAACGTAAACCAAAAGCCATTGCAGGGTATTAAATTACCAATACTAGATACCATAGGAAGTTTAGTAGAATTGGTGCCCAAATCAATAATGTAGTTGGATGACCAAGTGTGAAATATGTTCAGTATTTATTTCAAACAGTGTGTTTAATGCTTGATAAAGTCTTGCAAACAAACTTTTTGTTATTTTCTTGGAACTACTTATTGCATATCTTTTGAGTTATATCCAGTGCACGTCCAAAGTCGGGTATTTTATTTCATTGGTTATCAATCTAAATAATTAAGTGTTTATTTGATTTTGCACGTTGCCGTTGTAGCAAGCTAGACATGGGTGCTAACAGTCACGTAGCACCTGTACTCACTTCCCCGTTGGAGTTTGAACTGTGCCAGTTTTTAAAGCTGTTACATTGCTTTCGGATTGCGATGTGAACATAGACTGTTTTTTTTTTTTTTTTTTTTTTTTTTGATTAATTAATTGATCATTTAAAACTATTAACGGTTATACTTTTCTTCTAGTAACGTCATATGCGATATTAATTTGATTACTCATTCTTTGTGCATGTCAATAATTTTATCCTTTTTTAAAACCAGGACAAGGTGTACAACCAGCATGGATAACAATACAGACAGGTATGTTTATAATCAAACGTTTGTAGTATTACCCTGAAGTTTATACCGCTTCATCAACTTTGTTTGAAATGAAGTCTTTTATTCAAATTGATAAAATGAACAATGGACATTTTGTAAATTCAATTTTTCGGATTTTTGCGGTAATCTGATAAATCACGAAAAACTTATGGATATAAAAGCATAAAGAAATAAATGTCAGACAAGACCTAGTCGCTTAACTAAAAGAAAGTAACAGTGTGTCAGGGTATATATTATAAAGTTTGGCATATCAAATTACGGGCTTGTCTTACACTGTTTTACGATTTGATCATTGTTTTTCATATCTGTAAATAATTAAGAGAAAAGAAAATCAATACATTTTAAAGGAATGTTCCAACGTCCTTATCGGCTCTCTGTGCATGTATACGAAATATTGTATGGAATGTTTGCCTCTGCGATCAAGTTATTTCCAGGAGTCGGTTTACGGATCACATCTCCATCAAACCATTCTAACAAGAAGATAGTAGTTTGTCATATCCCATACTAAAGGTCAATGGTCTTCGGACACTTCTTTAACTCATAACATGGCCGCCTCTATATAAATAAATCTTGACTAGGGCATAAAACATCAATACGCTCTTTAATTAATATTAAATGTTATTACAAGTATTACTTTTTCAGGCACACCGAAAACATATACGATGAAATGGATAACTATACCACAGCGTATGTATAATGGTTTTAATTTGGACGATATTTCACAATATCAGTTCTATATCTATAATATTCGTTGCATAACATTCTTTTAAATATTAAGCAGTTTGTAATCACATTTTATCACTCATCCTTCATAATTCATACCATTGAAAAAATCTAACGAACAAATGGCAAAGAGTGCATTGTGTTTCAATCCAAGGTGGAGACTTTTAATAATAGGTGGCTTCGATAAAGCACTAAGTATAAATTGTTTTCTTATTTCTTTTTCATAGTATTTAGAATTCAGCACATTTTTGCCTCTCTTCAATATTTTAAATAATCAATAATACTCGTTTGAAGCTTTTAATGTGTATGCTGACAAATACAGAGAACTAATTTATTTATTTATTTACTGCATAGCAACGTGGACATCTATCATTATTTCACCAGTTTCAATGGTAAATTTTCCGAAAATCGCCGAATGATTATACACACTTTACAAGGTTGTTTATGTTTTCAAATCCTTATAATTACATACACAAGGTCACACAGGAGGAAAAACGTCGGTGCCGACAACGACACAAACAGTGACGCATCAGAGCGGGAATAACCCTGGTGTCTGTAATGACAAAATACAGAATTGTATAGACTATGGTGACGTAAACTACGCTTGTCAAGGATCGTTTGCATCATGGGCAAAAATAAACTGTGCGAGATACTGTGGATTCTGTTGTAAGCATTAAATCTACATTATATACATGTATATAACACAACATAAACAGTAACATTTACTTTTTGTTTCAAATTTTCTTTACATGGTGTTTTCATTTTATTTATTTATGTATTTGAGATATTTCCTCACTATCAAGGATTTCGATCGTAGATTTTTCAATCTCGTATCGTGTTCTAGTGCTTTACTGGATGGATTTGAAAAACGGTTCTACAGAGAAAGTCTACACTCCTGCAGGAAGTGATGTTATGTTATGGTACCTCGGGATAGCTGAATTATACTTAAAAACAAATATGTTTGCAAAGAACAAGTATCTTGCATGTTTCTTTACTTATATATACTCTTAAGTGCTCTAATAGGAAACTGGCGTTTTAAGTTATAAAGTGTGTTAACGTAAAATTCATCTCACGCGGGCGTTAATTGATTCATTCATTTTGCCGTGAAACAAACACCATCAACATAGAATAGTAAAACTTTCGACAAACCGTAAAATGTGAAACAGTCCTCTTTTGTCATATTGAAAATATCATCAATATTTTAGTGAGTAAAAGAATTTTTTCAATCGTTCTTTGTGTCTTGTAATTATTTTCTTTAGCTAGTGCAATGTACATATTTTTCGTCATAATTTTTGTCTTCCATTAAAACATAGGCGTACCCGCAACATCTACCACGGCAACTACAACGAAAACAACGCCATTGCGAATACCAACTACGAGAACGACACCGTTACGAATTCCAACTATAAGAACGACGAAACATCAAACAACAATTATGAGAACCACAAAACCTCCAATACCAACCGTGAGGCATACCACTCCAAAAGGTATATAAACTAATGTAGTTTAGAGGTCATCGCGGTGACCGAGTTGTCTAAGGGACCGGAATTAAGATTCTGGAGACTATGTTCGAATTTCTTCGCGGATGATTCTGAGAAAGTCTGTCAGTAAGCTTGTCATAGGTCAAGTTTTCTCTGTATATTCAAGTTTACCGCACCGTCCATGAAATGACCGAATCAGTAAAAGAGGAGGATTATTGACCGAGGCGTTACACGCTATATAATCCACTCCACTCGTTAGTTTGAATTTAGCAATGAATTTGATTTGTATCCTTCTAACAATTTGCTGTTTCCAATTTTGGTTGCTATTCTGGCTAATAATCTCCTCCTTAATCAATAAATGCAAACCATTATTATTTTATTCAGTTTACTGTAGATAAAGATTGTTCCTCCCGTTAAATTGTTTTCAGAGGTTATTATCTCCTGAAGTGTGTTACGTTCATCAACTGTCTATACCTGATCTAATTTTTATCATTCTTTGTTTTTCAAAAACATGAAGTTCATATTCATGATCAAAACTCATATACTTAAGTACTTAATCAAATATAATAATATATATATTAAAATACAGATACATTTTCATTTGTATTCATGTTGGCCTTTTGTTTATTATATCAAGCAATGACTACACGAACGGTATCAACATGCCGAGATCACCAAGATTGTTCTCTTGAGGTAGTTGATAGACTTGCTTGTCACGATGTTTCTATAGCAACCAAATGCCAGAAATCATGTGGAGTTTGTCACGGTAAGTGATTTGTTCGAGAACTAATGAGAAAACTTTATTATATTGTGCAGAACAGTGTAACGCAAAGGAGTACAATCTCGGATGTTGAGTGACCGAGATATGGATAGCCATTGACCAAAAAAACTGCAGCGAGATATTAATAAGCTAAGGCCCGAGATGAGCTACCGATGCGGCTCCAATTTGTTTGATTAATATTTGTACTGTCAAATAAAAAAATACTAACCCGTGTCCGAATCACAATCCAGAAGTAAAGTAAAAACTGACAGGTCGGGTTAGACACGTGAACTTCCACCAGGGAAGTGAGGCCGGGTACTCCGGAAGGGGAACGGCAAGCACCTCAATTTTAGCTGGCTATACCCGCCACGTGTGTAATCAAAATTGTGTGAAAGGAACATGGAACTGTGGGACGTCAAATATATCCAGGGCAATCCTGGACATAGAGACATCAAATTTATCAACAATACTGTGATGGCGGCCATAAAAACATTTTTGAGGGCCTTGATAAGCCTAGGCTTGCAATATCCCCGAGTCAACAATATATTTGCAAGCATTAGTCTCTAATGTCTCAATTAGTTGTTTAACCGCGTGCATTATTATTGTTATTATTATTATGTTAGGCATCTAATATCGGTAAAGACTTATGTGTCAAAAGCATATATGTATCCTCTGTTGTCAACCTTTTGCATCGACACATGGGGTTAATCTAACCTGTACATAGGATTTAACATTTTAGTATTTTTGTTTTTGATTTACACAATATATATATATTTTATGATTTTTATTAGTAGATAAATAGGACATGACCTTAACGTGTTACGTAATAAGTCTCGTGACAACAAAAATTCGAAACAAATCATACATGCAAGAAATGTTTAATTTTACATGATGTTGGAATAAAACTGGACCCATCCACTACTAGAAATCTACGATTCTATTATTTTCCCTTAAATGAAACAAGTTTGTTAACAGTCACTACTACTATCTGATAGAAATTACAACGCACGCGACAGAGTTTTACGTACGTCAGAAACATCTCCGGATGTAGACCGGAGCTTAACGTCTGTCAAATATATGAATGACAGTGGCGACAATGGGTGGAAAATCAGGAAAAAAAACAATGTTTACCATTCTGTACTTTACGTAAGATTGAAGAAATTAACATTAATTCTTAATTTAACATTGTAAACTAGAGATGTGGATGTATTAGACGTCCCTTAGTTCTATGTTCCTTTCATTCTTGATTTTAAAACACGCAAGGTGGATTAGCTTGCTAAACAGGAGGTGCTTACCTTCCCGGATCACCCAGCCTCACTTCCCTGGTGAAAGTTTACGTGTTTAACCTATTTTCCAGCTCATAGTTTTTACTTTGTATTCGGATTATGATTTCGACATGAAATGGTTTATATGTTTGTGATGATTACTAAAGATGTGTTAACAACGAAAGAGAAAAGAATGCCATCAAGGGTTAGAATGATTTTTATTTCTGTTTCTTTGATATTTTTCAGAATCTCACACGTCTAACCACTGTCAGGACGCTCGTACAAATTGCCAGCTGATCTCATCATTTGTGTGCACAGAACCAATTTTGCGACAAGAATGCAGAAAAACGTGTCATTTGTGTTGAATTATTCAACCTTATATGATAAACATTTTATAAAAAGTTTTGATTTCCTTATGGAGACTTGAAAGGGAATGTAATATAAATATAAAGTCGATTCTGAAATATTTCTCTCTCTCTCTCTCTCATTCGCCTGCTTAGGTTCGAATCTCATTTTGATTTTTGTTTAACAATTTTGGTCCAAGCATTACTGATGAGGAATTGCATTCCAAAACGATCGTCTGTAAAATTAATACTGGTATAATATGTAATTTGGACAGATCGTCGTGCAAAAATGTGTAAACCCTCTTAAAATCAATTTCTAAACTATATTTACATAATTATTTTCTGGTAAACTATATTTACATAATTATTTAATACGAAGTAGTGAGAAAATTTTTTCACTCAAACAATTAATTGGATCTATATTTAATAATTTTATAAATGGTAAAAGTCAAAAACAAACATATCAATCCATGTCAAAATGCATTTCCAAAGCGAAGCTGAATGGCTTTATAGGCGTGCATATTAAGTTAAACACACGAACTTTCACCACGGAAGTGAGTTCGGGTGTTCTGGAAGAATAATCGCCTCTAGGTTAGCTAGCTTCACTCGCCAAAATAAAGAAAATTTTATTAATTTCAAAATTTACTAACATAATTTTAAGAATCAAATGTCTAAGGGTGGACACATATAATTTGACTCGGGTTTTGAAAATTTTTTTCTTTAAGTATCAAGAGGGTTTTTTATTCTTCTTTTGCATAAGGTCCTTCTGTATGTGGTGTATATTAGTAAAAGAACATACAAAAATAATCAAAGTGTGTTTTTTAAATAAAGAAGTGATACCAACCAAAATTAAAATTATTTGTGCTCGTTTCATGATTCTGTTTTCGCACTTTTTATTGTTGTTGGTTTTGGAGTTTACTAAAAATTGCCAAGTACACAACCTCGGTAGCAACAATGTAGATTTCATTTATACCATTAAATAGCGGTCATTAAATACGTTAACTTCAAAGATTGATATCATGTTACTTATATTTACCCATCGTCTTATGATCTACTAGTAAAGTCCTTTGTCACAAAAATGAAAGATATTGATCTCAACTATATAGGATAATTTTAATGTTTTGACGCTATAATCAAGCTGTGTATTTCTATTTTGACTCCTTACTCAATTTACATGCTTACGTGTTCCAAACATTGTATGTGACCCTCGATTGTCGATTTAAGAATAGTTATTCCCTATTTGTTAGTAGTTTTATATTTTCTTCATTGCCACAAAATCTTATATGTAGACTATAAAATATCGCCACCAATGCCTACAAAATACAAAATAGTATTACCGATATGTCCAATACAGATCTAGACCTGTCAAGAGTTTAACGCTAGCCAAATGTTAACGAATAAATGCCGTCTTGGCGACCATTCTCGGCCCCCTTTAGCTATGATCAATAGCATATCGCCATCTACGATCTATGTATGGGCAAACAACATTGACATGTCCGTTTGACCTTTCATTAAAATATTCATGTGGACGGATGCACTTAATACATGGGTAGTAGTTAAATTCGCAGGTCATAGTGTATACAGAAGGTGTATGATTAGTATTCTGACTATGTAGACAAAATAAACCTAAGTGATCCTAAGTGATCCAAAAGATAGGGCCTAAAAATATGTGTGTTTCCGCTAACATAGAATTATTATAAAGGGTCGGTAGGTCGATTTTTTTTAATAGCATATGTTATGCATGTGTATGTAATGTATTATGTAAAAATTATATTATAAATGTGTTGTTTAAGTTATTTTGCTTATCGTGGTCGAAACAGTTATAATAATTACATATCCAAAACACGTACAAATCAAACGTTTTGCTGACTTGTTTTGATACAATAGAGTTTTAATCGAAAAACGAAAACGGATTTTTAAAAAAATCCTGAAAAAACTGGAGTGGGTCTGTTTTTAGTTGGGCCGGTCGGGTTAGCGGAAACACATATTTTTTTAGGCCTAGATGCAGTCGTCTATAATAAATATTTAAATTAAAGGTCAAACGAACAGTTCAATGTTGTTTGCCAGTGCCAGCAGATTTTCTGTCACTAGCAATCCAAAACTCGGCGGTTGATGACTTAAACAACATAGGAGTGGAAGTACACTGAACATAAAAAAATCTTAAAATCAATGTATACTTTATATCCCACTTTATGATGACGGGGGTCAAACGCATTCTAACGCGTTTGTCGACATCGACATCTAGGATGACCGCCACATACAACAAAAGTTCTTTACTATAAAAGGAGAAAAATAATGTTTATGAATGAGAAAAGACAGTTATTTAAATGACAATATTTTGTTGATAATTTTAATGTCACTTACTACTTGGCAATTTACATATGTGAAAGTCCCTGTGTATGTAACATTTTTCGTGTAGAATATTATTTTAAGACATGTTTTTGAATTATTTATATCAAAGTAAAAGTAATATAATTAGTTACCGATATCAAAGCAAGAAGTGCACAAACGGAAGCTGCTATTGGAAAATCATATATCTCTACGAGTGTTCCTGCTACTATTGGTCCTAGTAATCCACTGCAAAATAAAATTAAATATATTTTAACACAAAAACGGCAATCCTGCTTTTGAGGAATTGTTACAGTTTTGTATGTTTCATCACTGCTATCACGGATTAAGTCTCAGTTTAATTAAGTACAGAAGGAAAAAAAGACAAAATTTAAATCTTTGTTGTAAGACTTTCTAAAACTTCTATAATTATGAAAGGTACTCTGAAACTATATTTTGGATATAAAGTATTTTTTAAAATTTTTTTAAAATTCGTTAAAATTCTTAATATTATTCCTAAATAGAATATAAAGCCTAAGCCGGCTACCTTATATTTTGTTAACAACCATATTTGTTTCTTTATAATTAATGAATAGATCTTACCCCAGTGAATATAATGTAATATTTACACCGGAAATCACTCCATAAGTCCTCATGTCATCTGGCATTCCAAGAAGTCTGAAAATATCAATTGGTTATAAATATTTTCTGGGTATCTGTTTTAATACTTGATTAACAAGGAACATGTCATTCCATGTCCAAATCAAAATGATCTGATTTCGCTCATTTGGCACTCATCGCCGGGTTGGTTTGCAAGCATAACTCACAGTGTGGGAACGGAAGTTGAGTCAAACTGTACAGTTGTCGGTAGCTCTGTTTATCGAAGCGAGGAATGAAAACAGTGGAGTCAAACGTAAGTAAAAATATGTAAAATTTTTGTTGTTATGAAGTGTTGTGAGATTTTCCATAGGTACATGGATCTCACTATGTTAATGCAATTTTTAATTATCCAACACATTTTGTGAAAAATCAAGCCTAAAAGTTTTATTCGTTTGTTGAACATGATAGATCACATCGGAATTGTCATGAATTCACAATTTATTCTCAATTTTCTCGATATTACTATTCTATTTAATACCATTCTGAAGACAGTTTGCAAGCTATGAATGTTAAAAACAACTTGTGACTTATTACAGTACTTAGAAGTTTGGAAAAAACTTCAAAACACGATTTAATTGGACTGTGTTGTTTTCTGTTTACTGTACAGGTAGCTCACATTTTATTAATGAAATTGTACTGTACAGATAGCTCGCAACTGGCATTCAAATTCAAAGTATAGAAAGTATAAGGAACGCTTTCATTTAATAGAAATGCATGTATCACGATTAATTTTTTGAAAAAAAAAACAAGGTTTGATTTTTTTATTTGGGTTGCAGGGGTATAAACGTAGGGTTGCTATCTAAAATGCGTGTATCAGGCGTGACATTTGTATTCTAATGTCATCAACGATCTAAAATGCATCAAGTCATAAAAAGGACATGGTCAAACAATACTGTTCTATATAAATTAAGGCGAATATTGTTTATTATGAACAATATACAACTAAATACTATTATGTCTCTAAAATAGTAAAAGGATATAGATATAATGTGAAGAATCACGCCTGGGTAACGCATTTTTAGAAGACTCTATGGCATAAATTGTCCAATTTTATCATAAAGCCTCAAATTTGTTTAAAACAAAATAAACAACGTTACGTTTTAGACTGTTCATGTGGCCATTGATTGGTAAATATCATTCAGCTTTCATTCCTAAACCTGTTTTTCCGCGATGGAACTCATTATGGTTGTTAAAATGCACAATTTTACATCTTCCATAATGATTAAAAAGTGATATTTTCTATGTTTGAGTAACTAATTAAGTCACCCACAACACAATGGGGTGACTTCTTGATTAACCCGTTAATATTATTATTATTGTTATTGTTATTATTATTATTATTGAGTATATTTCCGCCACACTTCTTAAACAGCATAGCTCAAAAACGGTTGGGTAGAATGTGATTAGATTTTGTACACTTGTTCCTTATGACACATAGTAGTGCCGTTTCGGGGTCAATCACATTGGTTGAAATAGAAAGGGAGATAATAACAATGTCACATCCTATTGATTTTGCACTTTAGTACCAATTTTGATCAAAATGTGTTTATAGGTACAATTTTGGATGTATTACATGTTAGACAACTAAGTTGGTCATTGTGACCTAGTTTTCATGGTCCAGTGACTTTTTTTATAATTATACCCTCCGAAATCTAGTTTGAGGGGGATATAGGAATCACCATGTTTCTCTGTCTGTCCGTTTTTCCGTCTGTCTGTCTCTCTCTCTCCGTGTAATAATCGTGCCCGGTCATAGCTGTTGTGGACGACTATCATAAAACTTCACATGGACAATCTTCATGGTCCAAAAGTGTCTCATGACTTTGAACCAAGGTCATATCGGAAAGGTCAGGGTCATGGGAAAAGTATGTTTAAAATCGTGTCCAGGCCATATCTCATAGCTGCTTCGGACGACTGTCATAAAACTTCACATAAATAATATTCATGGTCCAATGATGTGTCATGACCTTGAACCAAGTCCATATGATGCAACTCAAAAAAGGCCATTGTAACTTAATTCTCACGGTCCAGTGATTTTCTTTGATAATATAAAGTTTAACAGGACAATTTTGCTGAAACTCTATTTGCAAGTACAACTTCGGATGCTTTATGTATTTCAGCACAAAGTAATTCATTGTGACAAATTTTTATGACCCAGTGACTTTTTAGATGATTTTTAAAGTAATAAAACAATTCTTATGAAACCTGATTTTTAGGTGTAACCTGATTTTTTGTACAATTGGAGATGTTTTACATATGACAACACAAAGTTGGTCTTTGTGACCTAGTTTTTCTTTGTCATTTGAAGTAACATTTCAGCAGACACGATATTGTGACAAAAAAACTAGACCTCATGACCTTGACCTTATGCAACACATCGTCTCATGTTGGTTTACATTTGTGCTAAGTTTGATCAAAATACATCGATAGACGTGGAAGATATGGTATTGACCTTTGACCTATGTACATAAATTGGTACCCGACACATCGGCTCATGTTGTTTTACATCTGTGCCAAGTTGGATTAAAATTCACTGATAGACATGGAAGATATGGAGCGGACACGATATTAAGACAGACATCAGACGGATGGACGGGCGGACGGATAGATGGACGGACAGACAGGGTGATTTCTATATACCCCTGAACTTCGTTTGCGGGGGGCGGGGTATAATAATGCATTAAACCTTAAATTATTATTTGTTTTAATTTTGAGTTACCTGTACAGAAAATTACAGATATTTAGAGCTACCTGTACAGTATTTACGAGCTACCTTTACAGTAAACAATCTCCAAGGTGCAAAGAAAAATCTTATTTTATAACAATAGCCATTAAAAGGAGTGTAATGTCATCTTAATATATGTGTTACTTTATATTAAAAGTTGTCTTAAGTATTGTTTGTTACACTAGAAAATTCATCACGCTAGAAAATTTACGCATTTTTTGCTACAAGTCGATGTATTTTATCTCACTGTCTTGTGTTCAAGTGTTATTATTGTCGAGTGTATAAAGATATAAGTGACAACGAATTTTTAAAATGGTAAATAATTTTCATCGTCAAATTTCTCCATTTAAATTTCTATCCAGATCTTACAGTATATGCTTAATACAAGTCAAAAAGTACCCACCAACCGTTTCAGACATATTGTTTTTATTTCGTCTCTCTCTTAAATGAACAGAGCTACCGAAAACTGTACAGTTTGACTCAACTTCCGTTCCCACACAGTGTAACATAGTATAGATTTATCTGGTTGCATCAAATTACAAAAAACGTGCTTAATTATTTTTCATAAAATATATGCTTATCATTTTATTGTATACATGTATATGTATAACCACTTATATTATTTTATTATATAATAAGTAACTTTATCGAACAAGTTAAATACAATTCTATGCAATGTGCATACACATTTTATTTAGTGAGTTTATAGTATCAATAGCGGGGGTGGCTTTACAATAAATATATTTAATAAATAAAAAAATGGGTTCACAAGTTTGGTCCTAGCACTACTGATGAGGAATTGTATTCCGAAACGGCCAGCTAGTGCTGTAATTTATATACTGGTATAATATGTAATTTTAACCGCTTAGCCAGTATCTCTGCTTGTGGGTTTTCCCCGAGGATATCACGAATTCAGTAAACAATAATTGTGTATTCTTGTCAAAAAATGCTATTTTTTAAATTTGCTGCTAGTTAGAATTTAAAATTCCTCAGAAACTAAGGTATACTACTTCAGGCAAAGTATTTCCGAAGCTAAATTTAGTTTCACAATTTTGGTCCAAGCACATCGTATTCTGAAACAGCCGTCTAATGCTGTAAAAACTAAAACTAGTATAACATGTAATTCATTAATTTCGAATTCTGTGTCTGAAATATGCAATCTATTTCTAGTATATTTACATACTTTTTGCAACATATGTTATTTTAACACACACACACACACACACACACACACACACACACACACACTATGTTATATTGAGACAACCATGTGTGGTATCTTATGATGGAATGTTGAAAATGCCACGCATCTTTTAAGTTAAGCTTAAGTTCATTATTTGTTTCGATGTTACAGTTGTTTGTAACTTTTGTCGCAAGCAAAACTTTTCACGTGATAGAATCATAGTATATATTGTTGTTAAAATCTTACCGAGATGACAAGACTAATCCTTTCAAACTAGGACAGCTAGCAAGGGTATTGGAGATTCCATGTGCTAATAGGGTTACACAATTAAACCACAATGTACTGAAATACAAATACAGTTTAGGAAAGTTGTAACACAAAATAAAAACTTTGAAAACTGGTAAATTTAGTTAAACACGCGGACTTCCTCCAAGGAGGTAAGGCGGGGTGATCCAGAAGGAAAAGGACCCGCTGTTTGGCTAACTGTATTTGCCACGTGTTTAATCAAAATTGAGAATGAAAAGATCATGAAAATCATCGAACGTCAAATACGAGTTTATCTAGTCATCAAACTATCAACGATATTGTAATGTCAGCTATATAAATAGTAAAATAAATAAAATTAAAATAAAACATACATGTATTTTCTGAAATCATACTCTAGACTTTCAAAAGGTTCAAATGAAGAAATAAATGCCAGTTGCACATAAAATTCTCATGTCGTGCATATAATTTCGAAATTCATAACAAGATATAATATTGTTTCTTGCATCATTTCAATATGTTCTCACATATTTACATGCATTTAGTTAGATACTTAGTTGTAAACGATTTAGTCATCAGCTTTATTACACGCATATGCAGATAATTACTCTTAGTTTGCAGTAAAATACTCGCATGTATTAGCATGCAATAGAGGAGAATGTGGTTCTTTTGGAAATAATGATCCGAGTCTAGAGTTTTTTTTGTCAAAAAATATGTATGGTATGTTGCAGAAGAAAAAATAGTTAGTATTAAAAACAACATGTTTTAAGGGAACTTTTACTTAAAACCAAGTACTCGATTCGACAAATTATCCATTCTCCTATTACAATGTCTTAAAATGAAGTACTAACTGAGAAAAGTATAAGGATCTTTGGTTAATAAAAATACTAATATACCTATCCATGTCAAAATCACAATCCCAAAGAAAAGTAATTACTTTAAAACTGACAAATTAACTTAAACACGTGAACTTCCACCATAATCAAACTGTTTATCAAGGTTATGGCATGTTGATGCTGTACATATAAGATTTTTAAAATATGATTTAATTTAATTTTTCTCATCTAATATCATGTATGTTTATATCAACTCTTTTGCATGTAATCGATATTTATAAAAACAAAAAAGGAAATACTTACTCTGGTAAAAAACTAAGTAAAGGTGACGGACCTATAGCTAAAAACGCTACTGTCAAACCAATATTGCCTATGATCGTAAAGAAAACTACTAAATCCTGAAAGTAAATGAAGCTTTTTTACACATTTTTGTAAGTAGGAACACAATGTGTTTTACATAAGAAGTCCTTCTACTGAACATCTGTTTGTTATTTCTTGTCTTTAAACACTATCATCAAAGATATTTAACATCTTAGTGAGCAAAATGGTTCTTTGTTTATCCATTCATCTAGGAATGAAGGAAGAACATTTAAAAACCAATGATATTTTATATATCAATCCTTTCAAAGTTGTTAAATATATAACCAGTGGAACTATCGAAACTACGTTGTTTCATTAATTGGTGAGTTTGCTTAAATTTACATTGAAATTGCATGTAAATTAATATTTGTTTACAATGATATTGAGTGTAAAAAGTTTCAAATACCTTGCACTTTCAAAAAGGACGTTAGAATAGGTTGTAAAATTATACTCCCCTTTGTAAACATTTGAGAATCAAAAACAAACATACCAATCTAAGTCCATACCACAATTCAAAAGCAAAGTAAAAACTTTAAAACCTGCAAATTAGGTTAAACACGTAAACTTCCACCATGGAAGATAAGCCGGATGCACGGGTGCTCCGGAAGGTGAGGCTTTATGCTGCTTAGTGAGCTACACTCGCCACGTGTAAAACATCGAATGAAAAACATGGGGCTATGTGATGTCAAAAGATATCTTGTGTAAATATGTGTATAATATATGAATATCAAATTTAGAGTTATCTACCTTTTTGTCCATTAGTCTGCTTATAAATAGACTTGAAACTGTACCTATTAATGGTGAAATCAGAAATATTCCCCCAACTTCAAGTTCGTTTAGATCAAACTGTAATTATACGTTTCATAAAATGTTAAAGTCAAGAATATCATTTATTTGATTTTTTATTTCAAAGATTTAAATTACACAGATTCCTTATTTTGTTAGTTAAACAAGGTATAGTTTCAACTAGAAAGATAATCAGAAATATAAGCATTAACATCCGCACAACATGTTTAACAGTATTATTCGAACTCATAAAAATTTCCTCGTCGCCGAAGAAGTAAAATAACGTTCAATTAACCATAGTTTGAGGACTAAAACTACGCTATGAACCAACAAAATGCATTATACTGACTACAAATTTCTACAACACAGACCCGCAGAAAGTTTAACACTATGCGAACTATCCTTTTTATTAGCGCAGTGTATTTAACTTTCGACAGTCCATAGTATGCACATTTCTATATTTAAGGTTTTATATGTAATAGACAAAGTAAGGGAAAATACACTACAACAATGCAGACGAAATTTAAAACAACAACACTAAAAAAAAAACTGAGAGGAACTTGAAACGATATGATGTCAAATATATATCAAACTTGTATTACCTTTTGTAAGTGAATGGCAAGTGTAGGCGCTAAAAAGCCTACACAAAATTGTCCAGCGAAAGCAGAAAGTCCAATAACATACGTTAATGGGTGTTTAAGTAGTTGAAAAACAGTGGCTTTTTCTTTATCTTCTTCTATTACTAAAAGCAAAAAAAATTTTTTAATTAGTCAAGTTTTTAGTTATTAAATTTTGATTCAAATTGTATTGTTTTTTTTCACAAACAGACTCTGAGGTTTTTCATTTTACGCATTTTACGCAAAGCGTCATTTACAGGAATTGAAGCACAGCTTAGATCGAAATATTGAAAAAGTTTGGCAGATCAATCTTCACTGTTATAATATGTATTTCAACGATCTAAAATACAAGAATGGACACAAATAATAAGGATTTGGAAATATTGGCCGATTCCTGAATTTCGGAACAGAAATTATATAGAAATTACAGCTGCTATTAACAGATGATGCATTATTAACATAATCGTTGTGCCAAAAGGAACTTTTCTTTTCGGAAGATAATGGAAGATAGATGTTATCTTTGAAAGACGTCCATTTAGTTATATTTCTTTGAGAAAAAGCAGAAAGCACTCGTTAATGACTAAGACCTGCATGTATAAGTTGTTTTCAATTGGCCGGCTTAGCATGTGTAAATGCAGAAAATTATATAAACACACCACTAATAATTAAAATTAGCAGTTTTACATTTTTATCGTTTCTAACAGCATGTCTACATTTTGGTATACTAAGTAACGATGTATTATCTAACAATGTTTACCTTTTGCCTCCGGTAGGAATACATAACATAGAAAGCCTCCAATAATCAATACTATGCCATTTATATAAAATGGGAGACCGTAACCGCCAGCCTTTAAAAATACATAATGAAAAGTCATTAGGAACATACATAAGGTAAAATTGTTTATGATGACAGTTCTTCTGAAGATGTTAAAACTTACTGCTACGCTGGTAGATAGTTCACAAAAATACATACTTTTGAAACATGTATAGATGTTCAGGGTGGAAGAATATTAAAAAACTAAATATATTTGGTTTTTTTCTTAAAAATTTAAAGGTGTACCGTAAAACTTGTCAATAAAAGCCACCCAAGGGAACCAGTAAAAGTGACCTTTATCGGCAGACGGCCTTTATATACAGATTAAAAATATGAATAAAGAGCAATTGGGTCAAATTTTACTGGCCTTTATAAGCAGGTGGCCCTTATGTAGAGGTGGCCTTTAACACAGGTTTGACTGTATAGGTAAATTGTATGGAACAGAGTATAAAAACTATACACATTTACATCATTAAAATGTACAGTTATATAGGTAAAGAGGCTTAGAAAAACTATAAACATTTCTTTTCCAAAAAAGTGTTAAGTTAGTGTATAAGTGTATAAAAAAGGTCATTCAAAATTACAGCTTTTTAAAGTGTATTGTTGTATAGGCTATAGGTTTATTTCAAGTTATACATATTTTCATTTGTAAACGCTTGAACCATAGACATAACATTCATCCATTCGGTATAAAACAAGGACAATAATAAAATGTCTCCGTTCCATCTATATCTTGCTTTTGTAGTTTTGTAACAATGCAATGTGGAAAAAACTGCTATCCATTGTCATCCCCGTATACATAAGATACAGGAAAGAATTGTTAATACCTGTTAAAATAATTCACCGTTTTTTATGCTAAAATTCCTTGGGAAAAGACCCAGCCTCAGTTGCACCTTCATTGTTAAGGCAGACAATTTAAGAAGATGAAAATGCTGGTAATGACAGTTCAATTAGGCACGTACATAATCACACATGCTGAAACATTCTAATTGATATGTAGCATATGTTTGTATAATCAAATATTTTATTAACAATTTTCTTTATAATAATTAATATTAATATCATGTTTTAAGCTTAAAGGGTGTGTTTGTATCGATACATATCTATATTTTTGTTGTATTTGCAGATCAACAAAAGGCGGAAATACTGAAATCAAAGAAATAAAGTCCTTGTGAATAAGTGCCAAAAAGGTAGCTCAGTTTCCCGCTCTGTATGTTGAATATCTGGTCGAAACCCGGTCGTAATCTGACCAAGACTGGACAAAAGGTAGCCTACTTTCTTTTGAAAGCAGAAATAAAGTCTTGAGAAGTCTTTGAAAGAGATATTTAACAACAATTTCCTTAGCGTGGCACGCTACAGGAGCCTGCTTTCAACATTATGGGACACACATTTCCTTATTCGACTTATCATCTTTATAAATGTAAATGTGTTCAGATATGTTTTTACACTTTTTAACTTATATTAACGGTGTCATCTGCGGAAAAATTATGTAATTGTAAAAAGCCATATACAGCTGTCGTGGTATGCTGTGTGACACATTTTTTGTCTGATGTTGCAATACAAATATTCTTTATTCAAATCCAGCTTAATTATAATTTACCTAAGTATCTATATATGTATATAACTTAATTAATGTAATCAGAGACCTGCTATACTTTTACCAACACAATTACATTTTACAGCTGTAACTATGTAATATTCAGCTTATCAAGTTAAACAAAGACGTAGGTATACATAGCAACATACTAATTAAATACAAACTCCGAATCACAATACAGAGGCAAAGTAAAAACTTTGGAACTGACAAGTTAGGCTAGACACTTGGACTTCCACTAGGGAAGTAGGGTCGGGTGCTCCGGAAGAGTAAGCACCTCCTGTTTAGCTAGCTACACCCGCCATGTGTGTAATCAAAATTGTGAGTAAGGAAAATAGAACTATTGGATGTCAAATATATCTAGGGCAATCCTGGAGACAGAGACATCAAACTTATAAACAATACTGTGATGGCGGCCATAAAACTTTTCGAGTGCCTTGACAAGCCTAGGCGTGCAATATCTCTTGATATACAATTTATTTGCAAGCAACCTGCTTGTTGTACAAATCCCCGTAGTGGGATCACAGCATATAAATTGGGAAACAAATACAATATAAGCAGGAGAACCAGGTATATTGCTACATATAAAAAGAAAGTTGACAAAAGAAAAATAAGTCATAACGTTTGTAATGAAGTTTTAAATTTTGTCTTTCATTGGCGTCATAATTGAGGTATAAGTCTAAATATGAACTTGAGGAATCAGTCGTATCTGTTATTACAAGATCACTAGGATAGATGGTATTCACAGTCTCCAAATTTAGGAATGTTAAGAGACAGAACGTCTTTGTATGTGGAGTTGAATGATTTGGCGACGGTCTTCTCTCCAAATTTAACCGTGTTGTGCATAAATTCTGCTGAATAAAGTAACAAATCTTCAGTATATTTATTTTTAGAATCCGCATGATGCTTGACAAAATAACCAGAATCCTTGTTCAGCACTTGATATTTGTATCTTGGCTTATTATTATTGTGAAAGAATAACAAGTAAATAATTTTTAAGACTTTTTTTAATTTAAAATGAGGAATAGTGGTGTACAGTGTAGAAAAATCAAATATATTTCACTTTTTAAACGAGATAAAGTATTAAAAGCAAGATGTTCAAGTAATTCATTAGAATTTTTTAAAATGCCCCTTTGGTTGAAGCCAGATGTAGAATATACTTTTTCTGAAAACGACTGAAGACCATTTTTGACGACTGTCAAAATTTTTGTAAGAGTTACTAATAATAATTTAATGGTACATTTAGATAAAGCCTTTTATATATTTTTCCTTGTATGAATTTTGTATGGAGATTAGGAATCTAATACAAGTAAAGAAGGTCAAGTTCTTCCTCTTAAAGATTGATACCGAAAGACTCGAGAACTCCCCTATGGATGGAAAGAACTTCATCTTTGATAAAATTAGTTTAAAATATGTTGGACTATCTGATATACTATGTAAACTAAGTCCCTAATAAGACATTCAAGGTAAAATCTTTTACAAATAAAATTTGTTGTTGGAAGCCTTATGAACTGAGACAACAATATATTTGTTGTGTAAGTCTTTTAGAATTGTTTAAATTTCTGGGGTACTGAAAACGGTTTAGTACTCATAGACCCTTTAAGTTTGGCAATCCTCATTTCAACGAAAGATTTCACAACCTTTATACAGTCGCATAAGGCGTCAAGCTCCAAATCTTCTATTTTACCCCAACAGGTAGCATACTCTTCAAAGCAACAGAATCCATGGCAATTCTGAAATTCAGTCCCCAAGGAAAAGGTTGAGCTTCTTTATTTAGGACCATTTGAAAGTAAAAACATTTTGATTTAATGTTCTGAATTATATTGAGATCATTAATATAGGGACAAGACGAGAAAAAGCAGGTAGGTGGAGTACAATTATTAATGCTCAAACACTGCAATGTTTGTTTATAATTAAATGTTTTGGATGCAATTGATGTTCTCAGTGTCTTTTCTCGAATTCAAAGATAAAAAAATGTTTTATCAGTTTTACTAAGAAAATTTTATTTAATTTCAATTAACATCAGTTATGAAACAATTGTTGCGCCATTGTAACTTCGTTTTGTACATGAAAATGGTGCAAATTTCACCTATTTATACAATTTTTCCATTGCAATACCCTTCAACCATTGACTCAAAGTAATGAATGCTACAGAAAGTTTCGATATTCGAATTCCGAACTCACTAGTTGGAGGCAGCTTTTGATAAAGACATTACATGTTCTTAGAAGTGCTTATTTTAAAATTATATAAACTGCATACTAAAATATATAATCCTAGGAAATGTATGTTCATAATACTGATATCTGAATTCTTCGTCGAATTTTGATGTTGTGTTATTATTCAGGGCTTGGATCCATGGGCCATGGACGTTTGTTTCTCGAAGACAGTGAAATGTGTAATTTTCAATGGAAAAAATAGTTAGCTTTCGCACGTTGAGTATTAAAATTAATTAAAGAGGAAGAATACACTTTAATACATATTATACCAGTTTTTATTTCACAGCACTAGACGGCCATTTCTAGCTCCTTATCCGTAGTGTTTGAACCAAAATTGTGAAACCAAATTTTCAAGGGTCAGAATAAGTATCCAAATGACCAACATATATTTTTTCTAAATTTAACTAAGAAAATACTTAACATAAGGGAGAATATCTTAGTTTTTGGGGATTTTAAAAGATTTATTCAAAAAATCTTTTACTTCAATTATTATGGTAAGAGACACTAAGTCACTCTCATTTAGTGATATGATCCGTAAAATGTCAACTAGTGATCTTGAACATACATAGCAAATCGCTTAAATAAAATTTATTTTAATATCTACTTACAGCATAAAGCAGACCTCCCATTGGTGGTCCAACAAGCAAACCGATTCCCGCAGATGAAAATAGCATTCCCTGAAACGAATTGAGGACAAATCCGTACAATGAAAACAAAAAAACTAGGCATTGTATAGGCAGACAACTATGACCAGTCCACTAGACCTTTTATTTAAATATTTATTGTAGATGAGTGAATTTATGTGTAGGGATCACGTGGGTTCAATTTGTCTACATAATGGGAATACTAATTATGCATCTTGTATACACATTAAATCGAAGCCTTTCACTACCAATTTTTTGAGTGAATCGTTCTATATTATTATGACTAATAAAAGGTCAAGCAGACAGGTCAATGTTGTTTGCCTATACTATAGAGGACCAAAAGGCCTCAAATACAAACTATACAAATATGCACCAATAATTGTATTAGCAACATAAAAACTATGACTGTGTGAAATAGATAACTTCAGTTCCATTTGATTAATGCGCAATTGGCATATGACAGATAACTCTAGGTTAAAAACATTTACTTGTCCGCTTTGCCTTTAATTTAAATATTTATCACGGACCAGTACATTTATATATAGGGAACAAACGTGTTTATTTCATCTACATACTGGGGATATTTATTATGTGTCTTGTGTATAGTCTAGTATTATATATAACTGCTAATCCGAACATTACCCATGTATTAGATGGATTCTTCTATGAATATTCCACACGAAAGGTCAAGCGGACAGGTCAGTGTTGTTTGCCTATACAACATGCACATCATATCATGACAATCAATACAAAAATAGTTGAATTGTTGTGCATGATGAAAATATTTCAAAAAAAAATGAAAAACAACAATTACCTGTCCGTTTGACTTTTAATCTAAATATGTATCATGAACAAGTTTCTTTATGTATATGGAAAGTACAATATAAAAAACACTAAACACGAACACTGTTCATATATGAACTTTGAACCCTAATATTATCCGTGTAAATGTAGATTCTCCTATATGCATATTTCTAATGAATGGTCAAGCGGACAGCAAATGTTCTTTGACTATACGTATGTCCTGACTGTTAATAAGTAGTATAACAATAAAGTCAAAATACATTGCAAGATTTTAATATGATTGCAGTCGATATTTTTCAAATCCATGCACAAATAAATTGCATCAAAGGAATTTATTTAAAGGATATACAGTACATCATTCTCATTTCAAATATTGTCACCCAAAGAAAATATAAGTTAGTTTGCGATGGCCAGTAGTATTGTTTGTGAGTTACACTTATGTTCAATTGCAATTGACTCAAGACCATAATCTTCCTGAAAAATTAGCAAACCAAATCGGATTAATGACGTCGCATCCTCTACAAATATTAATGTTTTGCACCATGTTTTGTTAAAAAAGTGTTTCATAATTTTGGACTATTACAAACCGGACAAGAAAGTTCTAGACGGACAAACGGGTGTACAAAAGCTCAAATATTTGTCTATTTCCGTTTATGTAGCCAATAATGATTGAAAACATGCAACATAGAATTATTCAGAAGTCGCTTATTTTGCAAACTTGTTTTCGACACAAAATCATTGCCAACAGTCACATATTTTTCACAAAAACATTACTATTAGGTATAATAAAATACTTACGTAAGCAGTAGCAACTTCATCTTTGAACATATCGACAATTATTGCCAAAACCGCTGTGAAGAAAGCAGCCGCTCCGATCCCTTCGAATGCTCTGCAGATCAAACACATAATGATAAAGGAGATATCATTTGGTCCTTTGTCGAGAACTCTAGAAATAAAAAGTAAAACCGATTAAAAGATTTTTTAATGTTTTATGCCCAATAAGTAGTTTAATGTGTCTCTAGATGGATGGTATCCCTTCTAAGAAGAAATATTTAAGAAAGTAACTGAATGGAGTGATTGTGTTTTATGCCGTCAGCTACTTAGAAGTAAAGGATAAAATATGAAACCAGAGTACTCTGAGAAAACCACTTCCTCTGAGCATAAATACTTTTTTATTATCACACTTATTATATGAAATTTAATTATGATATAGCTTACCCAAAAAGAGCCACAGAGCCACCAGCCATGACGATACCACCTAGATACAGCCACCGAACTCCAATTGCTGTTATCTGTCAATATAACGATAACAAATGGATAAACTATGTTTGAAAAACCAATAATGCACATCAAGAATCTCAAAGAAGCTCACTACCTGATGCTCGTATAGCTTAGTTTAGAACCCGAAAATATGACTGACCTGATGCGTCTGTAATCAGTTGGCTAAAAATTCCATAAAGCTCATCATCTAATGCTCGTGTAGATAGTCGGATAGTAAAGAATTAATTAAACAAACACTCGTATTTAATTGAAAATAAATCATCAAGAATCAAATATATATTTAGTGGGATAATTCAGAATTAGATCAAATCTAAAGATTTCGTTTCTACGAGAAATAAAAGATGTTCCGTGAAGTGGTAGAGTTAAAATTCAAAACAGAGGTAAATAATTGTTGCTTTTGTAGTTTGATGACTACAAATGTAAAAAAATGTTCATGCATTCAGATAGTAAAGTACCACATACATAAAAAACTATCAGTTAAAATTTATTTAGCGAATAGTTAATAATTTTAAAAAGTCGTCATTTGATATTCGTAGGATAATTCAGAATTAAGCTTGCCGTATATATGTAATATCCGGGTAGCGAGATAGCACAACGTTAAATAACCGACTATTTGATGACATTTGTAATTGGCAAGTATTGGAACCTTTACGATAAAACAATAAACCAATAAATATTGTTTTCTATTTATTTGGAACAACATTCATAAAAAGCAATAATTTTTTCTAGGAGAGAAAGAAACAAATAAAGTGTGATTATATTCGCTGTCCATACAAAAAACAATTATATTAACATACAAAGTGGCCCCACAGTGGAGAGGAAAAACAGCGACATAGCTGGTACATTCCAAATATAACTCCGATCATAAACGGTGACACACCTTTTCTCTCTGCCTGAAAAAATGAAATGAACAAAATAATGCTTAGTTAAAAAATCTGCACTTATGAATAGCAAGTAAAACCAAAACAGAACCAAGAAACAATACGTCGTAAAAAGCAATTTGAGTAATACAACTCAATAATTTCATCCGAGTAGTAGGTCCTAATCACATTTTACTATAAGTGTTTTATCTAGAAATCAAATCTTAATTAAGTCTAAAATAATAATTTTGGTTACACACATGGTGGATGTAGCTAGCTAAACAGGAGGTGCTTACCCTTCCGGAGCACCCGGCGTCACTTCCCTTGTGGAAGTTTACATTACTAACCTAACTTGTTAGTTCCAAAGTTTCTATTTTGCTTTTGGATAGTGATTCGGACATGGAGTAGTATGTTTGTTTTTGATAAAAACCATAACAATAATTGCAGTCGCCATATGGCATGATACAGTACCTGGCTAGCCAAAACGATCAAAACATTTAGTATCTCATCGGTCCATTTTCAAATTGTACCATTCGAATTGTCACAATAACTTAAAAATAAACTTCGAATACACAAAGTACGTATTAATTTTCTGTTTTCTAAAACAGAACAATATTGCTTCGAGAAAAACGTTTCCCAATTTGGTCCAGAAATAACATTTTACGTTATTTAAATTGGTTGACATGGAATCAAACGTGTATTTCGGACATTTTCGTTGCCTGCTGCTGTAATCAAAAACAGCAAAAATAAACTTAAACTAAAGTTATCATAGTCGCTACGTATACAGTAGGTAAGCATTAAGATGTCCAAAGGAAATAGTGTAAATTATTAAAAATCCATTCTTTAAGTTTTCAATTTTTAATAAAATCTGCTGCTTGTTAACGTGGGTTACAAAATACCTGGTGTATCTAAACTTTTATAGGTGAAATAAACAAAACTAAAACCTCAAGGCGGAAAAAATTGACAGTCTTCAACCAAAACTTTAAACATAAAAAAGGAATCTTCATAAAATATGCTTATCAAATATAAGTTATTGCACCATTTATAATTTATTCAAGTACTTTCATTTAATAATACGTTAAATCTGATAAAAAAGTTATTCTAAAAATAATTCTCGAAAAAATATTAGTCCAATTTTATCAAATAAAAACATGTGCTTTAAATGAATTATTAAATGATTAGAAATAGCAGAAAAAGGATATTTTAAAAAACTCATTAAAATATTTTTTTTCCCGCGAGTAACAATATTATATATATATATAGCTACTTCAAGAGCTGTCGCATTTTACATTAAAAAAAATATATTTTTAAGCCTTTAAAAATCTTTAGTGTCTGAATTTAATTTTTATACGATAACAGCTGTTTTTTTCGTCTGAATTTTGTAATTGTGTAAAAAATCGCGTCAATTACATCTACGAACTTGTGTCCCAGCATCACTAGTTTTGTCCTTTTAATACGTATTTTGTGCGACTTCTTTAACTTATCGTCATGTTTGCTTACGTGACTTGACTTCCGCGATTTGCGGGTTACTTGCTTTTACCGCTAAACGCCGCGCACGTTTATGTATCCTGGTAGTTTTGCGATGATAGTCCATTGTACCCCGACAAGTTAATTATTCGCTATGTGAGAAGTCTATTTAAATGGTGGCAACTTAATTTATGAATTGGTACCATTTACAAAAACATTAAGCAATCTGCGAATATCGGACAAAAAGATTTTATTTGGAAATCATCGGAAGAGACAATACTTCTCGCGCGAAAGAACAAAGTATAGTCAGTTTCCGTCAGAATGATATAAATTATTCGACAAGAAACTGACATTGCTGTGTCTCTATTTTATTACACGCATAGCGGTTACCTAGCTAAGCAGAGGTGATTTTCTCTTCCGGAGCACCCAGTGTCAATGCCCTGGTGGTGAAAGTGTTTCAGTTAATTTGCCAGTTTTCAAAATTCTCACTTTGCTTTCAGATTGTGATTTGAATATGGATGGTTATGTTTGTTTTTATTATAATACTATATGCCTTTATCTTAAAATATTCAAAATTCATATATAACGCATACTTTCCTATTATTCAAAAGTATCCGTTTTATAATAAAAAGTTGGGGAAATCAATATAATTTTGAATTCAGGAAAGAATTTTTTCGGAGGGACATTAGCGGTAAAAGTATTCAAAATTAGTACATATTTAAAAATTGTGATTGTTGTTCATGACGACTATATGCATTCAAAATCAATAAAGCTCGTCTATATAATAAGTTTATTACACCTTATTATATATAGAGAAAAATACAGAGTAAAACCATATGCCAGATCGGACAGGAACTAAATAATATAGGACCGAGGATTACGATCCGAGGTTGATATTGGTTAAGGTCTGATGAGGCATAAGCTATGGATTTCACCAAGTTTTATTCTGTTCATTATAAACCTAAACTTTCACCATGTAGGACTAATACATGATTGGCGTCACGAGAAAAGGAACCTTAAGGTCAAAATTTTCCATTTTCGTGTTTTTGTTTATTATTATAGTTCAACATTTCCTCTTCGTAATAAAAGCAGTTTGGGGTTTCTAGGGTAACTATTCACATTGCTTTGAGCTCATTTTATGACGTCACAATCTTTGACTTGTAAGCGAATGATTATGGCCAGAATAATGGATTACGAATAATTAAGAGCATCGTTAAGCCATTATTAACAGTGATGGTTATGTAACATCAATGCCTATGTATACTGACAAATATTTTCAACAACTTCTCTGAATCTTCAAAAACGACTAGTCAAATAGAAAAAACTACCGTATATCGGGAATTTTTCGCGTAGGCTTTTTTTCGCGACTTATAAGACAAAATGGCAGGTAAAATTTTCGCTGTGTGTAATTTTCACGATATGGGTATATCAGCGTGAAAAATTCCCTATATACCGGTTTGCAATACGGTAACTAAATTATGACAACAAACATTAAACAAAGTATTAAACTTAAATAGACTGAAGATCTTTGTGATAGCTCAAACACATCGCTCGTTCAACTCAAAAGTGTAAATGAAAAATCAACAATTTTCGCTCTAATACAATATTTGTCAGAATAACATGTCGTCAGTAATTGTGAACAAAACACAAGCTGAAGTCATGTTACAGATTTTGTCGGAATTAATGGAGCGAAACAAAACAATTCGTATGGAATGTTGACCGCTACTTAATTGTAACTTTATGAGACAGTCTGTTGAAAACCCTCTTCATTAATCTCTTAATCGGATTACAACACACAGGGGCGTATTAACTGTAAACATCTTGATGATTGACTTTTCACTTGATCAGGTCACGCCGATCTGCAATTTGTATGGCATTGTTAGTATCGCCCGTATTTCCGGTGATATATTTATGACCGGTAATAAAGACTTTTGTTTCATTTTTTTATGATTTTCCGGTTATATTAATTGATTAATTGTTCAAACATCAGGCAGATTAAATGGTTTTCACTTACAAGCGATTTTACCATCACTAGCGAATACAAATTCAACACAGGTGTATAGAGTTATAGCGAAATGGCACGACGTATGGAAGGGTAAAATGGACAAAATATCACAACTACTCAAGTGAAATTTTCGCTAGGGGAAATTTTAGCGATTTTTTTTCACCGTGAATATAGCGAAAATTAGACACGCGCGAAAAAATCCCGATATACGGTAGTTTCCATGGAAACATCAGCATAATTGACTTGGAATTTATGTATATGCCATGAAAGAATTAAGAATTCAATGCAGATTTATAGTTTTATCATAGTTTTGTCATTATGTTGACAAAAAGATCGGTAATCCAAGAAAAAAACAGTAATAATTACATATAGACATTCGTACAAAACATGACTAAATCGTTCCAAGTAGCCGTTCTGGTATCGATATGAGGCCGGTGATGCAGTTTTTCCTCACAGCGCACTTGCGGTCAGTGACGTGAATCGCTTAAGAATTGACTGTCATTTTTTCCTGGTTCATTAAGTAATGAACCAGATTTTAAAGCTAGCAAATCTAATGAACTGCGAAGCAGTCAAGTTACAGTTATTGAAGGTAGAGCTTGTTAAAAAAACAGACTTAATAGACGATAGAGTGCTCGACATCTGGACTTGCGGATTGGTATTCGACTCGGGAGTATTGGTATTCATGCGCGGTGTGAAAAACCGATGTTTATACGAATCTTGAAAAAAGAAATCAAACTGGGTTCAACGTAGAAGTTATTTTTCTATTGTAAATATATCAATATATCTGCATCAAAGCCCACAGAAACTACGCATTTACTATTAATTGTGATATAAGTCAATATCTGAAGACTTAGCAACAGATGTAATTTTAATTAACTCTACAATTTTAATTGGGGTTTTAATTTCATTTATTATTTTAATTGTTACTGAAACCTTCATCCTTTCCGAGATTCTATCTTCATCTTTATTTTCGTTTATAAATGCAACTTAACATTTTGATTACGGAAAAAACACCTGCAAACTTGTTACAATGGATATAATTGACGTTCCGTAGTTCCATGCTACTTTCATATTTCATTTTCAATTTAAAATACACTCTTGGCGGATGTAGCTAGCTTGACTTGAGGTGCTTACTCTTAGGGAACACCCGGTCTCGCTTCCCTGGTGAAAGTTGATGTGTTTAGTGCCGAAGTGTTTTACTTAGCTTTTGGAATGTTATTTTAGATGGATTGGCATGGTTTTTTTTTATTAAATAAATTTTTTGCTTTATTTTCTTACCTTCGTTCGATATTCGATGTCGAGTCACGATCAGTTGTTTGAATAAGGAATATTCAACCAAGTACACTTATAATTTATTTAAAGTTTAGAATTAAATCATTATTACATGATTATATGCATACTGAATAACATCAAACATTTTATTCGTTTGGCGTGGGCGATGCAAATTCGGTAATGTGTTCGATATTCAGATTCTGCGAGGGTATATATAGAGTATATAACAAAGTCTTTTTCCTAATTGTTGTGATCTTTTGAATGCACTGGTTTGGCTTCCGTATTTTATAATCGGTTGTTTGTCTCACATTCCTTGCTAACATATTCTGTTTAATGCTTCACCCATGCCTTTGCATTGGTTATTGTCAAGTACATGTATATGGTTTACGTACAAACTCCTTTCTGCTTTATTAAGAAACATGGAATTTATTTTTCCAAAAAATGATTATTGATAATGAAAATGGTTTATTTTTTCGTCGATAGTTTGATATGCCTGTTATATTAAAATTTTTCTTCATTACAATAGAAAAAATATTAAAAAATTAGCAAAAAATAATTTAATTAGAATCCAAAATAATCATGTCTGCATATTTATTCTTTCATTGAAAGGAGACAGACAGAGGTAGCAGATGTATGTAACGTACTATATAATAAGTAAGGCAAGACTTTTTATCCAAGACTAAAACTACAAATAAATAGACACTAGGGTTCACAAGTCGAGTTACAATTTTATATTCTACATAATGTGTGATTCACTTTTAAGAAATGACATTGTTTTGGTGTCACTTCATGCTAGTATGATACCGGGTGTTCCAGGTACAAATTTAACATGAAGAGCTTCTTATATTTACAAAAATGTATATCTTATCTGCAATATGGACTTAAAACTATTACTGCATTTCATTTTGTTAATTTACTTCCGCCGTTGGTTTAAGTACATCGTGGAACCCGTCTACCGCATCTCAAGAAAGGATGACGCCATCGATGAGTGGGATGACAGGTGACCCCACCTACTTCCATTAATGAAAAAAAATCATTAGATCAAAAAGATCAAACATACGTTTTCATAGACGTATTCATAAAGCAAATTTACGATAATGTTGAGTAATTGCTTTCATAGACGGAAAATAGGTGTTATTGTAAATATAACAAAAAAAATTAAAAATCTGCAAGTATTTAGAAAACAATCCGAAAAATTGCTATTTCAAAGAAATTTTCTTTGTTCTCATCCCATAATTTCACCCAAATCAATGAACCGGGACGAAATTCAAATTTGATTTGTAACTCATGATATTAGACTCACATACCAATTATCAGTTCAATATCTGCAAGCGTTTAGAAAATTTTCGGAAAACTAATTTCTGGCGACACACCGCACGCCAGCATCAATAAAGTAATAGTCGAGTACAACGTCGTTGAAACACGACTAAAATGTTTAATATATTGTTGAGGTATTACAAAAGTCTCCAAACAATCGTCGTAGGAACATAATTTAAAAATGTCACACTCTTGATAAACATAATTAAGTTTGGACTACTTATTTTCGAGACGCCGGCTAATTTCAATGCAAGGGATTAATTTATAATAAAACATCTTGATTTGTGACAATGACGGGCATAATAACAAAATTTTCCTTCTCCCCTTGAAAACAATAACTGTTACGTCAATCAATCAAGAATGAAGTCCTAGAAGGAAAAAGCGTGCCATTCATTATCATTGCGAAGAAGTTACCATTAAAACGGAAATGAAAAACGACGGAGATGAAAAAACGAAGAATTTATCATGTGAAGATCGGATAAATAATGTGAATGTCATTGACCGAATACATGAAAGATATTCTTTTGACGGGAAGTGGAAAAAGAACAATAGTGACCTAAAAAGAAAAAGAAACGGAAAATGGAATAAAAGCAAAAAGTCTCCAACTAGTGGATGGTAAATTAATAAGAAAAAAGTGAAACAGAACGGCACATGATTACGAAACATGTTCTATTTTTTGCAGCACGCCCGTTTAGTAAAATTCCTCATCAGTAGTACCTCTGGCTGAAATGGTGAAAATCCTATTTTTTAAGATGTTGAAATAACAAAAAAAGACCAAAATTCATTTTGCCAAATCTTCCTATACTTGGGAGACTTAATTTTGAAAATAGAATAAATAAAAACTGAATACTCACGACTGTTGAAAAGAATGGAGAGTGTAAGGCATAACAAGCGTAAGAGAAGACAAAAACTATATTAAGTCCAATTAGAACAATTCGTGAATTAACTTTGCGTTGCATATTTGATTGTCAATTCAATTAAATTAAATTTAAGCTTACTTCCTCTTGATACAGCTATGAATATGTTACATTAAATTAGGTTTATATATACGTAGCAATATTAAAACAATTAATTAGAAAGAAAAAACCTTTAATTAAACACATGTATATACATCATACATAGAAGTTTTTTGTGGTTTTGTATATGGTCTAAAAAGCGTATTTAGCAGCGTTGATAAGCTTGAGGTATCTATAGAAGGCGGCAGATGCTGCTTGCAAGAACCTATAAGATGTGGGCCGAAAATGTTGTATAATGTTGTCAACTCCTTCTATGGCTACAGGTGATGTTTATAATCCAAATAAAATTTGGTAGAAATTGATAATTATAACATTATTTAGTTCTATATTTAGATTAATGCAGAAAGCATCATTGATGGTATTTCATAATTTAGACCTACTTCATTTATAATTGGACATATGCCTTCTGAAGCACTGAAAATATCACAAGTGTAAATTATTATAACTAGGGGAATAATCCATAATTTGACAATTAATTTATAGGATACTGCCAAAGCATGTACTCATGCAAAAAATAACCAAAATGAAGTATTTAAGTTGGTTAAATCCAAATGCTGTCGTCTGCAATGGTTGTTTGACCACTGAATGTCTTCAATGACCTAATACTAAGGCACGTAATGTCATCTGCAACGCCTAGGGTACAACAAGGTATACCATTTACATGCATTTAAGTCGACATTACAATCTACGGAATAGATACCTGGAACCATATGCAATTATTGTCTTTTGATGAGGTGGGTATGAGATTATACGGATCTCATTAAGTAATATTCGGCCTATGTGAATATTATTTTGGTCACGTAAGTATAATCTCATATCTACCGATATCTAAAAACAGTAATTGTTTTATTATATAACACTTCAAAATGACATGTAAAATATCAGGTTTTAGTATAATCAACAAAATGATCGCAACTATGACATTTCTATTACATATATTTTTGTTGATAAGTTGTATAGATTCATTAGATTTATATCTATTGGTTTTACCTCTGTCACATTGTCGACAACTTGTATTTAAGTCGCTACCATTTATAACTTTACTAAACTAATACATATATACCAGAAATTAATTCAATTTCATAATGTTGTAAAAGTCAATATAACTATCTGCAGGGAACAAGGGAAGTAAACTAAAAATACAAACAATACCTCACCGTTCGTGCACATAAGCTCAGCACCTAAAATTCTATCTGATAGATTGTCTGAAATTTTACGAATTTAAAAAATGAGCAATTATTAAACATTATAGTAACACTCGTTATCACATCTGATGATAGCGGATATTGTTCTGTCATTTTAGTGAACAAAGTATAGTTTGGGTGTAAAGTATCTAAAATGATGTCTGTTCACTAAATAATGATACATCATCACAATCTACCTGCTCTAATAGCTGATATAAACATCAAGGTAAGTAGAAAAATCCCCTCCAACAAAAATAATTTTAATATCACTGGAAATCGTACGACACATTTGATTTTTTAAACATCTTAACCATTGTCATTATATGTATAGGCAGCTCATGCACATTTAGTATCTATCGCAATGCTCATTATTTTCAATGTACTGGTTTTGTCTATGCCGCCACTCCCAGTTTGAAATCCATGTGCGACACACAATACCTTCAGGCCAGAAGCCTTGAGCATCGACTATACTTCCGTATTGCTAGGTGTATTTAATTTTGCTGTGACCCGACCCCTGCGTCGTCCTTTGAACATCACTAGTTTATTTACATGCCATCCTTATTCATTTAAATAGTTAAGTATTCCAGTTTTAGTTGTTTCCCTGCTATATTACTCAGATAGAATTGGTTTTTTTACGTTTGCGCGGTATATACGCTTCAAAAATATCATATTTATTGACTTTGTTACTAAGGTTGACCTGAACAACCTTAATGTCCATTTGCACATTTCTACGAACATGACTTGCATATCATACATCTACTATTGTTCCAGGTAACTTAGATAGTCGATTTATCTTTAATATAAAATCGAGTATTGTAATATTGATACTTATTTTGATAGTCCTGTAAATAAAATCATATCACCTAACAAACCTATGTTTGCTGACTTGAACTTGAATTACAAAACAGGTATATACCGAAACTTTTGTCGTTTTTCATAACAGAAAAACCATGTGTTGTATATTTACCTAAATGTACCTCAGATAGGTGTACATCACTGTTATTTCACAACGTTCAATTATGCCTAAACAATACTCGCTCAAACTGTTGGATACGAGGAGGTCTGCTGGTTTTTCAAGTTTAGATAGTTTCGGGAATTTAGCACTTATACGGACTTTTGGATATATGCAACGGCTTTGGGTAATTCTTGTTGTATTTTTTGAAAACTTGTATTTAAAACCTTGAATATGTATGTCAAGATGTTTTATATTATTAAACGTATTTGAGACAGTTTTCATCGAAGACTCAAACGTATTTATTTTGGGAAGTACTGTAAATCCGGTTTTATTCGCGAGAACGTAATTTTCGCGTTAATTCGCGATCTCATTTAATCGCGAATTCAACATTCTCGCGTAATAAAAGTATGTATAACATATAAATGAAGTTACGTTAAATTTCAAAGTCAAATCAGGAAACCCCATAGATTATCCTGCTGAATTAATACATAACTTTATAAATTCGCTACATAAAAATTTTATTAAGAACATACACATATTTTATTTATTTAAAACCACAAATTAAAAAAAATCTTTGGAATAAAACGGCAAGTGATTACGATATATTTATAGTCCGATATTTATATTACTTAGTATTCAGGTGAGTAGATTTTACACGATTGCATGTTCGATAATTATCTACAGTCTGTTTCACACAAGTATTTAAATATAGTATGTTACAGTCAATTTCAAGCAAGTAATATACTACTATGTATTGAAACGCGAATTCATCCTCTCGCGAATTAATCTCCTTAACGTGATTCGCGAAAATAAAGTGTCGCGAAAATTACCGGATCTACAGTATTTCTGACTTGAACAATTAAACTCCGTGTGAATTTACATACATGAATTCGGTCACGATGTACATATTCATTCGCCTTTTGGTTTTGGCGTTCTGTTTCCAGTATAGAAATACGCTCTTGAAGTTGTTTAAGATTTCTGATCATCACAGGCACAAAAACAAAAGCTTCCGATTATTCTTGAAACAATAAGTTTTATGTCAGTTGATGAAGATCGGATTAATAATGTAATTGTCAATGAAAGAGAGACGTATGACGGAAAGTGGAAGAATAGCAATAGTATTCTGAAAAGGAAAAGAGGAGAAATCGAATAAAAGCAATAGGTCTGCAAATAGTGTTGCGGAAATACATTGTACATATGAAAAAGTAAAACAGTACTGTTAATACAAAATTATTTTACTGTAAAGCACTAGACGGTCGTTTCGGAAAAATTCCTTATCAATAGCGCTTAGATCAAAATGGTAAAATTCCACATCTTTTAAAGATGTTGACATGACAAAAATGAAAGAACCAAAATTCAATATACCAAATCTATCTTAGACAAGCCTTTGATGTTTGTGAAACTTAATTATGAATATAATAAATGAAAATTTAATACTTACAACTGTTGAGAAGAACGGAGCATGTAAGGCATAACAAGCGTAAGAGAAGAAAACAACTAAACTAAGTCCCATAAGAACAACTCGTGAATCAACTTTAACTTTGCCTCGCATGTTTGATACAAATATCAAATACAATGTAGATTCTAATATCCTAAAAAAATTAAACTTATTTTCTAACGGTATTAATATATGACTTACTTAAATGGGATGGGGTATTTTACTGCTTTTTTCATACTATTAAATTAAATATAATATACACAGCTGTTTCAAAATAATCTATGAAATTAAAACGATACGTTCAACAGCATTGTATCTTAATTTCTGCAGTTACAAAATAGAATCTAGAACAGTGTCTATGTTGATATATTGACCTTTGAGTAAGCCACTTGAATTGAGATCATTTTGAACGTAAACACAATGAGTTAGACGAACTACAAAATGTATAGAAGCTAAATTATACCATCTACAAAAGGAACATTGAGTCGAAAATACACCAGTTACAAAAGGGACCTTGAGTGATAATTCCGCCCATTCTCAATTTTCATTAAACATGTAAAACATGTGGCTCTTGTTCTTCTGGAGCTCCCAACACCACTACGCTGATGAAAGTTCCCGTGCTTAACTTTTAAAATGTGTTAATTTAGCAAGGTATATAGCCACGTTCGTCACAAACACTTCTGGCTTTAAAACTGTTTTCCTGAGAAATCACATTCTCTACAGTGTAACATGACAATAATAGTAATACGTCTTCAAAGAAAGTAAATATACGAACACAAACGCACGGATACTCAAGGATTTGTCTGGATAACAAGAGTAACAACTAATGTTTTTAATTGTGACCTTAACTGAAATTTATAACATTCTGTTTGGAGAGTTTCATATAGAACAATGATTAACGATATGCTTCTATAAAATGTTCGGACACTAAATCTTGATTACTTTAGATGTCTATGCACACATATTTGCATCAAGTTATGTACCTAAACTAATAATACATACCTAGGCAGTGAGGGACACTAACGGTGTTTTATATCGCGCGGACACCGAGCCTTCAAGTTACAAAAGAAACCCCAAGTTAATGTTCTCATTACGGGAACTTTATACAACGGACCAAGCTATTTACAGATAAATTGTTGATCCAGCGATATTGCAAACCTAGCTTTTTCAAAGCCTAAATGTGTTATTACCGTCATTACAATATTGTTGCTATTATGATATCCCCTTATCAAAATTTATCCTAGACATATTTGACGTAACACAGTTCCATGTTCCTTTTCATTCTCAACTTTGATTACAAATGATGAGTCTGCAGCTAGCCAAACAGGTAGTCTTACCATTCCAAAGCACCCAGTCTCAACTTCCTGGTGGAAGTTTGCGTATTTAGGACAATGTCCCAGTTTTTACTTTGCGTTTTGATTGTGATTTTTGACATTGATTGTTATACTTGTTTTTGAACATTAACATAAACTAGACATATAGGTACATGTAAACCAGCATAGATACATAGATCTAAACAAACATCTTCTTTCTCGATGTATCAGGGTTAGGCATCAAGGTACTAATTCCATATATCGGATATCACAGAAATAATTATATGAAACAGTAACTTGATTTTCATGAAGAATGTAATAAAAATTATACGTTTAAAATCATTACAATCAAAAAGGAGACATTAACAGGTCTGAAATGATAACTATATAGTGCAAAATTGTATTTCTCACATGGATGCAACGGTATATTTGGTCTATAATCCGCTTTTTCAATTATTAAAAATCTCTACCACATAAACTAGCTATTACATTACGTGCTTTCCATTTCTCTGTCTTTTTTAAGTTTTGACCTCTTTTAATAGGATTATGCAATGTTTTAATTTTGAAAATTATTGAAATTAACAATATAATATGCCGTTCTAGTAATTACTCCAAAATTATAATTGATTCAAGTCATTTACTAAGCAGAACAATGGCTTTTGTACATCTTTTGGCTGCCCCTTCGCATAGAAGCTTTTATCAAGAATAACATCATTGCAACAAATAACACCACCATAACAACGGCTATTAATAGCACGACGGGTTCCTCAGCTTTTCTTTCCTTCTTTGTGTTCAATACCACATATCGTGTTTTGTATAACCCTGCAGTAGCGAGATTTGAAAATTCGCCGACATTGCCATTCTTGTCTACTGCTCGAATTATAAATGCGAATGAAGTCGATTGATTATGTGCGACTGGCATTTTTAGTATCATTAATTCTCTTTCACCCGCCTCCTTTGGACCTTTGTGGTGAATGATAAGCTCTGCTGGTAGTTTTCTGGCAATATCAAGAAGTTTTAATAGGTTAATACCATTATTGTTATAGCGAATATCGTAAGACGAAGCTGAAAATATAAAACAAATTTTAAGATATGAAAAGAAAGATGCTCAACTTTCCGTTTATGTACAATCGTTAACTTAACTTGCACATACCAGGGTCATTCAAATATGTTATAAGGTTTTCGCCATTGCTTTGCCGCTACTTTAATGCAAGACTACTTTACAGCGGTAATATTTTTTCAAAGAAAAAGTAAGAATGAAAATTAAGTAAAACTTCCCACGTGTAAAATGTGTAAAGCCGAACAGTTTAAAATCTTTGGTTTGATTTGTCGTCCATCATGAAACTATAATGCATACTCATTCTATGGTAAGCCAGTAGACGTCACTAGCATTTCACAGGACAAAAGTCATTTTATACTTTTTGAAGCTTGTAATTGCAGGTAAGACAGTACAGCTTACAGAAATGGCAGTTGTCTTAATTTTGATTCCACAATTGACGGACACATCTATCTAAACGGGAAATGCTTGTATTACCGATGCACCCGACCTCACTTCCCCGGCGGAAGTTCACGTGTATGGCATGTACATGTATCATATGCCAGTTTCCAGAGTTTTTCCTTTTGGTATTGGGGTTGCAATTCGACATGGGCTGTTGGTATGTTTGTTTTTGACACCGACCTATTTTCCGACACTAGATTGGACGAATTGCGAGTGAATGTAGAATGTAGAATTGATTCTTTTCGATTAAAAATGAAAATGAAATCAGCAACACAAACCTCAGAAGACTGATTAATAAAGAAAAACCTCTTGGAAGATTTTACACGGGAGACGTACGTTTTTCTTGTTTCATACTGTATAAACATTGTTAACAAATGTTAAACAATAAAGTAATGAAACCAAATAAAATGTTAAAATAAAAAGATGAATACCTGATCCATGATCTAAATCGTCACCAGGTGCTGTCCATGTCAGTGTTAAGGTTCGATTTGACTGAAATATCCTTTCTACTTTTAAATCTTTGATTCTTGATGGTGGATGGATGTCCTTCGATTGGAATCCACTTACTCTCGATAAATCTTTCTCATTTATGTGTACTGAACCGCTTATGACTCTGCTTAGCCCATTGGTTAATACTCGATGATATGAAGGCTCTGAATCTAGTATAAGATATAACTTCACTTTTATGATGTTTTATTTGTATGGAACATTAGCAATTACATATTCAAGGTAATGTTATATCAATAAAACGAAACGGACAATTTAGCTTAAATATTTCCTATTCAAATTGAAACAAGAGAATTAGAATTCACTTTTGTTATATAAAGCTTTATATAAACTTTTAAGAAAGATAAAACTAAAGTAGGTGAGTTAAAAAATTTTATTTAAACTTTTAAAATACATATTATTATATTTTTTTCTTTTTTTCTGCATCAAGATGTTGCAAGTTGTGTAGGTTAGATACGTTTTTTTATATACAGCTAGATGTTTTAACTTTACCTTGAATTATCAGTAAATGTGTTCTAATGTGCTCTAAATATTTAGACAACCAAATAAAAATTCTACTTACCCATACCATGTAAATGTTCGTTGTATATTAGTTCCGTAAATGCATTAACGTCAGTCCCATGTTTTGCTTCAATTCGTATATTATAATTTCCTGGTTCTCTCACCCGAGTGAAATATCTTGAATACACACCATCTTGAAGTTCTGCATCAGCGCCTGTGAAACATGTTATTTTTTTAGTTACACACGTAACATGTGTAGCCAGCTAAAGAAAGTATGTTCATCCTTCCGGAGAACTCAACTCCACTTGCCTGGTGAAAGTCCACGTGTATAACACATTTTAGAATTTTTAAAAGTTTGGGATTATGATTATGATTTTGGGATGGACTGGACTGGGTTGTTTGTTTTTGATTGTATTGTCGTTCCATTAGTGTACATGATACACGTAATTTCAAAACTTTGCCTAAAGGTTATCCTAGTTGATATATTCTTACTAATACGATTTATTCATGCGCCAGTCCATAATACGAATACATTTCTTCTAAATCGCTATTCCATTAAACTTCCCCATTTAATATACGCAATGTTAATTGCTGTTCTCTATGTCACTAAAATAAGCCTACTGTCCGTTTACTCTGCTGGAGAGAAAGGAACAACGCTAATATTTCAAAGATTTGAATGGCACAGTTAAAATCAATTAATCATTTACTTACATGAGTCGAGTCGTTGCTAACAATTAATCCTAATTTAGATCTAATCCATACATTATAACTCCTTTAATACACCAAAACGTATTTTGGATGGGTGTTTACAATGGTAAAAATTTTGACAAAATGGCAGTGTCTTTCGTGTGACGTAATGATGACGGAAGAATTTATTCTTGACGTAGGTTCGAAAGGGGCACAATGAAAGGTAGCTCAAAGGTCGAGCTGAGTTGAAAAGTAAATTTATGTCAATTTTTTCAAAAGTTTGAAAATGCAGAAAGGTAGTTGACTTTATTAAATCAATTTTGGTCATTCCAGTTACGCAAAAATCAATCCGTTCTTGAGCTGCACTAACCTACGTAAATAGTCAACTCTTTCGTCATGACTACGTAACATAAAGAACCCCGCCATTTCGTAAAACAAATTAACATTGTTAACACCCACCATGTTATATTTTGTCGCATACAATGATATATGAAGCAAGGATAGAGCCGAAACAGGAATTTTTAGTAACGACTCGGCTCATAAAATATTTTGCGATCTTGCCTTCTCCGAAATAAGTTAAATAAATAGTAAGCTTTTTTGTTTTTTAGGAACTGTTGGATTAGCACATTGTTCATATTATCTATTGTGTGCTATCATTAAAATTTGAAATAAGAAATAATTTTATTCATGCACAAGGACATGTTTGTGAATATGGAGCATATGCATACAGTAATTTGACCAAAATAAAATTTAATACAAAATGTGCTGATGATTTAGAGATACTTTAAGTTTTTTCTAATTGAGAAAAGACCATAAGACCCAAATCATCCGCCATCTTCTAACATTTCAAATATAAATACAGGAAAAATACCATGTATGTTTTCTCAGTGTTTTATTGGTAGCCATATTACATGTAGGTGTAACTTGTAATATAGGAAATTCATAGACCATTTCCCCTATGCTTACCTGCACCATTGTCAAGAAGCTTCAAGAAGTACAAAGCACCACCAGGTGATTCCACCACCGCTGTGACATTCAGGTCTAGAATTGGATTATGTTCTTTGTTGATAAGAGCAAATATTGCAAATGCAGGTGAAGAAAAGCTATCTACTTTTTCAACATGGGCGGATAACTCTATAGTTGGCATGCTTGTATCTGTCTCAGCATAAACGATAACTGATACCAAATCATCAATCTGTGTATTGCTTTTAACAGTAAATGACCACTCTCCTAGCTATTAATACAAAAACCATATTAAAACGAATGTTTTGAAAGTGATTATCTGATTCAAATCTCAACATCAGTTCTTTATCACGTAGGCTATAGAAACCATGTCATTGTACGGGCTACAGATTATTTTACTCTATTACTGTTTAAATTCATCCTGAATAATAATGAAAAATATAATTAAAAATCGCATAATACAATAAAATTCACTTATGGATTTGAAAATTTACATCCTGAAATTCACATAAAAATACATAAAACATATCAGATGGAGCAAACAAGTCGGATACGCATGTTGTTTTCTCGATATGAATCGTACAACTAAAATTATATCAATAAAAAGGATTGCTGGTTTATGACGACAGAAAAAGTTCTGATACACATGGTATAATAACGCGGCGCATTAATCTGCTACCAAACGAACCAGTTAAGGAAAAAACATTTAAACTTTAGGTAAAAGTTTCACAATCATCTCCTATCTAGGATTTTCTTTAACACAACCCTGGCAAATCTAAAAGGTGTATAAGTTTGATAGTTTTCAAGATATTCAAGAATAGTCAAGGAACTTCCTCAAAAAAGCCTATCGGGTTAAACCCGTAGCGAGCCGTAGTTTGACGGCTACCGCCTTTTCGAGCTGAAGCTGATTAGGCGCTGTGTTCCCTTATGGGACAGATAAAAAGTTCTAAGTATAATCACCATAGTGCCATCGAAATGAACACGCATCGTTTTAGTATTGGCGTCATGATGAATTCTGTAACCTGTGTACGGTGTTCCAGTCGGCGATCTAAGTGTAAATGTCAGCATTGTGTGCTTATATGTAATAATCATTTCCACACCATGTTTGTATATTGTATCTACGGAAAAATAACCAGTAAAATATTTTACCCCGTCTACAGGAATACCACTTTGGCTAAACAACTACAAAAAATAAAACAAACATCCGATGCATGTAAAGCAATAAAAGCAATGAATATGGATTCTGTATTTGTTGAAATTGAGCAAGACAAAAGAAGCAAAAGGGCATTTCTAGAAACCGATTACATATTTTGAATTATATTGTTGTTTGGCAAGATGTACCTGAAGGTGGAGTTTCAATTGATTACTTCTGTTTTATTTTTTCACAGAAAATAGCGTTTCTATAACCGCCATAGCTGGATACACGTATATCGTATAAAATGTGTAATTGTTACTGTTGTCTACATTGGCACTGAATGCTAGTTTGTGACAATTACACGTTTGTTGCATATCCTGAAACAATTACTGACAAATCCATCTCCATTGAACTGTTTAATCGACTAGTCGCCATTATTATTGCTTACCTAACGACAAATAAGTCACGTGCGAGTAATCTCCCTTGTACCGGGTTGTTGCAGAGATACAATGACTATACCAGGGTTATCACATGTTGACAGTGTTTTTGTAGGAAATATCTCATTTGTTAGATGTCATGTGATTGAAAACCATACAATTAAATGCGTTTTAATATTAAGTATAAAATAATTATTACTTTATTGCTTTTTCGTGAAGGTTTTCCTGTTACTTTTGATATTTCGTGTAAGCCGTCAAGGAGAGAGTTGTGGCCATGGATCCTGGACAGAATATGTAATTGTCCTGAAAGTGTAAAGTATATCATATTGTGATTGTGGAATTATTATGTTATATGTAATACAATTTATTAAGCGTTACTGGATTCAAATATAGGCGTGTAACCTGTTTGGATCCGAAACAGTTGATGTTTTACTAACAACAAAGCTTTACGGGTTTAGGATGAACTGAAAAAGCGATTTAGGTGTCATTTCGACCATCTAGATATGGTACACGCAGATTTAGAAGAAACCGTTTCATTTGTAACAATGATATTAGAACAACCTTCTCGTTAAATAGTAAAAATAATCTACATAAAAAATTAATCTAAAATACATATACTTCAGTTTGGTATTAATTTAATTTGTATGGGCGAACTTGGTCGTCTTTTTTAAGACACTATCAGTAAGAACTTTAAAGCAGATGACGCAGGGGTTAATTAAAAGTTTTTGAATTAGCAAAAATGGGATTACATTTGACAGAAGTGACGAAGCTTTGGGCGATTAAAAATCGGGAATGAATTGTGTACAATATATTATCGGATGTTATAAACGGGACTATCGCATTAAAAATTAAGAATATATGAAATTCATTTACAACTACATTTGTACTATGTTACAGTTAAATATTTTGATTTAGGGATACAATGGGACACCGACTAAAATGAAAAGAAGAATGGTCTACACAAAATTCCTTCCCATTTGACAAATTTATTTAGCTTGAAGGAACAACACAATATTTTCTTATGGCCTGATCAATCAGTCATTGTACATTTTGTAAAGCAAAGTTTAAGAAAAAATGTAGAAAAAATGTTCAATTGATGATTTTATTTAGTTCCTAGTAATGTTGAAATTATGATAACAAAAACCTAAATTACAAAACTGGACATTTTGTTTATTTTATTCCCCGTGTTTCTGGTTCAGTTGTAACAAGGAATATTCAAAATGATATAAGGCATTGTCATTTCGTTTTATGACAGTAACACGGCTAGTTAAGCAACCAGTTGCGAAAATGACGCATCTGAGAACAAGTCTTTGTTCTGACAAAATCGACCAATAGCAAAGTTTTGAGGACAATTTTTTTAGATCCAAACTTTCAGGCGAGTAAATGTAATTATTACTGGACCAGTTTTAATTTTGAAGCGCTAGACGGTCGTTCTGGAATAAACTTCCTCAACAGTAGTGCTTTGATCAAAATTGTTGAAATCAAAATATTTTTTATAATTATTTCCCTAAAGTTTTGCAAGTAATTTAGATAATATACTAATACGTTTTCTCATTGTATTCTGTATTTATATGTCTCACCTAAATTTTGCAATTTCTGATGGTTTGTCAAATTACTGATCCCGTCACATACAATAGAATGGAATTGAACTCCGCTGTTTTGAAATCTCTTTATTTCATTGTCATTTGCTTGTAACGAAGCATTTCCACAACCAATGAAGACTACATGTTTTTCATGTCCGTTATTATCTCCATGCAGAATCTAAAGTAAACAATGGGATAGATGTGTTATAGCACTTAAACAAATTCTTCAAAAAGAGTAGTTAGTTTCATATATGGCAGACACATTTAGACTTATATAGCTTTAAAAATCCAAAAGATGTTTTAAGTTTCCAAGCTTATAGGTCGAAGGTCGCGTTTTTAACTTAACTTGTCAGTTTGAAAATTTTAACTTTGCTTCTGGATTGTGATTTGGACATGTATGGATTAGTATGTTTATTTTTTATTATAAATCAGTAGGTTTTGTTTTGTAAATTGTAGCCATGTTTGGATCTGTAAGAAATGAGCTAATTTTGGAACATTGATTAATAGATCCTTGAAATGCTGATCGTACATGTATACACCTTAAAGGGGCTTGGGCAAGTAAGCACGTAGACCTATTAATATGAGCCTAATGTAACAGTGTGGAACATATCCTCAAAAATTCTCAAAGAAGAAATTATGAAACAATTTTATTTTTTGAGAGGAACAAATCTATTTCTTTTCTTATCCAAACAATATCGTCTTTAAACATATCTCTCTTGTGTCCTATGTTACTAGTATCATCTTCGTCTTGAAACATTTACTGGCGTCACCATTTGTTTAACAGTGACAGTGTGACTTCTAGTGCGTGTATAACTGAAAGTTTATCAGGCGCTGTCACACTAGCGTATAGAGGCAGCGTAAGAGGAACATGTCGAATATTTCGAAAAATTGTTTATACGCACAGTTTTTCAGCGTATGAGGTCAGTTTTTGGTTAATGACCATTAGAGTAACGTGAACCTAGCGTACCGTCAGCTTATGAGTAGCGTATGTTAGACACACGTTCATTATACGCGCCTCTAACGCTCGGTTTCCTGACGCATTCAGTTTAAACCTACGAGAAGCGTACTCGACGTATGGGTAACGTACCTTCAGCGTACCTCTAGCGTGTTTAGCATATAAGGAATGTATGAGGAGCGTAAAATTCGTACGTCGGCATACGCTGAAAATGTTTGTGCATGTTCAAAAAATGTTTTGACCGTCAGCGTACATCAGCGTGCACCGACGTACCCAGGCGTACTATAAACGTATACCAGCGTGTTTCAGCGTATGTCAGCATATATATGCCCAAAAAGTCCATAGTTTCCGCATACACTGGCTCTATACGCTAGAGTGGGACAGTGCCTTTAGATAGAGGAACACGTTACAACTACCATCTACAAAACTCTCTTGAGAGCCAAATAGCCCCGCCCCTACTAAGATATGACCTTTTTACCATGACCTTATGAATGCATACTTTAAGGTGGTATACAACACATTCTCTCATGATGTTATAAGTTTGCTAAATTTAACAAAAAATCACAAGTACGCTTGAAGTAATTGCGAAGACAAGATTTTTCTCGCACAGACATAGAGAAACAGGTTGTTTCCTAAAAATATCAATTATATAATGATATTTAAAAACGAATATACAATAAATTTTTTGCTTACAAATGTATTTTGTTTAATTTGAAACACTTATGTAAGATCCTGTATTTTTTAAATATTTATTTATTATAATGTAAATATGATAATAAATATATATTATTATTAATAAAATATTACTGTAACATATATATTATGTTATATATTATACCAGTGCTTTTTTATCAGCACTTGGACGGCCGTTTCGGAATGTCAAACTATACCGAGTATTCACACAAGTTTTCAACGTTTGGGTAAAAAATAACAAGTACATGCACATTGTATTTTTATACTACCTCTAGTGCTTTCTTCAAGTCAAGATGGCTTTCTGGTTCATTACTGGTTGTCATTACTGCCCTTATAACAGATTGCCTGTCCTGATCGGATCGGATCTTCGTCAATGGATGAAGCACTTTTGTTCCTTTTGAATTGTGTAAAACCACAACCTCGTTCCCATCATCAATCATTTTATGCATGATTGCACCAATCGCTTGGTGGATATCCCTCTTTGTTATCTTTGTCTAAAAAAAAATGTATCATAAGATAAACCAGCAGCTATGTACATGTACTTTATTTACTCACACATTATGGAATATGTTTTCAAATTAAAACAAAATACACCTTCATTTGTCTTTTTCACAATACATACGATAAAACTAAAGCTATTAAAACCTTATAATAGAAAAGTGTCTCTTTTTAAGGGTCTTTTTTTAAGGGTCATCTGCCTATAAAGGCTAGTAGAATTGTATCCCATTTGTTCTTTATTCAAATTATTTGAACCTGTATATATTTACTGGTTTCCTTTGGTGGCGTTTATAGACAGGTTTTACTGTATCATCCAAATTGTAGCGAAATATAAAAATCTTTACCAAAGACACATTTCAGGATATCTTTATATCATGGGGTAATCATCGATACCTCATCTGCGTCATGAAGTTAATTGAAGGAGCTATTTTCATAAAACACATGTTTTGTGAATATGTTTGATTGTTGACTTTTGTAGATAAATGTTTTTGTTTATACCTCTGTTGTATCTGTTGGGTAATCTAGTATGACTGCTGTTCGTTTTGTAGCCGATGCTTTAACAACATGGTATTGTGGTACCAGGTCTGTTGAAGAAATGTCCCTAGGAGAATTTATACCGGCTTTGAAATCTGGCGTATTTGATATGACATCCCATGTACTCCTGTGACTACAGAGTCTATTGTGCTTATTTGGCGGTTCTACGTTGTGTGCTGTTTGACTTCTTGGTGTTTTATCATCGTCACAGAATTGTTCTATCTGTAAATAATTTATTAAATTTTTATTTGATAACATAAAACAGACAAACACATTCGGACCACTTATTATAAATTACAGGCTTTGGACGGTCATTGGATTCATTGACCAGTGTGGTCAGCAATTACACGTATCGAAAAGCAGTACCGGTAGACAAACGAAACACAATGAAATCAAGATTCATTGCCACTATTTGTATTTTAAAGGTGTTTGGTGATAAATCGAAGAAAACCTCTAAGGAATAACAAAAGAAACCGATTTTGGGACTACAGTTATCAAGAGACATTATCACCAGGTTTAACTGTATTATTCTTTAACTTTCCCAAACAGCAGCTGGGTACAAATGAGTTTAGCAAGTATATTTAGTATCTTTATAGTACAGGTATTTCCATAAATAAAATTGTAAATGTATTTCATTAGAATTAGTGGCAAAACTGCCATTGCTATGTCTCATATAAATATAATGCTTCTTAAGAAGTTTTCATGGACAAATGCAGTTATGATATGGATATAATACGTGTTTTGAATTCATATCTTTTACCTCCTTTATCCATTCGCGGTCCATTATTGAAGCTTTGGCCATATTTCTATATGGATTAGGATAATATTTACATGCATCTGGATACATCCCTGTTGCTGGATCTGGACGTAAACATCGTGCTTTTACATTGGCTGTTCCATTCGGAAACGTTTCAAATATTGACCCTCTTAGACCAGTAGAGCAACGCACAGGTTCCGGTCGCCCAGACAGGGTGGAAAAATAAAACTGACTCTCCCCCTCCGTCGGGTATTCATTATATACTCCCCATCTGAAGTTAGCCCAATCATGAACAAGACGTCTTGCTACTAATTCTTCTTGAGAGTAACAGGCTAAATATCAAAAGCAATGATAATAATTAGAACAAGAAGAAAAAGAAAAGAAGAAGACGTTTTTAATACCACCATCTCTACTTGTCAACATTGCACTAACAAGGTTGACAGAACAGTGCAAAGCTTTTATTTGTGTTTAATAATAAAACGTGTGTGTGTGTGTGTGTGTGTGTGTGATATGAAAGAAAATCTTAATATTGAGAGATAATAAATACTTGCAGTTTCCGGACCCATATCTTCGTCAGTATGTAACCGCCATTGTTCTGTGTCACAAGTTGAATTTATTCCATGTTTAAGTGTGTGTGTGTGTGTGTGTGTGTGTGTGATACATACGCGTATTGACATTACACATTGGTGGAGAGTCTGGATTGGTGAAGAATTCCGTTAACAGCTGAATGTGTATTCCAGATTTCCCACAACCACTATAACTTCTTGTCATCACGTGTCGCTGGTTACGCTGAATCGGTTTAGATACCACAATGTCCGCCATGCGTAATGTCTGTGTAGTAGCAGTTCTATATGACGGGTTGTTTGACCAGGTATGCGGGACTAGAATGTAGATTTCTTTGAAATAAGCTCGTTTTTTGGTTGAATTATACAACTGTTTTGAGGTGTCACTCAATGCCGTCTGAAATAAAAACAAAATGCTATTAAAAGCAAAAGGAGAATTAAATTTACTTCTAACAGCACATTTTGTAACTCATTTCAAGAAAATATATGTCTTCTGTTTTTTGACTGCGAACAAGTAAGGGATATCTGGAATAACATTGAGACTTGGATCTTTTTAACTACAGATAAAGTTATTACTATTGGCATAAAAGATGTAATATTCGGAGTTCTGAAACAAAATAATAGTAATAATAACATTATTGTTTCCGTAAGGTAGTTCCATACCATGATGACGTCGACGTTTTGTGCGTACAGTCGAAATGTCTGATTTGACGCCTTTTTCATCTATGACGTCACGAATATGTGGTCTTTGGCGCCTACAGAATTTTGGCGGGAACGCTGTTACGCGTATCGTTTAGAATTATTTTCTGCATTCACAAAAGATTATAATTCACAATATCAGTTTTGAGAACTATTTAAAAGAACTAAACTAATTGCACATTTTAACGGAAATTAGAAAGATATACGTTGTTGAGGGCACACTTCTAAATAATTGAAAGATTTAAGTACACCGTTTAAAATTTGAATTACTGTAGTGTAAATGCTGCTTCATGTGACTTTTTTCGGTGAATGTAAATACAGCCTAGCATGACTAGCAAACTGACGATTCTTCAATAAACATACTGTATAATAATTTTTATCGGTGTCAAATTGACTATGCTCTTGTATTTGCGTTTCATTTCGGAGGCCTAGAATCAAGAAAGCTTCATCAATATATACTAATTCCCTTTCCACTTTAATTCATCGTGTTTGGTAACGGTTGCTATGGGTACAGACCATATGATATTAACAACTGGTTTGTTTTGCAAAACCAAAATAGCTCAAAATCGGTGTTTTTCTTAATTATTTGTCAATAACAAACGAAAATATCGAGTTCAAAATAGTATACTAGGACATTAATGGTATCTTCTTATGTAAGGAATGAGGCTTTTTGTCTTGTTTCAGGATTTTGATGCAATTTTATGAAAAAAGTAGCTTGACGACCCCCTATTTTTTGTTTCCAAAAATCAAACATATATTTATGTGCAATATATGTGAAAATCAGGGGTCGTATTCGACTTAGTTTTTTAATTATCTACAAATTAACGAAAGGGTGATACTTTTAGTTTTCCGGAATTTTAATGTTCTCTCATGATAGGTGGCGCTGTAGAAAGTAAAATTCCATTGGTCCATAATCTTCATGACATAATGGTTAATTTAAATGCAAGACACTTCTAAGTTTCTAAGCATGACAAAAAATTTTAAAGCTTATTTTTTTTTATACCAGTGGTCATACTTTGATAATTTATGTCGTGAAAATGGCCACCAGGGCGCTCCAGAACTTCTTAAGCAAGTCGAAAACCTACCCTGAAATTTTGGCATGTTGAATGGTTTATGCCCATGTACAACATATCAAAATTTCAATATATGTTTTTTAAGCGATTTGTAAGATATGGAACTACCTTAACAAAACACGAAAATTTCTACCAGGGAAGTGAGGACTGGTGCTCCGGAAAGTAAGAAACCAAAGAAAAAACACTGATAAATAAATCTTTGAACTTTTGTTTTGGAACATCGAAACAAAAGACAGTGGTGTGGTACAAATATGAAAATAATTTGATATTTTCTCATAATGTTTACCGAGATATATGATTGTATATACTAATGTATGTCACTGTTACAATACTGACCTATCGAAAGTTTAACACTGGGATATCGAAGAAGCTAGGAGTCAATGATTAGCTGCTGAGTAGTCGAGATGTTGATAACTTATGGTCGAAAACCTGCCGAGATAGATAACAGCTGCCAAAAACACTGTAGAGATAATGTATGAGCTACCAATTTGGTACTTATTCGTTAGCTTAGTGTTAAACTTTTGACCGGTCTGTACTATATATATACCTTTATTTTATCGATGAGTCCCTGGTCCTCCGGAACATTGTCACTGATCGCAACTACAACATTCGTGTAACCGTTGTTCTGGAATACTATGTTAGATGGCCGATAAAGTCCAAAAGAAAATTGGTTCAAATATACCAAAATCAGTATTATTTCTTTCCAAAACATCATCATAATTGTTTATAAGTGAAGTATTGCCTTATCTACTTACATTTTAATAGATAAACTTCATTCCACGATTTACAGGAAGATGGTGAGGCTGAAATGAGGGAAATGCAATCTTATGTATTTTTGCTTCTTTGTAAATATGCAAAATCTACTTAAAATTATTTAACCATTTACAATATATGTATTATTTCAATTTTATACATCATTGATATGAATACAAAATTGAACAGTTTTTAATCAGGAAATATGTGCATGTCCCCCTTTTGTTTTTATTTATGAAATGTTTACGTTACTTTGTTACAAAAGTATGTTAACCTGAATCAAATAAGAGCTAGTCTGTATTTAGTTTAAGGATCCTTCGGCAATAGTGTACATGTACTAAATATCCCCAATTAAAGACAGAAAATACATGAAAATCCGTGAAGACGAAAACAAACACAAACGTTATTTTTAGAGTTCGATAAGGGTTTTTTTCCCTTTACATTTTCAGAAGAAATAATTTTTTACTATTTTGTTTATATAACAATGTGATTTATTTTAGAGAATAAAAACAGATAAGTTCTTTGTATGAATCCATAAGTGACCAATTGTTACGTGTTCACCAATTGATATACATATCATGAGCGTACACATCCTCATTAATAGCACAAAAACGGCCACTACATCTCAATCTTTATTACGGGTTTTAACCCATCTCATCAAAACATCTCAGTTATTTCATCAGAACTAAATAAAACAAAACACATAGATGTTTTTAATTTATGACTTTTATTAATTTGATTTGTGAATAAACCTTAACTAAGATTTTAAATAGCACTACAAATAAAGAAGATTCGAGAAAATTGAATTATAGCTGTAATAAGCTTTGGCTGATCTTTAAAAATGAAAACTCAAATTCCCAAAGAACTTAAAAATTAACTAAATAATACAGTATCAAATTTGCAAGATTTAAGTTAAGGAAAATCTTAGTTAAGAAATACCAGCTACTTTCACTAATAAACATATAAAGAATGAAAGATCCAAAACAATTTTAAAAAGATGAGGCCATCGGAGGATTACCTTTAATAGCTGCTATACATACCCGGTTTATTCCCCGAACGCCTACTCGATTAAAACAAACAAGTAATTAGTTTAGGGATTAAGAGGCCTTCTTGGGGGAGTTAAATTTCAAGTTGGTTACCTGTAAACATTTTATTAATTAAAAACATAGAATAGAAAAATTTCAGTTGTCATATTAAAATGGAATATACTTTATTAATAAAAATCAACCTAAAACTCTATAAGTAATATAAATAATAAAGTTTATTCAGTATCATATTCTAACCAATCAACATCATACTATGCACAAATTATCAAGTGTATTAAAAAGTGAAATAGATATATTAAAATTTATTTATTTATTTATTTGGTTAATTAGAGAGAAAACCTTGAACATTGAATTTAGCATATTCAAATTTTGATTTTTAAAGCATTTTGTATTTTAATAAAACAATAAAATATTGTCTTTGAAGGATGCGATACAAGGTAAGTTTGGGTTTTGTTTTAATTGACTTACTTTCTTGAGAGTCATGGTTCTTGGGATGATAAAATGTCATGAAATGGTTAATTGAAGTAAAAATTTTGAGTTGCGAAACAGTTTGCATTCAAAACACAAGTAACAAAATTAAAAATTCAATGCTTCTTCTGAATCAACATGATAGTTGGAATTTTATTTTCACCATTTATTTGACAATTTATACTCCATAACACTGATTTTTTCCGAAAGTGTTAATTTTAGTCCAAAATACACAATTTCTCGTAAATTTTACATAATTCTTTTAAACAAATTTCCTTTAAAGTTATTTTAAGTAAGATAATTTGCTTATTTAAAAGTATTATTTAAGTAATTTCTCTTAAATAATTTCCTTGGAATTAGATGAAGATTTGACTTTACAGTCAAATTATAATGCACGTTGTATTTCATGGTTTTACACTAATTTCAGTTTAAACAAACTAATCAACATCATAATTTACAATAAAATAATGCATGTTAAAATTAATACTTTAAGAGTATCTGAACAACATCATAGAAACTTCATTTAAAAAATTGTCATAAGTTTTAATATTTACCTTAAAATTCAGGTAAATTATTGATAAAATTATAGGTAAAGCACCTTCGAAAGGCCCCTTAATCCCCATCTCTAATGAGGTGTTGTTTTATGCGAGTAGGCGTTCGGGGAACACACCACATACCCATAGCTAGTTTACAGGTGCCTCTTAGCTTCATGTGATCTGCAGTAAAACAATAAAACTTAACACCTACTTGTCATGATCTGAGACATTAAAGGTTTAATATGACTGCTTGACCTTTGTTGTTATTTGCCTTGCACACACCTTGACTTGACCCTAATGAGTTACATGTACATTTTAAATGATAGAGAATCGTTTTATTTTTTCATGGCTTTTTTTTATGAAATTGTACTTTATAACAAGCAAGTTCAAAAATACATGTAATTTCGATTCTTAAATGATTTATATACAATATAAATAATCCATACTTTTATTCTTTTTTTGTTATAATAATGGTATTTGCAAATACAAATAATAAACTTTAATTTTGTCCCATTTGTGCCTAAAATTTCTTATACTGTTGAAGTGGTCCTTGACCTCCGGCATTTTTAGATTTATCGTAATGTGATTCTGATTTACTCATGATCAAATGTAATGTTTAAGGACTACATGGACCACTTATTCTATAGACAGTAGTCTTATACCACTAAGGTATCCCAGTTGGTAGAATGCTCTCCCCCGTATATGGGAGGTCTGGAACCCCTGCTCTGTCTGAGAAAGATTTGCAAAAAGAGTAACTAATCTTTCGCTACGCACGGTGTCGTCAGTTAAGAACTTAAAAACCAACAGTAGGAGTAACCTACGAGTACGCTAATTAATCCCCCCTGCGCATTGCACTGAGCGCTTTGCAAAGGTAACATTTTTGCTACTGTATTGTATATTATATTTCCATGACTATAATTCAGAGTGCTATTTAGAAATTAAAGGTACCTTAATGCTTCAATTGGCGCACTCATACTGGGCTTTATTGAAAGGTAAGTTTTACTTGGTAAATATTCAATATTGTTAATAAGTCTAAATGTGATTGTCCAGGATTATCCTGGATATATTTGACGTTCCATAGTATCATGTTCCTTTCACTCTCAATTTTGGGTGTAGCTAGTTAATAAGGAGGTGCTTGACCTTCCGGAGCACCGGGTCTAACTTCCCCGGTGCAAGTTCAAGTATATGACCTAATTTGAAAGTTTTCAGAGTTTTCACTGATATTTTGATTTGGACATGGAATATTATCATAAGTATGTTTGCTTTTGATTCAACTTAAAATATTTTACTACCGAAAAACGACTATTTGTTCATTTTAAAGCAACATTAATTGTCAAAACTATTATTGATTTTATTTAAAAACTTAAAAATGCGCCATTTTCTCGTTAAAATCTCCCAAGCACACCCGTATTTTACCTGTAATCAATGTAAATGTAACACTAGTGAATGTCATGCGATAACCCTAGTTTGACATCTCAAACTACAACGTGCATGTTTTTGCATATATTTATATTTACAAAGGTTATAAAACGCTATGTTAGTACAATTTAAAACTCGACATAAAACCGTATGTATAGTCATATAACTATATAAGGAATGTAGTGGAGTAGTGTGTTACGCCTCAGTCAAAGATTCTTTATCGTATGTGGGGGCGGTCAGTTCTGGGATGGTGGTAAAAACGGAGTGCCCAGGCAATACCGCCGACTTTTGGCTATCAAACCGGCCAACTTGCTAACACTAGAATCTGTCCAATTTGGATTCTAAGTTAACCTAGGCGATGAATGGCGTTGCGATCAGTATGACAGCACTAAAGAAAAATCGTCACCGAAGCCTTTAGTTTTATTAGGGAGTAAACCTGAAAATTAAAATATTGTCATATTATATTCATCTATTCAACTATATATTCTATTATACCATTTCTGATCATGAATGCTGGGAACTTACATTTTAACTATTTTTGCTTATTGTCCACTGGTTGTAAAATAAATCGAATAGATCAACTCAATAGCTACCATTTTGATATTATATCCAAACACATACTAATCTATGCATATTATATAATGTATATTCCTCATACGATCAAAGTAGTGAGTGAAAAAATTGACCAGTGTCCTTAGTATGTTGTGTTCTATGATCTGAGAGACATATCATTATTCTATATTTTTGGTCACCTAAATCAAAAACTAAAAATTTAATTTACTTGAATCCTTCCAATTCCAATTCTATGCTAACACGTTTTCCAAAATTAAGGCGGCGTAGAAAGGCCAACTGAAAAAATGATTATTTCGTTCGAACGAATTAGTAATTCGAATAAGTAAATCGTTCGAAATCATTCTTTTATTCATTTGGTCCTTCCACGCCGCCGTACAACATATTAAAGTCGCTGATCAGAAAATGAATGCAGAACAGGAAATTGTCGTCTAGAGTGTTTTTTTTTCATAAATGCAATGATGTACTTAATTTTTCATTGCCTAAGCAGGATGAAACCAATTGCTTAAAATCATTGATGCAAAAATGTTTTTGAAATACTTTTGTGGATTTTGAAATGAGCCAAGTGCTTAACACTGTACTATAATGATGATTTTATGCTTGAATACTTATTGATGATCAATAATTTACAATCAGCACGTTCCATTGATTAAACTTATTATAACCCAATATATGGATACTGTTTAATTAAAGTTATAAATCAATTATACCATATTCTTCAATAATTGACTGGCTGAATGGGGTTTTACGTCCCAAGCAAGAATATTTCACTTATATCGAGACGTTACCAGCTATTGGTGCAGCTACAGATTTTTTTACCTTTGCAGTGCGCTAATTGGAGCACTTGCAAGGAAGGATCTTCAACATGACATGCTAATGATAGGTTTTGAAGCCTCTTCCGAAAGAATAGTATGTTCTTTAATGAAGCAGATAACAAAAATCAATCTTCTAGTATTGGCGAAAATATTGTTGTGCGGTTTAACCTCTTCCCATAAAATAACAATATTCAAGAAAGTACTTTTCAAATTTGGATTGATAAGTTTTTGTTTAATTGTTGAGAAAAGTTTTCCACACGCGTACATTGTCGATATTTTTTTTTATTCAGTAATAACTTCCAGCCACAGCCAAATTTGGCTCATAGAAATATGCACGTTATTGTAGTTGTGTAGTGATACAGTATGTATTCTATAAATTCAATGTCTGTATTAACTGCACTGAAATATTGTTTATGTATACGAACATGCACACGTGGAATACCATCACAACTTAACTTTTATTGATTGTCTGATCCAAATTATAATCAGTAATAAAACACGTTATATAATACCGGAATATAAACGATAGCTTTCGGTAATAATTAGAGCAAATTTACTGCCCAAATTCTTACTTTTTGTAGCACTAGACGGTCGTTTCGGAATAAAATTCAAAGGAATATGCATGCGACACTTAACGCTGTATGCAAAGGCTGTTGTATATTTTTATTTCATGTCTTAATACATTCAACTAAATTAACCAAAATATATCCCGCCATATAAGACTCAAGTAATGATTATCTCAATTACAGTATTGGAGATAATATTGGTTATTCGTTCTTGATTCTGTATGTTTCCTTTAAATAGACCCTAGCTAATTTTAATTTAAAAAGTTAATTAGGGTCTTAAAAACCAGCAATCGTATCACTAATCAACCTAAGGTGTATTTCTTACTCATACCGAGTTTTTAACAAAGATAACGACTCTTTTTAAAATTAAATACTTGTCAATCGTATAAAATCGATTTTTTAAAAATCGCTTTAAATTTATATCTGCTAATAAAACATATCAATAGTCCAGATAAAGCGCTTTTATCACAAAATTTACGAGGAAAATCAATTGAACCCTGCATACGGAAAAATCAAGGTATTTCAAATAAATCGATCATGTGACCAGTTAAAGCAATGTGCATTGGGTACAGTTATTTAATGGCGGCATACACAGTGTCTTACTAGGATTAACACCGGCTTTGTTGTAGGTATGGCCAACTATCATTAAGGGTCTGAAATTCCATCAACAAAATCAAAAACTCATAATCAAAGAAGACCATTACAGTAGGTAAATATATCCATATATTGTATACTTTCTTATGTATTGATGTGTCACGTTAAGCTAAACGCGTTATTTCTCTTACAGATAGTACTCTTATCAGTAACATTAGTAGGTAATCAGTTTGAATGTTTGTATTGTGGACAATATTATAATCTTGTTTTAATATTATAACACAAACAACATCTTCTACTTTTGTTTACCATATGCATATGTCAGTTACAATGTTTTCTCGTGTTTTGGTATTTTGTGGACTTCATTATAATCTTGTTTTGATATTTTGAAACAAACAACATCTTCTACTTTCTTCAGCGACATTCATACACAAATGACAATAATATAATGTTTTTTATGCTTTGATTTTCTAACACTTTGCTTGGCCATATACAAATGACAGATGTATACAATGTTTTCTGGCGTTTTGGTGTTCTATGGACATTTATTATGATATTGTATTTATATTATGATACAAACAACATTTGTACTTTGATGTGCCATATAAAAATAATAATCATAATGTTTTCTCGCGTGTAGGTGTTTTGTGGATATTTTTTATAATTTTGTTTGACAATGTCTAATACAGCTTACAGTAAACCTTGTCACTCATTTTTATAACATTAACCCACAACACAACTGCTTCTCTAACCCCAATGCTCTTTCTTGTGAATATATATAGCTACCGACTTGAGTATAATGGTTAGACTGTGATACATGCCCCTCCCGTCTATCCTATTAAGAGTGAAAAGAAAATATGTTTTTAGTTAAATATTTCAATTGATGTTTGGTTTCTACATGTAGGTTTTATACATTTTAGTTGATTAATTACAGCTTTCTATTCAAAAAAGTAAACTTTCAACATCAAAGTCTGTGTAAAAACAGGAAATGTGGGAACACAAACATGCAACTGGTATTTTGAACTTTCTATATTCAAGTTAAAAGAATTGACACATTTCTGTCTAGTGATTTTCGAACAACAAGTATCGATTATAACAATCGTTTCTGTCCATATAGGCTTGAATCATACCACGAATAAAAGCAAATTGATTGGCTAATGTTATTAAGGAAGCTTGAAAACTAGAAACTAAATTTGTTTATAATTTAAGCCCGGGTTTCATTCAATAAAATATTGTCAAAATGTACAAGATTTAAGTTGAGGATAAATCTTAGTTAATAGTCTAGTCATTCTATCAAAAACCCGGAACTAATTGCAACAGAATTTATTTTTGTTGGAATGTAAACAGTATCGACATCTAAGTAACAGAAAAAGTCCCGAAAAATTGGACACCGGGAAAGTTCATTTTTCAGCTCTTCAAATTTTCAACACTGCGTCGTTGTTTATATGGCTTGTATAGGTCTCCGTAGTTGATACAGGATGATTGCTGAACTGGAGCCAGGGTTGATTTTTTTCTTCAATTACAATTAAATCATTCATCTTCATTGATTTAAGTATTCCTTTTTACCGTGAATTGATTGGTTAATTAATTAATTATTTTATTTTATTATATTTTATTATATTTTATTTTATTTTATTTTATTTTATTTTTTTTATTTTATTTTATTTTATTTTGTCTCCCCTTTCCGACATTGAAACCACGAAACCTTAATTTGTTGGATGCATATTATCAAAAAATGTTATCATGTGTTTACGAAACAATACATTTCAAAAATAGCATGTTGCGATAAGATGATACTTTTCAGTACACCCTCTTCTTTTCGCGTTCTTTTATTTTCCCATGGTAAACGGCTAATTATTTATTTTAAGTAACATGGAAATATAAAAAAAATTATTTGTTTTACCCTCTTGAGAGACTTGAAATATTACACATTTATGGCACCATATATAATCACAGTGACATTACACATGAAGTTAACATGTACTTATTTGTTTTTTTCTCTGGATATGTAGTAAATTGGACAAAGTAATTTATCCAATATAGGCAATGTAATAAATATTTTAATACATTATACCTGCAGTGAAAGAACTTACAAAATTTACAATCTTAGCAGCCACACTCCCCTGTACATACTTAATCAGTTTTCTTGTCCACGCTTCGTATATTTCGACAAAATCTTGAAAACATGTAGAGGCTGTTCTTTCGTCAAGAAATCTTCATTTTGAAATGGGGTTCTTCGGAAAAGACGGAAAACCGATGCCTCGTGTCACGGCAGGCGTGACACGGTAATGAACCCTACATTCACATTACCCTGATCGCACTGTCACTTCATCTATAGCAGGTGACGTCTCGATATAAGTAAAATATTTTACAGGGCCTATAAACCACATTCAATCTATTAATCAATCAACCGGTCCACATTCAAGAACTTCAAAACTAGGTGCTACTTTGGATCGGTCTTGCTTATTCAAACAGTGTCACTTACCAAGCCCATTTCATTTTTATTCAATGCGGTCCAAATAAAATATAGATACATGTATGCATATATGTATTTTTGCATATGTAGACATAAATGTATACATTTTAGTTCACTTTGCTAACATTAAAAAGCAATAACATTTTTTGTGTGAATTTCATTTTTTAAAATTTTATCCTTCAATTTAAAAGTATTTAGTGAGTCATCCTATCCACTAAAATATATAACAACGGAATTCGGCCATTTTTAAGAGGTTGGGGTAGGTAGATAGACTGACATAAATCAAAATGAAACTTAATTTTTTATTCTTATTAAAGTACATTGTTAAAAGTTTCAATAAGCTATTTCAAGATAAAATTCATCTTGAGCAATGATATATAACATACTGACATGTTTAGTAGCTTATCGCACATACTTTAGTATCAACCAGATGACTAAATATCAAAGATAAAATATTTAAATATAACAACGAGTGTGTTAGACAAGGAAGTCATATTAGGCCTTATCTGTTTGTCCACAGTTTAAACAAATAAATCGACAATCTACAAACATAGTAGTGGTATTATGATATAGCTTATGGTGACTTGGAGTGTGTTGCTTACTGGTTTGAAGTAGTTTAAATTTGTTCCATTAATCTGAGTTTCAGAACGATATGTGATCTGTAAATTGATAAACTGTGTAAAACGTTTATTGAAAAGAGTAAATTAGTCTACAAGACAGAAACATCTGGGTGACGTACCTATCCAGTTACTCAGGTATTAGTTGATGTTTTGTGTTAAAGGTATTCCCTTAATGATTTCAGAAGGTCTGTGGTTTGTCAGGAAATTTCCTCACCCATCTCGAGAACTGATCGTCTCGATATAAGTGAAATGTGTTTGTTCGAGACGTAAAAACGTTAATCCTCTAATCCACCCACTCTTCAATCCATCCGTCCACCGTTGATGCTTTAAATATTTTCAGCAAATTTTCCCATATATATACTGTGCATTTAACCATGTTAACCGTATATGCTCAAGAATATTGGAACTGTAATATTTACATACAGACGATTGGTGTATTTTTTAAAGCTTAGGTCCGATATGTTAGTTATACCTTTATATCGATATGTTATCAGTTAAAATTAATAAGACATACATACAAGAAAAGGCTTTTATCGTATGATGTCCAAGGTACTCCTATTTACCGCCCTAGAGATATGTCGATATTTTTTTCGAAAATGCGACGTCTAATTGTTGTCAAGAGTTATAATACCCTTTTGTTTGGACACCCATATAAAATCCTATAGAAATCACATCTTTTTTTCATTTGAACCCCGAGAAGATTATTTCAAAGGCGTCTTAATTTCTTAATATCTAAATATCAGTGGTCGTATGAGGGAGAAGTATATATAACATACACATGTATTCTCCACCGGTATCACTAGAATCACTAGAAAATTATATGAGGTTTCGGCTGATTATTTTATGTATTTTAAGGTAATGTTTAGACCAATGTGTGTTAAATTGTAAAGGCTATTTACAAGGATTAAGAAGTCAAGTTTTTTTTATTGATTACAGTTATGTTAATATTTCACCTATTCTTTTTAGGAAAACATCATGGCGAGACGGTTAGATTGTATGGTTATTCTGACCAGCCTGTTAGTCCTGTACAGCTGTGTTGAATGTAAGTTATATTTGAGATTGGATTCAATTATTGAACAAATGTTGCTGATTATACAATTTTTTGTATTGCAAAGTATATATTTTTCATTAGCAAATTATTATCTCTCCAAATTTTAGTATTTAATTCTTTTGAATTTGGACTTTCTATTGGAAGAACGAGGGCTGATTGATATGTTTTGAGCCTTGTATTGAAGTGGTTGCAATCAATGTCCTTTTTAAACCCTACTATTTCCTAACTATTTAAAGTCGTGTAACCCTAACTTGGTGTCATTTAATCAGTTAATATCGACGAACTAACACTTAAACACTCTTAAGTAACCAATAAATACAAAATTTGGACAAATTTAGTGATAGGGAACCTTTTTTGCATAAATGGTTTACCAGCTTAGAATATCCTGCAAAACAAGGATCAGATGCCCCTTCATGTTATATTAAAAAAACGGACGGTTGAATTGAATTGAAACGCAGCATCAGGGAAAGCCCGTGATTTATGTCAGTTAATATACACAAAATTGCATATGGTATAACTGACAAGTGAGTTCAGAGAGATATATAGTTAGTGCAGTTTTTAACTTCTAGTCTAAGTGCATTCCATTCCATTGCAATTGCCACTGTTGTTATCAACCGCTGTGGCTTTAAATTAAGTGCGTATCGGTCGTATTATTTTTCTATTTCAAAACTATTAACGGCAATTTCCGGACCAGTACTCTTGTATATGCCCAATGATTATCCCATAAGTTTGAACGCGATGTACTACTGTGTTTCCACAAATTGATAATACATGAAAAATTCAAGAATAAAGTCATACTTTCAAATAAACTCCCAAACATTTGTCAAAACTTGATACAAAATATTCTGACCTAATAGGAAAGATTATTTTTCAATCATCCAAAAGTGAATTTAATTCTGTACATCGATATTTTTTAAATTTTTTAACAAAACAACAAATATAATTGTCAAAATTATCCTTTTTGTACCTTCTTACTCGAAACAACTATAAATGTTTTGTCATAACTGGACTACTCATGATGATCACACCTGGAAAATACCCGAACAACAATGACCTACCTGACCAAAAAAAAATACCCTGATATTACAAGAAATACACCTTGATCAAATTTCCAAAACTTTCCCCTAATTTCTCTATGCACAGGAGAACTGAATACCGCTGTTTTCATTTAAAAATATAATTTGGTTAGATCAGTTGGGTTTAAATATCATTTTAATGATATGTTAATGGAAACATTTTGGATTATTAGAAAAAAATTATAAATATCATGTGCACTTAATTTATGGAAATACAGAAATTTATTTGCCATATTATTGTATTTGGTCAGGATTACCACACTTTGGCTGCCAGTAAAAATCTTAAATACCCCAAAAACTAACGTATACTCCCTCATACATAGTATTTCCTTAGCTGAATTTGGTAAAACAAACTTTGTCCTTTTTGTATCTTTTCAACATTTTGAAAAAAACTGTTTCATAATTTTGGTCCAAGCACTACTGATGAGGGGTTGTCTTCTGAAACGGCGTCTAGTGCTGTAAAATAAAACTGGTATAATATGTAATTATAATTTATTTTAATTTTCACAAACGAGTTATTACATACAAGTGAAGTCATAGTTTACTGTGAGTGCATTATGAATTCTTCTTTAAACAATAGTTCTTTGTTGCATCGTAAAGATCCGTTCTTTAACTACCACGATTCTTTTGTTTTAGCATTTATTGAAATTTATCCACTTTATCCCATTGATTGATTGCAAAAGAATAAGTTCAAATACTGAAGTCTTTAAATGTATATGGTCATTTACCATTTTAATTAGAATGTTGACACGTTTTCATAGACTATTGTGATACTTTTGTGGTATTCTGCACTCAAATTATACAGTATATAATACTCAGATGTGTAATTAATGCAGTGTCGGTTTTTAAATGCCTTTTGATATGTGATACAAATAATATAAATAAAATTATTTCATTGCAGATACACATGGTACACAGTATCCACCAACATTCCCACCTGATCAGGCTAGAGATATGTATATACACGTGTACGAAAACCACCGTCTAGGTAACTTAAATAGAATAGTGACAGTTAGGATTTGACATACATGGAATTTGTAACAATTGCATCAGCTAGGGCCTGGAAGTCCTTTCTAAACAATTAGTTGCACATTCAATTAATGTTATACTATGTTAGAACATTTTATATTCAATAACCCTGTTAATAATTAAATTGTGTTAGTTAGTCCATGCGTCAGATAAATTGATAAACTCCATTTTGTTTTATCATGAAGGACTGGATCAACATCTTCAATGGAACAAGAGATGATTAAGGTTTTAGTTAATATATTTTAAAAAAAAATTCTTTAAAACTAAATGGGACATCTTGAGTCTTTCAATATCAAGTTAAAAGAGAAAGTAATATGTGGCCTTCCCTGCTTTCATTCCATTCCTTAACTACATAAAATCATACAAGGGAAGATAAAAAACAGGTTCTTGTAAATGCACATGTTTGTACTTAATCATTATTAGAAATTGTAACCAAATTTTTCACAATCGTCAATGGTCTTCAGTTCATTCAGATAAACTACTTTCCCTCCCATTCTTGCATCAACCAAATATGGTGTATTCAAAGAATTGCTAAGTGCTGTAATTCTTAAACTTTATCTCGTATTAAAAGTGTACTTACTTCTGATTTTACTACTCCCTTATTCTAAATTCAAAGAACGCAAAAAATCATGCACTTGTCATTATCTTTACAAAAAAAGATGTAAATATGAGGTCCTTGACAGAAATTCTTTTGATGTTTTCAAGATCAACAGCAAAGGAAAACAAAACTATACTCAACATATAGTAAAATGTTCACCATGAAATGTAATCGTTTTGAACTTTGTTGATAGACAATGTTTTGTAGTTGGCATTATTTCTTTCCGCAAACATCGGGCACAGACTGTGCACCGTTGCTTGATGATTTTTTTTGTTCATATGACTTTATGCAAACATATTTTAGATTGAAGAACCTTGATAATCTTTGGCTTCAAATTTCCATGCATCAACTATTTCTTTAAAAGTAGCTTGCTTAGTTGTTTAAATTTCCAGTAATGAGAACGGACTCTACTGTAGATTATTTATTGTGAAATACACCATAAGCAAAAATCATGTACCGGTATATAATTGCATAGAAAAGGAAAGTTGACAATCAAAATGGACATCATTACGTTTGTTATATAGTTTCAAAAGTAGTCTTTCGTATACGTCTTAATTGGTATGCATGTACTAATGAAAACAAACATACTAATTCATGTCCGAATCACAATCCAGAAGCAAAGTAAAAACTTTGGAACTGACAAGTTAGGTTAGAAAATAAGCTAAGTTAAGACACTTGCAGAATGAGTAGTTTTCATTAGTTTCAAGCTCACTGGAATGCATAACATTCTCATATTTTGCAAATACAGGAATATTACGAGACATATTATCATTTATATATTTGTCTTATTTGTCTGTTGAGTTTAATGATTTTGCGACAGTCTTCTTGCTATTAGAAAAAAGAAGTCTTAGGAATGTTTTAGAATCCACACTTGATTGATGCCAGATGTAAAATAAAACTAGGTTATTATGACATATTGAAACATTAATGTTTTGATTTTATTGTCGTTTGCTTGTTGCCGTGGATTTGCTACAATGAATATAAACATATTGCACTATTGTTCCAATAATTATTTTTCTTCTACGTGATTTGGCTGTTCTCTAAGATCGCACTTCAAGTTCAACTCACGTGTGTTAAAACACTTAACACAGTACGTTAATATTAAGCGGGGATGGAAGAAATTATTAATGATTAAATCAATATTAAATGAAGTAAAGGTCTCTATTTTAGTTTGTTACTCACAGACAAATAAGTGTTTCTTATTACTGATTTGGTACTTGGGAAAATTCTTTTCTGATATCAATAGATTATGGAACTACAACGAATATTTATTCCCGTTTATTTACTTTCTCTGCCCCATTGCTACATTTTCAGATGTTATTTTACGTTCTATAAATGCCTCTGACAAAAATGGTGACAATGTAAATATAAGTACTGCTGATGGGGAAACAGCAGAATTGATTGACTTACGTCAGACTAAGTTTGGTTCACATGCTGGTGCAGAGTTGTATTTGAGACATCCAGTGGATAGAGACCATGTAAGTGATCCATATATACAATATTTTAACCGTTTAACAAACAAACACTACGAGGGGAGATAAAAAATGTTTATAGAACGGGGTATATATTGCTGCAACAAACCATACATTTTATTATTATTTTTCAATATAGTCCCCATTTACCCCAATGCACTTAGCCCACTTTTCTTTCAGACTGTCTATACCTTTGAAATAGAAGTTTTCGATTTGGTCCTGAAACCATGCCTATGTGGCAGCCTTAAATACATCATCATCAGGAAATCTAATTCCTTGTAAATGGGATTTCAAATGTGGGTGATTAAGTTGTTCGAACTTGCATTCACGAATCGCTGCTTGTGTAATCCTTGACTTGTGCACAGGAGCATTGTCGTGAAGAAGCAATACCCCTCGGCTCAACTTTTCCCTCCTTTTTAATTTAATAGCAGCTTTCAGCTGCTTCATTATATCAGCATAATAAGCCCCAGTGATAGAGATTCCAGCAGGTTTATAATTGATTAACAGAACACCCTTAGAATCCAAAACACACAGTGGCAATGACTTTGCCAGCTGATGGTTGGGTTTTGAATGTCTTTGGTAGGGTGAGCCAGGGTGCTTCCATTGCATGGACTCTTTCGGTCTCTGAGTCCCAATGATGAATCCATGTTTCATCACCAATTACTAAACGTAAATGGAAACTCTCCGGGATATCATTATAAGTGTCAAGAAGCTCTCGATTTGACTGGAGTCTTTGGAAGCGATCCTGCACATTAAGGTTTCTTGGGACCCATCTTGCGGATACTTTTGACATCCCAAGATACCCGTGGATAACCGTGTATACCCTTCCATGTGAAATGTCACACTCCCTAACTATGTCATCTAACCATTTTGCCACTGTGGAATAGGCAGCACCACTGTCACCGTACACCTCGGCCATTCGCTGGTGAATTTCTTTGGCTTTTGATCCCTCTACTTTGAGAAACTTTATTACTGTCCTAACCTCAACATTTTGATTTTCCAATATTGCTTGATGGTCACCAACTTTGAATGCTCTTTAGAATTACACAACTATGTTGTGACAAATAAACTTGATATTTTTTAAATGGCGGAATGTTGTGTTGTCTAAATAAGTAAAGAAAATGTGTGTTACGCTTGGCTGAATACGCTGTTCTATGAACTTTCTGACTTCCCCTCGTATATTTGAGACTCCATACTTTATTATACCGCATGTAATTTCAAATTTAAAAGTTCCTACTTAATTCCTTTTATTCGAAGCGTCCTTGATTCTCTGGAGTATTTTAAACGAAACGAAGTTTATCCATTCATTGACATAGAGGGTGAAGTGATTACTTTGAATGTCGTTTGAAAGTATGAATGGAGTTTTTAAGTATCGGAGGAAGTAAAGAAGATTTCTGTTGTACTTAATAGTAACCACAGGCACTATTTATTCGATTGGTATTGATACCAGTATGTAGATGGCCATTATAATAAATGTGTTTTTGTGTAAATTTTGGAATCATCAAACGATGTAAGATTATATAACTATTCATTAGAAAATTTTGTTAAAAGGAAAGCAAAGTATAGACACACACACACAAAAAAAAAAAAAAAAAAAATAAAAAAAATAAAAAAAAAAAAAACAAAACAAAACAAAGATACCAATCTATGTCGAAATTACAATTTCAATTGTGAAAACTGATAAAAAATAAAGTTACACACTTTAACTTCAATAAGGGAAGTGTGGCCGGGTGCTACGGAACAGTAGACATATTCTATCAGTACTTTACACACCCAGCACGTGTGTAACATGCAACAATAACAAGTGATTCAGGTGTTTAAAGTGAATGTATGATATAACACTTGCATATTTTACAAAATAGAAAGAAACATTTAACGATCAGGTCAATATTCTTTCACTAATATCGAGTTCTATAGAGTGCCCGAAAAAACTACCACATTCGTCAAGCAACATGAACTTTTCACAAAATACGGTCTGTCTGAGTGGCATTCGAACCGAGACGGTGAGAGTCGCTGCGAACACTATGCATACTCAGCAAAATAATGATATTTTATCATTTACCTGAAAAAAGCTAACTCTACCCAATAAATTTGTATACAAGATCCGTTCAATTTTAAATACTTCATATTTGAAGACGGAAGGAAAGTATTCATAGCGGTTAAAGTTAAACAGATTTCTATACCATAGACTGTTGCAAAAAATAACTTAAGAAACAAACGAGCTTCCATACATGTATATATACCTTAGATTTATGGCAAGATCTTATAGAGCAAGAAATATGAATTGACGTCGACGAAAGACCAGATTATAAAACTCCAGTATACGAAGACATACTGTTTTTACACCTTTGTTTAAAAATAATTTCATCATATATTTTAGAACCCTTCCATTCGACAATTGAAGTTTAAGGCAACTGATAACATATCTGAACGAGACGTAAGTATTTTTTAAACTAAATAAAAAAATTCTTAGGTAGCTAGTATTTAATGGACGCTGTAATCCATCCAATATCATTTGATTTTTGCCTTCAGAGGTTTCTTTTAATATGTTGCCTTCTTGACGAGTTTGTTTATTCTAATAGAAGATTTTTTCCATATTCCCATATTCACAATGACAACATTAAAAGCATTGTCCTTCAAAGAAATGATTTTTTTTCTTTTTCTATAGAACATTTTCAAAGATATAAAAAAATTATTCAAAGTTGTTCGGTTAAATACAAGTTACAATCAACAGTTCCATTATTTTTGTAAATATCTAATTCCAAGATAGTTGTTCGATGCTACTTTTATGAGCATTAATATAATATAATATTAGCCATTGCCTTTATTGTAGACTGTAATAACTGCTTACCTGGATATTAAAGATGTAAATGACGAAACTCCCAAATTTAACACCCCTTCGTATCAATTTAATATTCCAGAGGTAATGTATACTCTCTCTCTCTCTCTCTCTCTCTCTCTCTAATAAGAAAAAAATCAGAACGCAAACCATTGTACAAGGTTTTTAAGCGTTAACCAGTTTTAATCTTGCCGGTATGGTTTTTTTGAGTTTATGCTATGATGAAATGCAACCGTAAGTATTTTCGCATATAGAATTAAATATACCTTAAATAAAGATTGGCGATGGAGAAAATTTTATTTACATGTACTTATTATTATGAAGCTAAGTTTAACTCGCTTGGTGCAAGAAATAGAGAAAATACTTTATCTAATGGAAAATTGTCTATGTGTATATACTAATTCTAAGTTCTTGTGTTAATAGAACTTTGATTTCGCACAGACCTCAGAAAATCTATATGTCACGGTATTAGTTTTGAATTCGTGCGCCTTGTTGGGTACGAATACGACACCTGTTCAATTTAAAACATACCACTAATAACCTATGATTTTCTTACTTTTTCACGCATGGAATCCGTACAAAAAATGTCATATTTATGATCCAGTGTACGGAAAGAGACACTTTTTGCACTTCAAAATATTTGAAAATGATTCCACGTAAAACTAAGTTTAGAAAGGCATTTTAGGGCATTTGAAGTTGAACATGTGCTACAGAGCCACACACACACACACACACACACACACACACACACACACACTATATATATATATAATGTTGCCTTTGTGTCGCGATTTTTCACAATACTAACCAGAAATTAGGTGAAAAGTTTATATAAAAAACAAACACATGCTGTAAACAAAGATGTTATTCTTAAATATTGGTAGACATTTATTTTGAATCTGTTATATATGTATTTTGAGCAATTAAATTATTATACTAATTGATTTTATTGTTTTGATAATACAATTATTATAAATATTTTGTCGTTAATATATAAATCATTATTGAAGCGCCTGCACCAAATACCAAACAGCAGAAATTGTCGTCAATTTAATTCATTATCATAGTAAACTTAATTTGGTTTGCATAAAATTGAATATAAGCTCACTTAGTGGCTCACAGTTTTGGACAATGAAATCATTTAACGATCGTACCTGCAAGACCATTATTCTAATTTTATTTGGTGTTTCTGTTGGGTATCACAAATATTTTTTTCAAAACATTGTCTCTATATTTGTTATGTTATTAATAAAATATTTATTAAAATATTTCGGTACTACTTTAGGATACACCGCCAAACAATTCAGTTGTTGTATTCGATGACATTTTGGTGACAGATGCTGATACGGGATTAAATCAACGATTCAGTCTATCACTTGAGGTAAGCCGGTGTTCTCAATACATTATCATCATTCTAATATTCTACGATTGGTTTAAAGTGTATCCGGTGAAAATAGGGGTAATCAATATATCACCCATTCAATAAACGAATGCTCTTCCTAACTTTATTTTTGCCAAACAGGTTTCGTTTCCTTTTGCAATTTCTGAATGACGTTAAAAATCACTTATTCATGAATAAATTTATTCACTTAAACATTGAATGGTTAATATGGTCATAATGGCCGTATTATTCTGTATCTATTCCAGGCAATTGAATAATGCGCGTTTGCTACAATATTTACGATCATAATGCTTCAAAATCAGAAGGTCGTAAATTGGAAAAAATCCCGTCTTATATAACATGACACTTTTATACGCCTTTGATTGATTAAATTAATTACGTTTTATGTCTTTCACGCACCGAGTGACAATTTCGGTCTGTTAATGCAACTAGGTAGTTTTAGAAACAAAACGGAGTGAAAAGTATATATCACTATAATGTGTGTCCATACCATTTATGCAAAATGATATGTAAGTGTAAAATTAAAAATTCTGTTGTTTCTTTACGATTCATTTGAGTAAACAAAATATTCCTCTCTATATGACAAGTTATATTACAAATTTATATAGAAACACTTTAACGAAATAACGTTTTAGGTAATGGCGTTATTCTCTCTAACATAGTTCTTGTATTGTTTGTATCATTTAGTGTCTGAAATTTTACTGAACAAAGACTCTGGTTTCTTTCTGTAAATAAAGATGCCTTTTTTGTATTTGTTTCATATGAATTACAGTAATTAAATCAGTTTAGAACGTTTCCCCTTACACGATTGCATTATACTAAAATAAACATTGAGAGAAGATATTTGAAAAAGTACAGTAGAACTTCGATCGCTCGAACGTCGATGCCTCGAATACCCCGGATAACTCGAAGTCATCTGTCGGTCCCGTCCAAATTCCTATTAAATCATATGTAAATAAACTTCGATTGCTCGAACTACGATATCTCGAATACCCCCGCTCGCTCGAACAATAAATATTTCTCGATGGTGTAAATTTGGTGAAAATTCAACTTTCGCTCGAATACAATTTTATCAGAATGACATCAGTCATTGTAAACAAAACAGAAGCTGAAGCCATGATACAGATTTCACCGAAAGTAATAGAACGAAACGAAATAACTCGTCTGGAACATAGAGTGTTACTCAAGATTAGTTATTAATCGTTAAAAATTTATCTCTGTCTGTTTATAAATGGCTACGTAACTTCATAATGTAAAATCCAGCAAACTGTCGTCCGTATTTATATACAGTTGACTCTCGTTATCTCGAACTCGACGGGGAAATGCAAAAAGTTCGACTTATCCGGAGTTCGAGATAACCGATGTTAAAAACGACAACAAAAGGGAAGTAACTCGTACACGCCTACCGGAAGTCGCTTCCGGTTTTATCTTGTCAAACTGTATATTGCCGTTTTCTCCTATATCGTATGTATTCAAACATGATATATAAAAACTGCATTATATATTATTTGTATTTATAATTGAGAATGTAGTATATAAAAAATCGGGAGATTATCTGTTACTTGTTATTAGCCGACAAATGGTGGAGTCGGCTTTGGTCTCCATACCAGTTTCGCTTTGTGTACTTTAATCACCCCAAGCTTCCGGTTGTATTGAGTAATGTTCACATCACACGCTTTCGGAAGCCATGTTCAGCTTGGCAGTAATTATAACACCTGATAATCACCTGGATGGTTTAATTGCTTATGCAGGGGGTAATAATTAAGGGCTTAAGGAAATTGGGAGGTCAGTGCAATGTTGTAATTTTAAAATCAACACGAGGCCGACAGTCAAATATTTTATTTGTGTCGGAAAGTGTTTTTTCTACCAAAAAATCTGTAGGCGCTGACAAATTTGATTTCTCAAAATTTTTTGTTCGAGTTAACAAATTTAATTTTCCTAAATTTTTTGTTCGAGTTAACGAGTGTAATTTTCCTAGGATTTTCATTCAAGGGGACGAAAATATTGTTCGACATATCCGATAATTCGAGATATCCGAGTTCGAGTTAACCGGAGTTATTTTGGTTTAATAAAGAACAACTCTGTTCGGACTTTTTATAAAAGTTCGAGATATCCGGTAGTTCGAGATATCCGAGTTCGAGATAACGAGATTCAACTGTATAATTATTACTACCTTGTTGTCTGTCAATAGACGGTAGCACCTTTTTCAATATCCTCAGACTAATATTTACTAGTTAAAACTGTTTTCGTGGCAGAAGTAATATTGTTAACTATAAATGAATGTTAATGGGTAAAACTCTTTATATTTTCTATTTTCAGCCAGATGGACAGGCAAGTCAATTTCTTGTAAAATTAGTAATTCCTAATATAATTACTTTATACTTGTGTGTAGAAGTTATGTAACAGGTTTTTGTAATATATAATAATAGAATTTCAACGGATAATATTATAGATTTATATAAAATGTGTTTCCATTAATCAAATATTTCAGTTGTCAATCTGATACTTTTTATAATTACAAATTGTTGCCTTATATTAGTTCATAGCATTGAAAATATTGTATTGGATACTCAACAGCCTCAAGATGCTAACGTTGGGTTAGTTTATGAAAATCTCTTCTAAAATATGGTTCATATTATTATACATTTTGAGTAAAATAAAAACTTATCTGAATATATGTATATATGTATATAAGGTGTGTAATTAATTTATTGAGTTTTCGTATAATAGTCGGCTGCCGATTTCCTAGATGTTTTTGTGATTCGTCAAAAATCTAATGCAGCAGGGAATAGTACGGGTGAAATAATTTTAAAGAAGCCGTTGGATTACGAGCGTTTGACATTTTATCAGTATGTCATCAAAGCTGTTGTAAGTAATATTTTTATATTATCTACATAGTTGACGTTGAAAACACACGGTGTATCTTTTAATGTTATTTCTGATATCACTGGACAAGACGCTTCAATCGGTTACTCCAATAAGAATAACTTTTTCCTAAAGGATAACTTCCACCTTTGTACCTCAATAAATGTTAGCTCAGCTAGCTATATAGGCAGTTGATTTTATGAAAAGACAAGATTGCATATTTGCTTAAATTTTAATTAGCTCCTCCAAAACGCCTGGTTTAATTTAAAGCAAATGTTATGTTTAAGGGCCCAAGGTGGACTAAAATAAAGTTTATACAAGGTAAACCGTTGACTGTAAATTGAAAAAAAATCATAAGGAAGTCTTTATAGATCCAAATGCACCAGCCGACCTTTGAACCCATGACTTTCATTCATATATCAAACTGATCGTTTAATTAATACCTACAATACTCTAATATACATGCATTTACAAAAAGCTTTTCATCTCTCAGATAATAAACATTTCAGTATTCCGTTACAGTTGTGACCTTGACATTTGAACCCATTATCCTTATATAACAATAATCTTACGAATATATATCTACATTATTCTAAAATATATGTCGATACAAAACGTTTTAGTTTTCCAGATGATTAACCATTTAAGTATTACCTTGACTTTTGACCCCATGACCTTTATCTGTATATCAAAAAGATCGTATACAATACCAACACTATTCTGATATATACATTCATATTAGAAATTGCATTGTTTTCCAGATAAATAATCATTTCAGTTTTCATTTGCGTCTGTGACCTTGACCTTTGAACTCATGACCTTCATCTGTATGACAAAATGATTGTTACCTCAATAACAACATATGCATGTACAAATGTATAGTTTACCAGATAATTACCATTTTCTATTTTTGCGTCAATGGCCTTGACCTTTGAACCAATTACATTCATTTATATGTCAAAATGATCGTTATATCAATACCAACAATATGTTTATATACATATATTTACAAAAGCGTTATAGGTTTTAAGATAATTAAGAAACCAAACCGACAAAGGAAAAATATTATGACCTTACCCTTTGACCTAGACCCATTTAATAATTATTACAAGAATATATCAAAACTAAAAACCCCATGTCGTTATCTGTTCCAAAAGTAAGGTTACGACAATTTGAAGCTAATTTCTGATTTTTTCAAAATTAAACGAAAAACCCGTAACTAATTTTTCTTCTGAATTTATAAAATAACAAACTATAGACTCCAAACCCTAGAGAAGCTAAATTTTACATCATATTTGTTTTCCAATCGTGTCGATTATGGAGTAGAAGGTTTTAATTAAGATTTTTGCAACCTGAGTCACATTGACCTAGTAATGACACAGTAATGCTCTTTAAATATGTTCCTTATAACGCAACTTTTATTTCTTTTCCTTTGTTACACACATACCATTTGGTTTTAAAGTATCAAATGTTAATAATACCTTAGAAACATGGGTACGTTAAATGTATTTGGTACAAATCTGGTTTGACTCAATGCATTGAAACAGAAAAACTCATAGACGTCCATAAGTTTATAGGATTTTTTTGTTTTTAATATTTTTATTTTATCTTCATATTTATGGATATATTACATATTATACCAGTTTTAATTTTACAGCACTAGACGGCCGTTTCGGAATACAATCTTAGAAACACGTGAAGAATCACCCCTTTATTACATACATGTCTAATATTATTAAATCAATAGTGTCTACATAAGACAGTGAACAATGAATAACTGTTATCTAAAACTGGCGCGTTTGCCATTTTTTGTCTTATACTATGAGTCACATGTTTATAAATCTAGTTGAGTTAAAAACTGAATTTTTCAGGACCAAGGAACTCCTCCAAACACTGGAACAGCGGATCTCATAATCAAAGTTACAGATGTTCAAGATACACCACCTTTCTTTCAAAGTTTGCCATATATGAAGATTATAAAAGAAGATATAACTCCGGGAGTAGGTATCAATATTTTAAACAGGTATTTTTCAAAGAATTTAGTTTATTTGCGAAATTTAGAAAAATATCAACATACTTAAATATACGTTTCCTCTTATTGTATGCAACAATTAAAAATACGGCGTTTACCGGGACGGAGATTTGGAATAAATACGTCTTATCAAACATTAGCCATGTCTTTCGATAGTATTCGTAAACTTACTACATTTTATTGCATTTACTCACCTTTTTCTTTTTTCTTATGGGCAATTTTACTAGTACAGGTCCTTCCAGAAAGTTTTGCATACCCCTTATATAACGTTTGTAAAACAGCAGTTTTTACGGTTTTAGTACTTGATGTTTTGTTAACTTATATTTTTCAAAGGACTACTTTTATATAATACATAGCATGTTTTTTAAATTTAAGAACTGATAAAAAGATCACTTTTAGTTGTAGTGAACATGCGAGTGATAAAAAATGTAAAGATTTGGGGGAAAATCCAATTTCTTCCAATATAGAGTTAATTGATTGATTGGTCAATTTTACTTGAAAGTGCTCGATATTCACATAAAATTAAGTATTATACAAATGTTAAGTATTTTCTATCATTTCAATCCATATTTGAAGAAATTGGATTTCTCCCCAATTTATTTTATCAATCGTAGTTCACTAATGCCATTTGAAAAACATTCTAGATAGTAGATAAAAAGTAATCCTTCGACAAATATGAATTAACAAAACATCAAGTACTAAAACCGTCAAAACTGCTGTTTTACAAACGTTATATGAGGGGTGAGGAGTTGCAAAACTCTCTGGATGGACCTGTACATTAAACAATACTTTGAAGGTCTATTATCAATTATCCGACCAGTTACAATAAATGCTTTCCTGGCTTTATATTTATCCGAACAATGAAAGCTCTATTATCAACCTAGTTTGGCAATACATCAGAAAACATGGAGGACGAACCGCGGTCCGTGCTTTCAATGTGCAGTATTCGATACTTTTTTTTATTTAAAAAGTGTTAATGACTAAACCAATTATCACTTGTAACAAAGTCGTGTTGAACGTTTATAAGGTTGTACTTTTGACTTGCCTGATAAGGAATAACAGAATTACTATCATATGTTTGCATTTATTAGTTACAATGCCCTTACACTATGTCCATTATTTGAATGTTTAAAGAATTGAGCTTGTTTGTTACATATTTTATTCAATTCTTAGTAAAGAAATGAAAATAAAATGAAGAATATTTACATAATGCAAATTGTTAATTTGTAAAAACAAGAAGGACATGAGTGTAAAATGCCCCATGACAGGATCACTGGCTTTTTTGTCTTTAAACTTGAGTCGAATGTCATGAATAATAAATAATCTGTAGGACCAATATATATTTGACATGTGTCACCTTAATGTTTCATTTAAATTTTATCAATTGCTATTGTTCCGTTTCTTAATGGTATTAACTTCTGCAAAGTAGACGCTTTTCAGCTACAAACTTTTTCAATTTGTGGGTGTTTATAGATTTCCGATATAATGGCTGGTAAAAGCGGTTATTGCCTTCTTCTATTAAAAGACATAAACAGTAATGTTAAAAAATAAGAACATATTTAACACTTTCTGATTTGTTTCAGGATACGGTTTTAAATGTGAAAGCCGAAGATGGTGACCGAGGTGTACCCAATAAGATAGAGTATTCCTTTGTTAATAGTGGTAATTATTTTAATGATCACTTGAAGTATTAATTTGTAAACATGTATATACTATATGTATGCTTCAAATTAGTATATTTTTAAAAATGACAAGGTATTTTATTTTTTTAATTTATTGTAATTCAAAGCATTATTTTCACTATTCCAAAAATATTTCAAACCTCTAACTTTGTAACTGATTTCATGTCAAAAAACCTCTGCAAAAAGTAAAAATATGTATGACGCCACATGCCAGTTTATTCTATTAAAGTAATAAGGAAATTGTTAACCCCAGCTAAATCAAATGAAATTTCAATTAGATGATTATTTCGAAGTGGATGGGGTGAAATAAGCCAGTTGCGTTTTTGTTTTTTTTTATCTTGGCTCAGTAGTAGGTGTAAATTTCTTATCTTAAGTTCTATGTGTCTATGTGTACAGTAGGCAAAATAAAGGAACAAAACATATTTTTGCATTTTAATTGTTCTAAAATGTAAATATAAGTATCTTGGCTTTCAATCGGTCATGTTATTCAACTCTGTTTTGTAAATACAGTCATAATTTTGTAGCAATTTGAAGTTGATTCCCGGTTGTATAGTACTAAGTCATAAACGCCTTTTTATAATACTCAATTTATGTTTATTAATCATCATCATCTGGGTATGAATTAGGGACACGAACAGGGTAAATGGGCATCCAACTGTTGTCACATTATAAAAATATCACATGAGGTGTCTAGGAATTATATCTGTTGATGCATGGAATATATATTTATATAATAATTCATAATGTTATTTTATTGTTTAAGGTAATTGTACAGATTTCTTCCATATAGAGAGATCTAATGGAGTTGTCACCGTTGCTGAACACCTTGATAGAGATACCGGTGTTATCAGAGACTTAAACGGAGTCTGCAGATTAACTGTTAAAGTAAGTAAACAGCAATATGCCTTCAGTCTGTATACAAAGTATGATGCTTTAACTGTGGATACATTATGGGTAGTTTTTTGTGTCTATTTGTCTGGTAAATCGGTTTCTCTATACGAATTCTTCTCCAAGCAAACTATATTGTACAATTTGGGCTACGTGTGTTTTTGACACAGGACGGCTTTCCTTGAAAAATTGTAGCAAATTGCGTGTCAATTAATGATGCGCACTTAAAGGCATGAAAACCAAAGGTACCTTCAACACAAATTAAAGGCATTTATGTAAATATGTAGCATTTAAATACTATGTGAGCATATAAGATGTCAATTGAGTTGTTTGTAATTTTCGTATGGAGACCACCCATCGACACAACCAGGGTAAGAATAAAAATATTTCTATTGATATTAACAAGTAATTGTCTATTAGAAACAGAAGCTTAAACAATTTATTTGATAATATTTGAGGATCCAGCCTCTGTTTCTTATTTGTAGTTGACCTAATTAACCTGCTTTAAAATTTTTACTTTGCTTTGTGATTGTGGCTTGGACATTGATCGATATATTTGTTTTTGATTAGGAATATAATGTGTTTTTATATATGGTTTTTATGTCATAAATTAATTTTGTAGGCATCAGAAGTACAAAATAACAATACAGGTGGAAACTCAACAGCTACAACACCAATGACAATAACCATTCAAGATGTCAATGATGAGTCGCCAACATTCATAAAACACTTATTTTGCGGGTTCGAGAAAACTTGACCAATATACCTATCACAATTATAAACAGTACCGGAATACATGTAAAGATTTAGACCAGGTATGTTTAACTACACACTTTTTCATGCAAACATTAAAATGCACATTTTAAAACATGAACAGTATGAAAAAGGACACTAAAGATGGTAAGAATATAGAATCGTTTTAAGATATAACAAACAAGTGATAACGTATAAGATTCATTAATAAATCAGTGTAATTACCATATCCTGTATCCTTGAATGAACAAGGTATATAAAGGGAAATATATATGCTGTCTGAAATTAGCATTTTGATTTTGTAATTACTAAACACGAATTTTTTATTGAAATATGGATATTTTCATTTATATCTGCTTAAATATGGAAATTCCGCTGACAAGGTTTCCAGGAAACCAGCAAAAATGGAAAACACACTAATGATTTCACAGTTAATCTGTCATAGTTATACATTCATTGTTGTAGGGTTTGTTTAGTCAGTTTGACGTAAAAGTGTACAAAAACTCCTCTGAATACAGTTTGCTGTCTCCGATTCCAAATTCAATCATGTCTGATGGAGAGATTAGAATTCAACTTAATAGTCAACCGTTTGACTATGAAAAAGAACATCAAATAGTCTTTGAGGTATGTTATCTTAATTATCTTTATTTAGGCTTATTTCACTTATTGCTGATTTTATAATTTCGTTTAAAACAATCGTCAACAGCTAATTTACATATTATACCAGTGTAATTTTTACAGTGGAAAATGGATATTAAACCAGCACGACTACAAGCCACTGTACTATATAAATAATATTCCCAAGCAATAGAGTTTAAACTGATTTCGCCAATATCACCATTGTCATAGACTAAAAATCTTATGTTTACGCTATTTTTTAAGATTTTGCATTTTTACTAAACTGCTTATTATTCTCGTTGATCTTTCATCTTCCGTTTTAAGAATGTATTGATTCACCAAAAACATTTATAGGTAATTAGTTTAATATGTCGATGTAAAACTAATTTGGTAGGTTATATTTTATCACATATGAATATTTAGTTAATGTTTCAGCTACCAATTACAGATAGGGAAACTTTCATTTGATTTATACGATACATGTTGGACATATTGAACATGTAAAACATCTACCTTGTTAAAAAGAAGTAACGTTGTTATTTGTACTTTGAAACAATCTAGAATAGTGTAAGCTGAGAATATTTGGTAGATTTTCTTGTGAAACCTTTAACTACCTATTATTACGTTAGGATTGATATGAAATTAAACTTTATGTTCCACAAACAAAGACTATAACTTTTATGAAAATAAATAAATTTTTTGGTAAATCCATTATATAATTTGTAATTCATTTAGTTATTACTGCATTGCATAACATTTAAGACGATTGTGTTTCATATATCGAATATGCTTTCCTTTTCATTTATGAACTTTTTAATTGATTTTTTCCGGTAATGGATTTTCACAGGTATAATTTTAGTGTCCATTATTTATGTAATCCGTAAAAAAGAATCAAATTCTTTACTCTTGTACTTGACAACTTCCAACGCGACCATCAATATGACACAAGCTATGAACGATAATATAAAGTAATGGAGTACTGTACATGTACCAGAATAAATGTCTTAGCGGTAGGGCTATATTACTATCCTCAACTTACTTTCTGGTTGAAATAAGGATTTATACAATCTATACATTTTGGATAAATTGGCGATATCTATATCTGTATTGTTGTCGTTAATATACCGTTTTCTGAACTAATATTTATCCCAAGCGACACGAAAAAGAAGTCTTAATTTTGGTTTTGAAAAACGTAATGATTTTATTGTTTGTCGAGCAATCTGCAAATACTAATGTACACCGATTTCTTTAGGTATTGGCTATAGAGAGAGCTAATCGTACCCATATAAGTACCTGTACTGTATCCTTGAGTATTATTGATACGAATGACAACAGTCCTATCTTCACAAACAGTTCGTATGAGGTGACAATACCTGAAGGTTCTGCAAATAATTCACCTGTGGTGACTTTATCGGTAAGATACTTATCAATGTGTGTTCAGCTTCGTACGGTTAGTTAATATATTTCTTGTAGGCTTAATTCCCTTTAGATAAAGTAAATATAGATAATCCTCATGAACTTAAGTTCATTTTTGAAAAAAAGCTAAAAACTCGAATATCATTATTGTTTTGAGTTAATTATTTGAATCTGTTGTTGTTTCTATCAAATTCTTCACATTTGGATAACTGGAAATGAAAAATAAAACACAATTAAACTGAAAACCTAAACAATACGCAGCGTACTTAAACCTTTTTTTTTATCGGATTACAGTGGTATGTATCTGTGTAGATTTATACAGAAAACGAAAACAACTTTATATCATCCATGTTTGTTATTGATCCATATGACATATTAGGCTTCTCAAACACAATACACATTTTTTCAGATAGAAAATTGTGAAATTGTGAGGTTTTTGGTCCAAAAATGATTTTAAAACTTTTTCAGGCAAATGATGCAGATTCGGGCGAATACGGCGCGATACATTATCAACTTAGAAATGGTGGTCCACAGTAAGTATTTAATGATTTACAGTATACGCTTTATTTTACGGATAAATTGAAAATTTTAACTGTTAACTATGAATGATTGCATGTATACTTAAGAACTGCAACTTTCGAAAAACTGTCAAATTATCAAACTCAAGTTTTGTTACGAATACAGTTTGTAATTAAGAAATTCTTGGCTTTCAAATGCTGACTATAACATTCTGCAATTTATTGAAATAGTGTACTGTTACTACTTATATTGTAATAAAATAATTTACTGGTTATAGAACTAATTGCTTTCTTTTGCAGGTTTTTTATATGTATTAAATTGTATTTATTCCATATCTATTCCAAATACACATTTTAACAAACAAAATGTTAACCGTTTTCATCATTATGTTGCATATCTGCTGTGGTTGAAATTGTAAAAATTATTTCACTTAAGGTTTGTTATAAATAACAAAACTGGTGAGATCCGTACCAACTGTGATCCTGCAGAACTAGACTACGAGAAGAGGAACGTATATTACTTGACAGTAGAAGCTATTGATGGAGGAGGCGGTAGAACTCCTACATCTGTTATTGTCCATCTGGGAGACGTAAATGATAATCCCCCATTATTTATAAGTAATCGCTACGAGGTGACAGTTAAGGAGAATGATGAACACTTTTCAACAAATCCTTTTATAGTCAAGGTATATTTGTTTTCGAATATGATAATTTCCAGTATTGGACAAGATAACGATATCAAACTTAACATTAAATGACAAATGTGCAAAAAGATTTCAAAATCTTCTCGTATCAATATTGTTTATCTGCTGTGTTTCCTTTCTGTTTTCTTTCGTAAGTTTTGTATTTTAATGAATTTAACAAAAATTCACAATGTGTTTTTATATCATTCGATTAGTTACACGTTACAGTTGTAGTAAGACGCTTCTCTGGTAGAAGAAACGTTTTCACTTGTTTATCAGTTTTAAAGGTTTTGACTAATTCTGAATATTATATAACTAGCAACAATTTTCTATTTTATAATAATAATAATAATAATAATAATAATAATAATTGTATGAAAAAATGAGTATCAAATATTTTAATTAATGCCTTTCGATTAAATAAGATTACTTTAAATATAAACATTTCAGGCGGTAGACAGAGATCAACCAGGAACAAAAAATAGTGCATTTAAATATGACTTGTCTATAGACGATGAACTAAAAACAAATTTTACAATAAATAGTACATCAGGGGAAATAACATTGGTAGGAACACTTGATTATGAAAAAATAGATTTCGAAAAGTTAGGACAACCAGCTGGTAAAGTTGTATTGTATGCAGTAGCTGAGGATCTTGGAACACCACCTCTAAGCAGTAATACAACTATTGTAATTCATGTTCAGGTTAGTATTGCTGTATATTTATGTACCATACATTTATATTGTTGTTCTTGTAAACAAATTACAACACAAAAGCAATGATAATTTAAGCATAGGTAAACAACTTTGACCTGTCTTCTAGACCTTCAATTAAGATATTTATTGTGGACGAGTGCATTAATGTTAAGAACATGTGGATTTATTATGGCTACATAAAACAATCACTAATCGTGTACCTTGAGTACATATTATTAAAATTGAATCCTACTGCTACCCATTTAATGGGTGGATCCTTCTGTATGAATATTCCTAATAAAATGTCAAACGGACAGGTAAATGTAGTTTGCCTATACTATTTGCCCGATAAACATATATAATAAATATATATTTTAAATATTGAACAATAAACATTGTATATAAAAAGTTTGTATTATAGATAAAACGCATTTTAGTAAATGCATTTATAACTGTCAACTGTAGACTTATATATCATATTTTCTTCAGTTGGACGAGAAAAAATCTATCATTAGTTCAAAAAATCTATTAAACAATTGGAAATAAACGTATCTAGGGATATAAGATAAAAGATGCGAAAAAAGCAATTATTAGCAAAAAAGTTTTTTTTCCTGTTTGGCTATTGTCGACGTCTGTCGTCAGCATTACCTGCAATATAGTTCAAACGCTTAGAGGAAGTGCATTATTGCTTAAATAACAACGGTATTAAAGCAAGTCATAGGTGAAATTAATGTTTCAAAAATTGCATTGTTGGAAAAAAGTCTTAGAAACAAAATACTATTATTAAGCATAACTGACATGTGTTTGAACACTTTTTACGTGGTGACAGTAGGGTCTTTTACTAAATATTTTTTCAAAAATAAGCGCATCTGAATATTTACAAGTCACATAATCTTAAAAAATTGTATCAATATAATCTTATTTAGATATTCTCCATTTCCGAGACAGATTATTTAGATAAACGGGGAAGTGTGTCGACATCCAATATAATATTTACATGTAGTAATTCAATACTTTTATTAACTATGAGTACTATAATAAATGTAGACATTAAGATGTCGCTTACATAGTTTCAAAGACAAAGCCTGCTGTTTACCGAAAGCCACTGGACTAACAACTACTTTTTTAACAATGAAGTGATAAATAATTTATTCATGTGCAGTTTATTTGATTGACTCATTTTTCTTTCCTCTCTTTTCTTTTTAATTTTTCAGTAAGTCACAAACGCTGTTTTTTGTTCAAATCACTGTATGTCAGTAGCGAAAACCAAAGAGAGATTTTTGTCAAACATTTAACATACCCAAAATTAGTCAATAATCGGTTATTGGTAGTCTTTGTAAGAAAAAAGGAAACGTTTTCTTGCCTCTTATTTAGGCCCGTATTTATCAACATGTTATTATGTTATTTTATCTAAAATAACACAGGTATAATTTATTTGAAGGATGTAAATGACAACACGCCAGAATTCAATCAAAGTTTCTACAATGCTAGTTTCGACGAAGGAAAATTGGAAGGTGCGTATGTGTTATTTATTTTTGGTGGCAAATACATAATCATTGGTCACAACTATGTTAATAGTTGTTCCAAGCAAGAAGGTTCAGAAGGGATAATTTTGACATGGTCATATTTGTTGTTTTGTCAAAAACTTTAAAAATTGTTCTATGTACAGGATTAAGTTAACTATTTTATGAATGAAAAATATTTTTCCTATTAGGTCATTATATTTTGTATTAAGTTTTAACAATTCTTTTGTGAGTTTGTTGGAACATATGACTTTATTCTTGCATTTTTCATGTGGACTGAATTTGTGGAAATACAGTAGAAATCAAATAAAAAAAATTTAAATAGGCTTAAAATGTATCATTTAAGAAATTTTTTATGCAATATGCATATTAAAAATTTTTGGTTGTTGAATTTAAATATAACAAAATCTTTGTTTACAACGATGAATTATGTCATTACGTTTTGTAAACAAAAGCACGTGTACCGGCGTGTAGGAATACATGACGTAATCGTAGTCTAGACAGCACGCGACGTCATAACTCCGACCGTAAAACGTAGATTTTACTGCGGTCGGGGTCCAATCAAAACCCTGTTTACAAAATCTTTGCATTAGTATAAAACTTTTATGTATTAAGTTATATACCATGTATGATTATACATGTAACGCAACTTCTCTAGATATCTGCACATTCATTTCAGACCATAACATATATTTGAATATTTTTGCTAACATTTTGCTAGAGGTGTTTTATTTATATACATTGGATATTTCATGATATATCAGATGACCATTTTGATTAACGCCGCATGTGGTTCACGTGGTTCACATCATTTTATTATCTTAGATAACCCTTATACTTGTTAAGTTTTGAGTTTCATTTTAATTTAATTTTCTTCTCGAACTTTTTTATTAATTATTTAAAGTTTTAATATATTTCTTTTCTTTTAGGTTTGAATGTCACAACTGTTTTCGCTGAGGATGCTGATGCCAGTTTTCCTAATAATTATACAAGTTACTATATTTCCAAAGGCGGTCTTGATAGATTTTTCATTGATTCGAGGGCTGGAATTATTACCACATCTAATTTTAATTTTGACAGAGAAACATTGGACACATACCATTTAACTGTTGTTGCACGTGATCTTGGAAGTCCGCCTCACACGGGATCTGCTCAGGTTTTCATAAAACTGATGGACGTAAATGACCATCGTCCGTTATTCAGCAAGGATAATTTCCATCAGAATGTGTTGGAAAATGCAACAGTGAACACCATTGTTATGACCTGCAATGCATCGGACCCGGACTTTAATCATCATTTAGTGTATTCTATTATAAATGTCACAGCAATTGATGAAAATAATCTTCCTGTAAATGTGTCCCTTGTCAAGGTAAGTCATATGATTAACTCAGATTTCAGTATATATTCCCAATTGTTACATATGTAGGCAAAAGATCCCTTTTTAAACTGTGTATTTAGCTCAGGTTGCAAAAAAGTGAAACCGCAATTATTTTGTTTTAGATTTTGAATAAGACGGGTAGAAATGCAAACATGCATGAACGTACATAATCCGAGTCATTACTGATACCCTTTTATAGCTTCGTTATTATTGTATGTTTAACTTTCACCGTAAAGCAACAATTACTAATCCTGACCTTACTAAAAGTTGTTTCTATAATTTTAATAAAAAAGTATAAATTTGCGATACAAATCCATGTACTTTTACTTGACAGCATTCAATACATTACAAAACATTTTTACAACACGACAAAGTGCCAATTAATGATTAGACTACCAAAATAAATGCCTTGTCTAAAAACGATAGAACAATGATATTGCCAATTAACCTTACGGTTTGCATTTTTTTGTTTTATTACGCTAGACATATTTTGGTGATCCTGTTATTTTTTCTCCTGCAGAGTGCATGTTGTTTGTAAACTGTTTTAGATTATTTACTAAACTCATTACAATCATAAAACATTTTGGATAAGCATGTTTGTTTATGATTGATAATTTGATAATTTCCTATATTTTAGCAATATTTTGATATTGAACCAAACACTGGAATGGTTTATGTAAACTCGCATTTGGATAGAGAAACAGCGACAACGATATCATTGACAATCCTTGTTAACGACACTAATGCAGTAATAAATGCACCTCAAAACGACACAGGTAGGTTTAGGATTTTACATATATATATATATATATATATATATATTATATATATATAAAACAAACATCACAATTCTAAGTTAAAGTAGAAACTTTATGATGGAAGATTAGGTAAGTCAAGTGAACTTCCACTAGTGATGTGAGGCCGAGTGCTCTGGATCCGGAGGAGTAAGCACATCTTTTTTAGTAAGCTGCAACCGCCGCTGTTTTTTATAAAGATTTCTCTACACAAATTTGACAAAGTATGATTATATTTTTAAAATTCACAAGTATTTACAATATGAAATGCAATATTCTTATATTCATGAAATGTGCTTTCAATTTATATTTCCATTAAAAAAAATTATTAAATCGATTCAAGTTTGTTCTACGTAAACTTATTATTACTTTATTTACTTTTTTCTCCTTCATTTTGCTTCCTCATAAAACAATTCTGAGCTGTTCGTAGTTTAGAAAATTAAGGTGTTCAGAGAGGTATTTTTGCCGACTGTTATAAGACGCCTATGAAACGGTTTAAATTTACATGAAAAGAAAAAGTGTAGTAGCTTAGTATGGAGTGCACATAGATGAATTGATATTTTATCGTGATTAAAAAGATGACCATCTCCATTGCAGAAAATAAGCTATTGAGTTTACACCATTGGGTATGATTCTACTATTAATTTTTATAATGCTATGTAATTTTTGTTTATTATTTATTCAAAATGCCATAAACAGTTACTTTATTATCAATACGGAGTGATACATTTATTTGTCTTTTTAGCGATCGTTTATATTACTTTATACGACATCAATGACAATGCACCACAGTTTACCGAAACTGTGTACCAGAGTAACAATATTCGAGAATCTGCAAGTAATGGTGAAATAGTTATTACAGTGACTGCGACAGATAAGGATGTCAACAACCAGATAACATATTCTATATTTAACAACCCTAAAAATGGATTTAAAATAGACAGTAGCACGGGTATGCGAATAATTTACAGATTTGTATATGAAAAATTGTCTGAATTATTTGTAATTGTCACAATACATTTTTCTTGGTATATAATTTGTGTTTTATTGGTTTCATTGTATTGTTTTCGGCCGTCTCTCTATCCTCCACACATCCTTAATCGCTCTGTTTCCTGCATTTCAAAATATATTTTTAACTAGGCTCGGTACAAATATGCACAGTATGAGACTTATAATGAATTATTTTGTCTCATTCAAGCTCAAGGCGACACGAGTTTAGTTCCTTGTATTATTTCGGGCCTCGAGTGATGGTATTTCAGTTTTTACGATGACATTCTTTCCTCGTCTTATTTGACGTACAAACAAGTTCCTAAGTTACGTTTTCTATTTAGTGTATGTGTGTGTGTGTGTGTCCTATGATATAAATTTATATCAAATCACAACCATCAAATTTTTAAATATGTATTAAATGTTTTTGTAGGAGTCATAAGAGTGCTACAAGGATCACAATTAGATAGAGAAGATCAGCCACAAATGAACATAACAGTAATGGCCGATGATGGCTTGAACAATTCTACAGCTGTAGTGGTTGTTGATCTTATTGATATAAATGACAACGCCCCAGTTTTTGTGTCTACAAATCAGTCATTCCAACTTCCAGAAGCACATTATAATTCCACTGTCGTGCATCATTTTAATGCTACTGATAACGACACTGGTATGAATGCGAATCTGACATATTTTATAGAAGACCAAGCACTTGCAACACTTTTCCATATTGACGAGTATTCTGTAAGTTTTTAACATTAACAAGATTGTTTATGCAAATGCCAACTCTTTTCAGAGTTTTTTTGTACTATTATAACTGTTACAACTGTTTATGGGTTTTTTAAAACTACGTGTTAAAATAGTCACTCTAGTCGGTTGTATTTGCGTTTCAGTGTTCCGAACACGTGTTTAAAATGTTTGTGTAATTATTTGGGTTTTTTTTAAACTTGGATCTAGCATAGGTATCAAGCACACAAAAATTCTTTAGCAAGATTAAGTTGAGATAATTAATATGTTGCAGCATATACGGAAAACAACCATTCTATATTTGCAGTATTTACTTCTAAATTGATACGACAAGTTTATTGTTGTAATATTTACCTTACGTCCGTAGATTACTTTAGTGTACATATCTGATTTGTATGGAACTCAAACTTTTTCGTCACTGTTTCCAGGAATAATTTCATTTTAAACGGAAAAGATTGTATAAATCGCCATCTATAATGAATTTTCTTCTTTATTACAGGGAATACTAACAGTTGATGGTGATTTGGATAGAGAAACTTTAGCTCATTATACAATAGTGCTGTTATGCAAGGACAATCCTATTTTGGAAACAACGCAGAAAACTGGAACTATTACGATTACAATAACAGTTCAGGATATTAATGACAATTATCCGCAGTTTACCCAAGATACATATACTGGAGAACTGAGTGAAAACTCTGATATGGATAGGATCGTTTTAACTGTACAAGCTCATGATAAAGACGAAGGTCCTAATGGAGAAGTTTATTATAATATAAGTAACGGTAATGCATCTGATCTTTTCCGTATAGATAGTAAGACTGGTGTAATCAAAGTAAACAGTATTCTGCGTGATCTTGCTAATACATATCTCCTTATTGTTTCTGCAGAAGATAAAGGAGACCCACCAAGACAGAATTTTACAGAGGTTTCAATAACTGTAATGGATCAAAACAATCACGCGCCGGAATTTACAAATAACCACATTCAAAGTTCTGTCTATGAGGTGAGATTTGTTTGATAAAACACAAAAAATCCTAACGATATCAATTAGATTATCATAGGTTTTACCAAAGTTTAATTGATATTTTGTCTTATAATTTGGACTTTTTAATCACAAGTAAACGATAAAAATGTGTGACATTTTGAAAACGGAGCTTTTAATTTGATGATTGATGCGTTTTCAACTACTAGTACAAGTTTAAGTCTAGTCTATCTATGGATATATATTATATGGCACAGAAGCATCAATCAACGCATCTACATAAAAGCGCAAACGGTGTTAATTTGTTGTACTTAAATTATAAGTATAAAAAGTAAAGAAAGGTAAATTAGATGAATTATGTTAAATGGTAAGTATCAATTAACACGTCTTTTATTTTTGTATCTAGTTGATTCCCTTGATATAGAAAAGCATATATTTTAGTATATACAGCTGCAAGTATATTTAGATCCCTTGGCTGGGTATATAAATTTAAATTTAAGATTGTTTGGTTTAAACATGCTCATATTTATTGATTCTATATTGATGGATTAGAAGAACATCTTCAATCAAAATCGATATGGCATTTTATTTGGTAAACATGTTTTATATAGCTTTGTAACCTGGTCATAAACTTTTTTCAAACGAAGAACATTAATCATTAAATCTTGTTCCGTTCCGTTAAAACGTTTTAGCAGATTGAAATCTTATTTTTGAGAAAAAAAGCTCTGAAACCAAAAGGCTAAGACATATACTTTGCCACAGCGAAGAAAAAAGGCAATCAAAATAAAACAAGACAAAAACAGCAAATTCTTTTTTACCATTTATCGTAAATTTCTGACTTCGGAGGGACACAGTATATTATGCCAAGTTTTCTGTATGTACATACATTGGGTGACTAAATTTTTAACTCTACAATCTGGAATAAGAAACAAAATTTTCTTATTATTTTATTTTAGTGCGCGAGAAATGGAACCTATGTTGGTAATGTTACGGCGACAGACAAAGATAAGGATCCGAACAATAAAAAAATATCTTATAAATTCGTTAACAGTTCAACGTATCCATCAATCCCGTTCTTCATAGACATCAATACCGGCAGGATCTTTGTTAACAAAAAATTAGACGCAAACACAACCAGTCTGTACCGTGTAAGTTTAAATATACGTATACTATCTCTTTATATCGTGTATTCATATAATAATGTTCTGTTGGTACACAATGTTTTCATTTGACTATATAACATGTTATTGTCAAATAAACAAAAAGAAAATAATGATTTATATATCAGTGTTTTCCTGATTGCAAGTATAATATATGTTTCGGATGTAACTAGCTACACAGAATGTGTTTACAATTCCGGAGCACCTGGCTTCCTTCCCTGGTGGAAGTATACGCGTTTAAACTAAATTTTTCAGCTGCTTTGCTTTGGGGTTATGGTTTTGATATTGATTGGTATCGTTACTTAACACAATTTATTTATGAATTGATTAAGTATATTAAAATTATTAATTAAAAAATGAGACAGAAACGTTAAATTGAATTATCTAGCATAAACTATTTAGAAGTAACAACCTTTATTCGTTTTAATTTTAACTAAATTCAATAATTTCTAATCAATGCACAATGAATAAAATAAAACTGTATTTAAAACAATAAAATACTTGATTATATTGTAGTTAAAAGTCAATGCATCCGATCATGGAGATCCAATAAAGTTTACGATATCAGAAGATGTGATTATCTATATCAAGGATGTGAATGATAATCCTCCAATATTCGATAAACCACATTACGAAACACAGATCGCCGAAGAAAGAACTCAAGAAAACTTTTACACGGTAGTTGCCTTCGACGCTGATAAAGATTCCAATACCACTTACAAACTTGATCGTGAGTTGATTTTAAGTGTATGAATATAGTTATACCATTGTATAATTCAGGATGAAATACATGGTAGTCTCAGATGAACATTGTTCATCCAAATAATCTCCCTTTACACATTTTAAAATTCCTTAAAAAAGACATGCTTAATCGTTCAAAGTATTGTCTTAGGTAGAGTTTGTAAATTTGAGTGTAGCCATTTATTTTCTCGTTTCAATTTCTTAGTAATATTTATATTTCACAATTTTGATTAGATCACTATTAATGTGGAACGGTGCTTTTAAGTCAAGGTATTTTTAGCAATACTTTAGCATGCTACACGTCTGTTGGTTCTGTATATGTTTTATACGCATAATTTACATTATGCATTATGTAGCAATGTATTTCGCATGCTGTTCTCCAAAAGCTTTATATTTAATACAAATCAATATGGTCGATTTTTCAATCATCTTTAGCACAAATAGTCTGATCTTCATTTAATTTAAAACGTGTGATAATTTTTACATCTTTTGATTATAAAAATATGTTAGGATTAGTATATTTGTATTTTATTATATTGATTTAACTGTCTGATATACCTTAATAATGATAATACTTTTGTATATTTCAGAGAATGCATATAACTTCAGCATCAACGAATTTACTGGTGAACTTTCATTAAATAGCCCTATAGATAGAGAAAAGAATCCAACAGTCAACTTAACAGTACATGCACAAGATTCTACATTAGCAACAAACTATTCGTCCCAGTGTGACAGAAAACAGCAAACGCAATTCAATGCAACAAAGACTAACATAATCGTTATAATTGGGGATATAAATGATAATCCACCTAGATTTACATCCAAACAGCTTAATGTTGGTGTAAGACGAGACATCAAACAAACTTCAGAAATACTTAATTTGAAGGTAATAAATTTACATTGTGAATCGCTCAATGAGTATGTATGTTAATTGTGTTATAATGTAGCTTAAGTATTTAAATCGTTTTCTTTAGTTTTACTAAAATTAAAAATAAAATTTCTTTAAACCATGAGGAAACTGTATATCGAAAAACTGAAAAATAATGATACTGTCATATACCATTTTTTAATGTATTTTATGATTAAATTTTAAAAAAATGTTATATGACATCTATTGGCAGTGTTCGTGACATGATTTTTAACAATATTACCAGGATTGAATGAAAAATGAAAAGCGCATTCTTCTATATTATATTTACACATTATTTGCATTTTCGATGATTTCGTAATAAATTTGAAAACAGCTTTTCATGTTCAAATGTATGCTGTTAAATTTATTAACGCATATTTTTTCAAACGGTTTTTTAAATGCAGATATGTTGTAAAAGAAATCCACTCCAGTTTCTTTTTTTTTTTTTTTGAAAATTGCAGAAAATGATTCGTTATTATGCATTTGTAAAGTTGCAACAAGTGTATTAAAACATTTCTTGCACTGCGATATTGCAATTAATGGTATGTCTTTAAAAGAAAAAAATTATGAAGTTTAAGATAATACTTGTCCAGCATTTTTTGGAATGTCTTTTTTTTGTATTGCATCCCGTAATATGCATGCATTTCTTTTTACAGCATGGACTGTAATAATAAGTTACAAATGCATAAATATATATATATATACACAAATTAGGACCTGTTGTTCAGGTATATCGTACTTTGGCTCTATATCATACCCTTCATAACATTTGGCTATGAAACTTAACTAACACATGTCATATTTAAATAAAGATAATTTGATAAATTAAGACAATAGTTTTTCGTTTGAATAGAATTAGTTTTGCTTGTACAGTTTGTATTTCATTTTGAATCATGAAAAAACGCGTGTTTAGTCGTGATTCTGGGACAAGAATCATTATTTTTGCAATTTCTATAATTTATAGGATGATGTGACTGATAATGATATTGGAGCTAATGCCGTACATACATTTAAAAGACTAGGACAGTTTGACGCATCACCTGAATTCCAAGATCAAATTCGTAATCCTACTAATAAGTGTCCAGGAAGTAGCGAAAAATCTTGTATATGTGTATCAGGTAATGGATCGGTAACTCTCAATATGGTTTTACGAGCAACTGCAGAAGGGACAATCAATTTCAAGGTTATGGTGGAAGATAGCGCAGGCAACGATACGTCAGAGTTAGAGGTAAACTATTAATTGTTCAAATTTTGTAAAGATAGACGGTCATTTAAGAATATAAGGATTACAATTCTTTCTTAGTTTTGCTCAGACTAATACGAAAATATTCTTAACATGTTGAGATGCGAAAAGTATAAAGACCAAAATGTAATTCCAAAATACTCCTAAGGTAATACTTTGAACAATAAAGCTTTCTGTAGTTGTTTAAGGAATTTTTAAAATTTTAAGAAGCAGATAATTTTAATTAACAATGTTTTGGCTCATGGGTTAATAATGATATGCGGGTGCTTAGTCCATCAGCAGAGATAACAGCCCAGTAGATGTAAATTTAAATTATGTTTTATTTTGAAACAATTTACAGTCTTTAAAAACATTAATTTTTATTTAAATTTTGGTATTGATTCGTAGTAAATCTGTATCATATGTGTAAAACATCAAACTATCATTTTTGTCGAATGCAAATACTTACACCGGTATACAATTTTACAACTAAATTGAAGTAAGGTAAAATAGAAATAGAGTACAGAATATACCTTTTACTATTGGTACAAGTATTACGTTTATATGTTTTAGATTAATATAGTAGGAGATTCCCAAACTGTACAGATGACCATCTTAGCACCAAAGGATGAAGTTAGTAAGAAAAAATCTGAGATAATGTCGTAAGTTTATATTTGTTTTTAAAAAAAATAATATATATATTATTGCAACTATGGAAAATATTCATTCCATAGTTGTCCGAACGCATCTTATAGATTTATTGAACGAAAAAAGCCTTATTTAATATGTATAACCAATACAGAAACAACATATATATTCTTGCATCTCAAATATATACTCACAATAAACCGTTATGTACCTTCTATTAGTTCCCATGGAGCTGCGAAAATGTAGCATTTTTATTATATTCGAAATATTTTCATGATGTTTCTGTTTACATGCCCCAAAAAACTATATGGTGGTTTTATCCGTTATATCTTATATATATCAACGACGCGTGTATGACAATAAAATGTTCGGATACAATATGAAAATATATTCATTTGACCAATTTGTATTTTTTGTTCTCTGTTGTAGTCATTTAGAACAAGTTTTGAAGAAATATCAATTTATATCGCATGATGTGCAGCCATACGTGTCATCGGATGGAAAAAGAGATGATTTTAAGTAAGTTATATTTTTGATGATTCCTTTTACATATTCAAAACACATTCCTCAATAAGATTGTGAAATTTATACAACGGTAGAATTAATATTACGACAATAGAAGATTACCATAGTTCATAGTATACCAAATTAAATAAAGGGAATTGCACCTGACAAGAAGAAACGAATTGAATAATATACTTCCACGTCTTCATTGCATTATCTCCGTAGTTAAATCAATCATTTTCAGAAAAGTTTGTCCCCAATTTCACAATCATTTCCTAATTTAGATTTTCCTTAACTGAAATCGGCTGAATTTGCAATCTGAATAATTTTAAAGTAATTCATGAATTCGTGAATTTAATGCGTCGTTTTGTAGACCACGTTTAGCTTGTTGCTTCAATATTCGATTTTTTTCCAGATTTTACTTAAGAAAATTCTTAGTTAAGGAATAATTGTGAAACCGGTCCCTGATGAATAAATCATATGGTTATGGGTCCATCAGGTCATGTATCCTAATTTGATTTCCTAAATATATTGGTGAATGGTCTGTTATTTTATTCGTATTCATCTTTATATTTTTTAGAACAAACTTGTTATTCCACGTGCAGGAAAAGGCAACAAAAAGGATTTTGAGCGCTGAAGAAGCAAAAAGGTAATTTTAAAGGTTGCATTAATAAAGCTTTCAAAATTTGAAAAAACGTATTGGAGAACTAGTCAAGGATATTTATTTCGATGACTTTTGATTGTTTTCACAAGCGTTCCACATGATCAGTACCCTTTTACGTCTATGTGAAAGGTTTTGGAAAAAATCTATGTCGAGGTTTCCCTGGTTCGAAGTTGTTTTAAGGGAAAATGTGAACTAAAGCGATTCTATCTCCAATGGAAATAATTGTTCCACAAAATCGTTATTAGTTATCGCGTGTTACACTGACAAACCTCTCCCCTGACTTAACTTTGATATACGCAAATGTATAAAGTTAGGTACACAAATGGGCAAGGCAAGGTACGAAAATGTATAAAGTTAGGTACACAAATGGGCAAGGCAAGGTACGAAAATGTATAAAGTTAGGTACACAAATGGGCAAGGCAAGGTACGAAAATGTATAAAGTTAGGTACACAAATGGGCAAGGCAAGGTACGAAAATGTATAAAGTTAGGTACACAAATGGGCAAGGCAAGGTACGAAAATGTATAAAGTTAGGTACACAAATGGGCAAGGCAAGGTACGAAAATGTATAAAGTTAGGTACACAAATGGGCAAGGCAAGATACGAAAATGTATAAAGTTAGGTACACAAATGGGCAAGGCAAGGTACGAAAATGTATAAAGTTAGGTACACAAATGGGCAAGGCAAGGTACGAAAATGTATAAAGTTAGGTACACAAATGGGCAAGGCAAGGTACGAAAATGTAAAAAGTTAGGTACACAAATGGGCAAGGCAAGGTACGAAAATGTATAAAGTTAGGTACACAAATGGGCAAGGCAAGGTACGAAAATGTATAAGGTAAGGTACGCAAGGTATCCAAATATATTGAGATTGCACGCAAATGTATATTTGCTTTTTTCGATAACCGATTAGGTTATATTTTTATGTTGTAGCAACCACATTGCTGTCTATTAATTATTACTACAGAAATTATTAATATAGGTTTTGTAGATGCAAGAAGAGTTTACTCATTTCCTGGTGCTATATCGTACTATAACATGATTATATATGACGGAAATATAATTATTATATATTACATATTATATAATTGTGACTAAAGATTTGTTTTTCAATGTTCTGGTTTACCCCCCCCCCCCCCCCAATATGTCAATGTAACATAAAACTGGTTGGTCGACAATTTTCTTTTCGATCTTTATTGACCGGGTATGTTGCTAAAAAGTATCTACTATTTACTGAATTATCCATCCAACCTTGAATATGAGACGTGATGACATAGTCCAAAAGACTTGTATAACTTAAAATTGCACGTTATTCGTAAAATTACATGTACATGTTTATTTTTTCATTTTATTTAGCCTTATAGATAGCAATACAGGGAATCTATATTTCCTTCTAGAAAAATATAAGGTCACCCAGATTCAGGTAAGCACATAAACATAATTAAAAAACACATATTAATGCATGTCAAAATCAGAATCCCAAAACAAAGTTCTTCAGTACTGACAACTAAACACAATAATTATTTAAATTCAAACATAGTAATAATATGATACTGAAGCAGTACTTACAAAATAAGATTATTTTTTAAACTTACTCTTAAGCCTGAATGTTCTTGTAAAATCGAAAGAAGCTGAAGTATAGAAATCCCTACTTATCCCCAAATAAGTTTTTATATTTCTCTTCATTTTCCGTGTAATTCATTAAACTGAATTTTTTTCCTTTAAATTGTTCAAGTGACATTCCTTCGAGATCACTAGTGGTCTAAATATATTTCGTAAATCGTATTATTTTCTTCAGCTGTTTTTTATGCCATTGACATGTTTTGTGATATGATCTTCGTTATATTGATTGTTGTAAAATGTTGGTTTTTCATGTTTCTTTCACTTATTGCCCATTTTTTTCAAAGTATGGATTATTGTTATACATTGCCCATTACCATTAAATATTGAAAACCACTGTATAATTTTAGTGTTAACATTCATAAGTGTATGTGGTAGATCATTTATTCGAACCCAGGTTGCGTCTGACCAGGATTTGAAAATGAATAGTAACTATCCTTTCGTCAAGCACTAGGTATTAAGAACAGAAACTGATGTCTCGTGTCACGCCAGACGTAGCACGTTAAAGAATAATTTCTGTACATTTCTGTGATCGCACTGCAAAGGTTAAAATTCCCGCCACTTCACCTACAGCTGGTTATGTCTAATATAAGTGAAATATTCTTCACTTGCATGTAAAACTCTATTTAGTCAATCAATCAATAAGTCTATAGGAAAATACAATGTTTCAAAATAATGAATGCAAACAAAATTTCAACATGACAAGATAAATTCTTATGTTTTAAGTTGTTATATAAAAATTGTTGTCTTAATATTAACAGGAACTACAGTTACAGCACACTTCAGATGATAGCGAACAGTTAAAGCAGACGTATGTTTTAGTTGCAGTTATTGCCTTGTTGGGAGGAGTGGTACTTATACTTGGTTATTTTCTGTGTAATACAATCACTAAGTAAGTATAACTAGAGCCTACTCCAGAAAAATCTATACCCCCGTCCCGAATAGGCCGAGACTGACGGACAGACAGACGACGGTCACTAAATATGATATGCGACAAATCCTTTGTTTACATTTAGATGAGGTGTGGTCATAATTGATCCATAGACAAAGCATATATGAAGCGCAATAATATTAGGACGAACAGGCACACGGAAAGGGCGATTCCTATATTACCCCTTAACTTGTTTGCATAGTTACTATGATTAGCAACTTTTTGTTTCCCCATATAAATTAATTGTCAAGCTATATTCAGAATATAAAGAAGGTAAAAACAACAAGAAAAATGTTTGCAGCATGTACAAATATATATTTTAATCGTTGTTGTTGGTAAGAGTTAATAAGAAATCATATATAACAGAGAATCTACTAAAAATATGTATTTGTGTACATTAATGCTAGATACCCTGTGAATTTTTTTTTATAAAAACTCAAAGACATTTTGAAAATGAAAATAACATTTGAATTTTTTTTACTTAACTGTGTTTTGTTTTAGTAAAGCTTGCTATAAAAACAAGTTCTAGGAATATGTTAATTCCCTGGCAAATACGTCAAGAATCAAAACTAAACATACTAATACATGTCTAAAACGATTTTTTTGTTTCAGATACAAAAGACGTTTGAAAGCAGCAACAATTAAAACTAGAGGTATGATTATCATTATACTGGTAAATAAATGGTTTAATAATTAGCAACATCCTTCACATTGAATCACACTGGCAATATTTAACTCGTTAGCACCAACATTAAAAAAACATAGTATTGACGAATAATGGTAAGGAATAACTACATCTCTAATCCGAAAGTCTAGAGGCCCTTTTCTTTTTTTGTAAGACGACAGCTCCGTGGTCTGAGTACACTATGTTTCGTAACTTACAATAATTTTGTTTAAGTACTATTTCTATCTATTATATAGAATCCTGTTCAAATGGTAAATTGATAAAATGTAAATTTAGGTCTAATTAACTGCGAGTGTTAAAACAAATGAAAACAATTACGAAAAAATGCAATATCTTGATATATGGAGAAAATCATGAAAAGGTATTGGAAAAGTTAAAAAACTGAATTTAATTTCATATTGTATTCAATTTCAATATGATTAAAAAGCATTTTTTAAAATTAATTAACATTTTATCAGATATAAATCATTCTAGTAAAAAAATGCTGTAACATTCGAAATGACAAAAAATCTGGTGTGGGTATTTAATTAAGATTTACTTTTTCCTGTAACGCCCATATTGTACTCCAAAGAGCTGATCTATAATGTCATTTGACGTAGAAGTGTTTTTTTTAAATCTTTGCCTTTTTCTTAGTCTCCAGAAACATTTTACTTAAGGACAACACGCTTTTTGTCTGAAGTGTATAAAGGTAGATAATTGTGTCGTTAGTTATTTTTGTGTCAAATTTGCGTCCGTTTAATGTATCATTGTGCCTCAATTATGTAAATATTAAAATCGTCTTTTTAAAAGACAATCTTACGTTATAATTTACAGATAAAGATGATAAAAGGGAATTGGATTTTATACCAGGATCAAATGAATTTGCTGCAAAGTTAGTATTTCTATACTTGAAACATTTTACAAATATAAAAAACAATGAAAAATGGAATTACAATCTTGTAAGCTTGCATTGTTTTTATAATTTCTGTTAAATTAGCCATCTCAAGGGTCTTTGTTGTATTTTCTGGAGGAGTAGCAATTTAGTAATAAAAGGTCCCTAGATCAACTTTTGTAAATGTTAATTTTATAATTTCTGTTAAATTGCCATAAGGGTCAAGGGTCTTTGTTGTATTTTCAATTCATTGTGTTGGTTTCCATAAGCTTAGTCGTATTACGAAATTATGTTTAGGGCATCATTCTCAATTCCAAAACCTGGAGGAGTAGCAATTTAGTAATAAAAGGTCTCTAGATCAACTTTTGTAAATGTTAATCAGCTAAGTATGCAAAGAGTTGTCTCTCTTAGGCCTGTTCCTCTCATTGCAGTTTAGGAGCTTTATCTACCATATCGGAGCATAAGTTGATAAACCACATACCTATATCAACGACACTAAATTATATAGTTCATTGAACAAAAATATCCAATATATCATGCATTGTTTTGGATATAAAGACATCATACTTCAACAATTTTGTGATGACGGTCAAAAGGTTTCTGTGGGCAGTTGAATTTATAGAAAATGCAGTACGAGATTCAAAAACCTTAAATGATAAACATGCCCAGATTACAGCATAGAAGGATATTGTTTTCCCAAACGTTTCTGTGTATTTTGTAATGTTAAATATTTCTATTTTACAGAGTCAATCCACTGTTAAACAAAGAAGTTAAGGCGAATGAGGCAATACCAAATGATAATGACAGGTAATATTTCTCTCTCAAAATTTCTCTTTACTTTAACATCTCGTTTAAAAAAAACTATTATGCAAGTAATATTGAACGTAACGTAACCAACATCATGTTTTTGAGATAAAAATTCAAATTGCAACGCATTTTTAGTTAATTTAAAAGTGAAATGAATCTTTTTGTCCAACATTTACACATACAGACATACACTCACAAAATGTTTGGAACAAAATTTCAATGTATATGTGAATAAATACTTATAAATCTGAGGTAATGGTATTTATATATATATATATATATATATATATATATATATATATATATATATATCTCGAATCGGAATTTATTTGAATTAATTTAGATGTCACATGAGTAATATTTGTATAAATTTATCAAATTATCCCTTTCAGTGTAAATTCGTTAGATGTAAATGAAGTTGATTACAGTAAAATGAATGTTAAAAGCAGTGAGATGGAAGAGAAAGAGGCGATTATGGAGATGTATGGAGACGATTACTTTAAGCCAGATGATAATGTAGATCCAATACAGTTGGCTTTAAATGAACATAATAGACAGTTAACAGAAAACTACCACAATTCACTATTACAAAATACTGACCCTGATTTAATGGAAACTGGATATGACAATCCAGTTATCTACCAACAATTGGAGACAACTGAAGTATAGATAACATTGTCTCATTCCCGATTGTATCGACAGATACTCAAACAATATATACTACATGTAGTATCGAAATGTTGATAATGCTTATTTACGTTTGTGTGGACAAATCATTGTTTGTGTCTCGCTTCACAATTTTCTAAAAAAACAAATCGCCAGTCAGTGTATAATGTCTCGTGTATGTTTCCAAAATACTTGGAAGTGATTTATTTAGAGGTTTTGGAAATCTTTATTTAAGATAAAGTGACGCATTGTTTATATAAGGTGGATATTGAAACGCAGGAATAACGGGAATCCTATTGTAAAAAAACTCTGTCATATAATATCAAACAGTCACTGTTGTTTATGTTTTCTGTTTTATCTTTTTAAACAAGATACATATTGACATATTGACATATTGACATACTTTAACAACATAATGTATACACTCTAAGTATTAAACGGATTTACTTCAGGGCCTCTACTTTTAACTGATTTCACACAACGAAAATCTACAATTAATTTCCCTTTCAAATTGTTATTTCCCATCAATGTGCTAATACAGTTCATTGTTTAATTAACATATGACAACTAGCGTTGTCAAGCCAGTGTTTGATTACTACAATGAAATGAATTATACAGACATATTATTATATACAAATTGTGTATGCCACATGGCTTTTATTGTCATTTTATATCCGTTTTACATACCTACCCAAGTAATGTTTTTATCACCTTATTAAAGCTTATTTATCTGTATATTAAAATCAATTTTCATGCAGAGCATGATCAGATCAGGATTATATTACAGATTAATTTACTCGATCAGAGCATTTATATTTTAAAAAAATATGTACACATGCCATATATGCTTACAAAAGTGATTATGGTTTTTTTCATACGGCACGGACTTTTTGAAAATCATTTGTCCCTGTGTTGATTTATACACATCGAGCTGGTATTGATGTGCTTTGTTGAGGAAATTTAATTCTACAATAAAAACTCCAGAGTCAAAATAAGAATTTACTGAGCTGTAAATCATTAGTTTCTGTAGTGTCCTAATTTTGGTGGTTTCCTACAAAACTCTGACCAACAACTGATTTATATGTCAAGCAAATAAATAAATAAGACTCAACTGCAAATCACGAATTTATCAACCAACGAGAAGACCACAACAATTGCACATACGCGATATTAAATGATTCCATTCTATCATTACATGTATATAAATAAAGGTTACCAGAATACACATGTTCTTTTTTCGTTTATAAATGTTTGATTCATAATTATTATCATTATTATTATTATTATCATTGTGTTCTTTATTTAGAACTTTTCACATACAGGATTGCAAGCATTGAATGTTTTACACTTGTGTTTGTAATGATTTAATAAATTTGTTTAGAACAAAATCCAAACTGTTTGGACGTCTTTATTTTTCGTTGCTACATCTGTCAACAGTTGCATATATCCTTCTTTTGCAGCAAACTACTTGAGAGAGGGTTAAAATCATTATTACTCTTATTGTGACATTATTTACAGATATGATGTTGCAACTCTGACTTTTATAATTCATCATAATTATAGATGTATTACCTACATTCCGAATATCGGAATAATTTTATTCTAATTCTCAGTTGACGTGAGTATTCTGCATTCTTGCATATAATATAGCTTTTCTTGCGCTTAAAGGAGTAAGAAACAAACAAACCAATACATGTCCAATTCCCAATCACAAAGCAAAGTAGAAACTTTGAACCCGGCAATCAGGTTCAACACAAGCTAGCTACAACCACTTCGTGTGTAATTAAAATTTGGAGTAAAAGGCACATTCATCTATGGGGCGCCTAAAATATCATATATATCTAGGTCACTTTAGCATAGAGACATCATACTTAAAAACAATATTGTGATGACTGTCATAAAAACGTTTTGACATATATTTACAATCATGCCAAGTTAGCCTTAACCTTTTGAGACCAACTAAAGATATTTACCAATAACTTTGGTTGGTAACGTTTGACCTATCAACAATCACGTCACCCTTTTGTTTTCTTTTTGCGTTGACAAAGGGCGGGTTTTCATTTGATGTCATTATACTCAAAAAGGTCAATTGGTGCCGAACGTAGCCCTATTTGGAAATATTGTGAGCTCTATGGTATCCCTATTCTTCGAAAATTGCAAATGTAAGGATTGAAATTCGCCATTAATTAAATATGTGTGTGATCAACTGAAATTATCATCCTATAAGTTTAGAACAATAAAAGTTCAATGCTTAAATCAAATATCATATTAAACACAATTCTTTAATCGTGGTTTAAATATCGAGTGGTTGCCGTGTACGTAACAAGGTATATCCAACAGGCATAGAGTAAACATTAAAACGTTTTACGGTTGTCATCACTATATTGTTGATATCCTGGATATATTGGGCGTCCTTTACTTTAATGTTCTTTTCATTCTCTATTGTGATTCCGAAAATGGTGTATGTAGCTAGCTAGACCGGAAGCGCTTACCCTTTTGGGGCAAGAAACGTACCTGGTTTTCATAGTGGACGCTCACACATTTAACTCAATTTTCCGGCTTTCTGCTTTGAACGTTGTACGATTTGATCGTGGACAAGTATGTATGTGTTTGATTTATCCTGATGTATTACTTTAAAACTTTTTCAATTAATCAGGCCGCACAGGCTACATCATAAGTTTGTCTCTAAACTGCACTGATATAATAACACAGCTATGTTTTCCGTCTTCATTGAACATTGGTAATATATTAACGTTTTTCCTATCTCCGTCGTAATGTGAATACACAGCGCGTAAACATATGAGGATTCCAAATGATATGGATTTTGTGAAAGAGTGGTATTAATCGGGCGCCCATCATGACCAAGGTTAGTAACCTTCTTGGTTAGACCAAAGTGTGAGAAAGTTCGCTAGTTTGGTTGTCGAAGTTATGTGTGTCTGGTTCAAAGAATGCATCTGCGTAAATTGAAGGTCCCTTTAGTGACTGACTATACGAACACCTTGATTCAATCCAGAACCTATTTCGTCTACATAGAGTTAACCGTTGTAACACATGCTATGTTTAAGATTTGAGTGGGGAAAATAATTTTTTTTTTCAAATAAAATTTTCATATTTTTTTCCTTGTTGAAGTATTTGTGTTTATTTTGCCAATTTTTAAAGTTTTTAGTTCCTTGCTTTTGGAATGATGGAATTGACATGAACTGGTATCTCTTTATGTGATTCGGTGATTCCTCATTTATTTATTTATTTATTTATTAATTATTTATTTATTTACGTACGATGACTTTGTATCTAAAATTACCCTTGATATATTTCAATAGTTTTTCATCGTATTTTCTTTTTTATTTACCCTTTTGAGTAATAAAACAGTAGTACATTTGCACAGTTATATGGGTACTTGAAATATACCTTTAATGTTTTCACGTTTGAATGTATATTGTTGTGCAATACTTAAATCATGAAAATTAGTTGATATTGCTATGAGACTCTTTTTAAAACGCCTTTCTTTCTTTTATTAATCTCATTTTGAAATTTAACGGTACATGTGGTGCTTCATGTTGGAAAATAACGTGTTTAACGTTATTTTTCGGATTTTTAATTTGTTTAATTAAGCTTTTTGTGATTGCAATTTGCACACGAATCGTAATTTTTGTGCTTGAGTGGGTTTTTTCATTTTTTTCTGTTGTAAACAGTCATATATTATTTTTTTTATTGATATGGGAATATATCATATTATTTATTTTACCTGAAAGATTCGAAATCCGTTTCATCTTTTTGATATACAATCACAATTAAGGAAGTATAATTAACATTTTAATACAACAAAGTCTTCCTAATATGAAAGAATTGTACTATCTACAACTCGAGTAGCAACACTCCATGTAAAATGACTCAATTAATTATCAGTTCACATTCAAGAGCCCGGAAGGCAGTTTGATCCTGATAATTGATCCAAAAACACCAAATTTCAGGTACTTGTCTATTGTTTCACTCAATATTATCTTTTAAACGTGAGGTTCTAATCAGTTATTTCTTCGATAAATCTATCTTGACTAAACTTCACTTATCAATAATACTTTATCCTCAACCAGACGATTCAATATCGAAGATAAAAAAATTAAAATTAAACAACGAGTGTGTCAGACAAGGAAGTCATATTACAGTTTATCTCTTTGTCTACTGCCTAAATAAAAAAATTGGAATTCTTCTTATAACAAGTACTGGTAAAGTGAACGGAAATTTATATAAAATCTTTGTTTGTAAAAACAAATTTGTATTTCAAGATACAAGACATGCCGATTGAGTTTGACAGGTAAACATTAATCTTTTGTGTTTCAGCTATTTCCTTGATGCTTTTAAAACTTCATCACACGTTATAAATTGCAATGCTTAATTCGGCGGATAAAACCATATGCGGTAATTCATGGATTAATACTGAAAACACTGAAATAGGGTGTTTTATTAACAATATAATAAACGTTTCATGGTGTCTTCCGGTAATGCCAACATTATGAAAAATCATATTTCGGGAATGCCAACATGCAAAGTACAATAGGTGTTGTGATAGTATTTAATCTGTTGCTTTAAGTGATTTAGAACAGGTAATTCGATGTTATTCTGATAAATGTCCCTTTGATTTTTAAGTAAAAATATACTGTATAAGACCCTTCAATTTTTAACTAAAAATGTACTGTATTATAAAACAATAAAAAACAGAATTTTTGAAAAAATGTATATTTTATTTTATTTTATTGCATGAAATAAAAAATTGTTTAATTTTTATTGCAATTTTTCTTTCATTTTATTACTTTAAAATTCATTGTTTTTAATTTGTTTTGTTTTTATTGTGTATTATTAATAATAATTAAAAATTCAATTATGATTAGTGCTTTTTATCTATGTGATTTAATTGTATTATATATTTCGTGATGTTTGATTTAATAAATCTAATTTAATTTATATTTTGGTGTTTCTTTTCATTCATTATATAGTGCAAGATATAAGCAGTTTACTAGGGTAGGTACGGTAATCTCACACTTTAATGAACCTATTCAGAACTTGTTTATACAACAATGAACCCTATTCCGGGAATGCCAACAAACAAATTATAAAATTTTTTACCTAAATTTTTAAATGTTGGCATTCCCGGAATGAACCCGTTTCACAGCCGATTTTTTTTTCAAAATGCAACAAAGTTATCTATTAAATCGAATCAGGTATAAAAACTGATTTTATACTAATCATATACATCAATACTTCATGACATTTTAAACACAATGCAGAATAACATTGAAAAAGTAACATATTTTGAAAGGGAGAAATTTGAAAACACTTAGTGATCAAAGGTCCCAGATGATGACTACTTGGTGCATTGAAATTTAGTCAAAATAATTCATTTCATTCCCTCATATCAAGAAATCACTTTTCAAAAATGTTAAAATTGTAAAAAATATTGAAATCCTCTTTTGAAAATGTCAAAATATTAATGTTTTTATATGAACACTGAAATACTATATTTCTTTTCAGAAAAACCATAATGACCAGCCGGTTAGATTGTACGATTATTCTGATCAGCCTTATAACTCTGTACAGCTGTGTTGAAGGTAGGTTACGTTTGAGTTTTGATTTATTCATTTGCTACGTAATACCATTTTTTTCTCCCTTTCCTAGTGGAAGTTCATCCATTTTACTTAGTTCGAAAGTTTCAAAGTCTTTTTTACATTTTTGGAGGAATTGAGATAAAAATACAGATCCATATTACACCATTATTTCCCTGGGTGGCCCAATATCAACAGACGCTGTATATTATAGTATGATATAGTAACTTTATTCCGAGCACTGCTGACGAGAAATTTCATCTCGAAACGGCCAAATAGTGCTACAAAATTAAAACAAGTTCATTGTTTAGTAATAATAATAACCACTTGGCTGGTGTCTCTGGTGAAAGACTAAGCATTCTCAAGGGTATCTTTAACCCAGGAGGCAATATACAGCATTGTCGTGTAGACATTTTTAATCAAAATTATATGCTTAGGAAATTTTATAGTGCCTCAAAAAATTTGGCTATGCTTAATCGTTGAAAATATTGCCTTTAATATTTATGTTTTTTCTGATTTCAACATCTTAAAATTATTTGGACTTGTACAATTAAAGTCCGATCACTACAATGTTATTCCTAAACAGCCGTCTAGAGTTACATAATTCAAACAGGTTTAGTAATAATAGCATATTTTATTTTCGTATTATCAAAATTTGTTGCTGTCGTGGATACCCTGAAAAACGTATTTAGATTGCGACGAAATAACATTTATTATAAAGTAACCTTAACTGTCAATAAAAGATTAAGGATTTATCCTGGACAGAAACCTTTACATATCCAATCAATCTACTAGAATAATCATGCGATGTATTTAATCTAAATACCTTTATAAATGCCGTCATACAAACAGCATTGAAACTTAGTTTCAAAAGTTGCAATATTTTCCTTAACAAAAGTTTTTGAGTGAAATATTTTAACATTATCGCGTTTTATCATTAAGGTATAGTTTATATTGTCTCTTTTTTAAATCATTCGTTGCTTAAACCTTTTGCAGTACTTAAGTTGAAATTTGGACTTTTGCTCTTTTAAAACCATCAACGGTTGACCTTTGACCCCAGGGCGCATGGTGACCTTTATTGACCGTCAAAACATATTATTTTGTAACCATGCACAACACATATCTTCACATTGTATCAGCTTGAAAATATATACAGTTCCAATATTAAGTGAATATATAACTGTAAAATTTACCAAATGTACCTTTACTGCAAAGGGTTAAATTCCATTATTAGTTTAAAACTTGTGATAATAGTAACAAACATACTAATCTTCATTCAAAAGCAAAGAATATTTCGGAAGAATAATCACCTTTTGTTTAGCTAGTTGCATCGACACTGGCTTTATGTCATTAATTACTGAGGAATACCTCGTAAAAATCTAGCTTTATATGGTATTATGAACACCTGATAGAACTACATTCTCATTTTAATTTTTAGTATGTTTGGCACAGTAGTGACCATTTTGTGATATTTATGCACACAAGTTTCCTATTGTATACCATACTCGAATGCATCAGTTAATACAATGTCGTTTTTATAAATATTATAAAAATGGATTATTATACAAAAAATTATTTCATTGCAGATACACATGGTACACAGTATCCACCAACATTCCAACCTGATCAGGCTAGAGATATGTATATACAAGTTTACGAAAACCATCGTTTAGGTAACTTTAAAGAACAGATGCAGTTAAATTTTGACATTAATAGGTGCAATGATTGTTGCAGTTTAGACATCTAGTTCTGCAAAATTTAAACCAGTTTACTGATACTAATTGGAACTTTTGTAACTCATACAATAGTTTGACAGAATTGCTCCATAGAAAAACAAAATACAACTCAATTTTGTAAAATTTTGGTTTCATTTATATCCCCGATTAAAGAAATTTATATTCAATGCCTTTACATGTTGACATAATTTCAATTAAAAAACCTGTTATATAATTAACGAATAAGAAACCTTTTTATTATAAGAAATTACACATGTTTTTGGTTTTGTTCTATATTTTTCTATTGTTCAAATTGTCAAACTTGACATTAGGGACACCTGTTAACGGCCAGTAAAGAGTTTATCCAAATTTCTCTTTCTCCATGTTATTTGAGATTGTACATGAATACTATCTGTCTATTAAAACACTGTTACTGCTTTTCTTGGTATTTATAAACAAGATTTGCTGTAGTTGTCAGGTTCCTGGCTCTGGTGAAACTGTAATGAATTCAATTAGGAGTACTAGTGGATTAAATTAAAATTAAGTGAGGGAATAGTAAAGTTCTATTTTATGTTTATAGACAAAACAATTTTGCACTAAATAGAATTTTCCTTGAGCAATATCGATAATTCAAAAGAGTTTTCTCTTCTAAAACGAAAACATATCAGATATTTTTAAAATATAGAGCATAAATAAAATTATTATCGATGATTATTTAGAGAGCGGATCTGGTAGAAGTCAATTGACAATCTGATGTTAGAATAATGAACGATAAAAGAACTGAAAATATTAATAATAGAACTTAAACCGAATTAGGTAAATAAAGATGACAGGGACGTTACATATGTAGAGGCCAAACTTCAACATGAAAGGACTAAAAATATCCCGTCATTTTGTATTGTCGTGACATATGCAGATGTTGCAAGTTCAAATAATGGTGGATTAAGAATACCACGATTCGATTCCATTTTCAAATCCTGTTTTGACACATATGTATTAATATCAATAACTTTTATAAAAACATTTATCTGTGATTACATTGTTCATTATTAGAATTCAGATGATTAGCCTTGTCCTAAGCACATGCTGGACTCTAGGTATACTTTTCCCATGTAACAATTTTTGCAAATATGTTCCTAAAGGAAGTATAGCTTTCACTCAGGATTTTACATTTTTTACTTTAACTTAAATTCATATTAGAGCAATGAATACGAATGTGATTTAAAGGTGTGTAGTTTTTAGAATTGTCTCAATGATCCCAGAAAAAAGCCGTATAGGTATAAATTCTTACACCATAACGTAAAATTCATGTTTATTTACTTACTCTGTCCCTTGCTCCATTTTCAGATGTTGTTTTACGTTCTATTAATGCCTCGGACAGAAATGGCGATGCTGTTACTATAAGCACTGCTGATGGAGAAACGGCAGAATTGATTGACTTACGTCAGACTAAGTTTGGTTCAGATGCTGGTGCAGAGTTGTATTTGAGACATCCAGTGGATAGAGACCATGTAAGTGACGTCATTAATACAAAATCCATAATCATTTAACAAAAAACAATTTTTCACGACTCTGCATCTTTAAAGTGTTGCATTGAATTTTAGACTTGGAAGTTACGAATAAATTCTCTACGTCATAGCGTCTTCGATTCTATAGTTTTAAGAGTAAAGAATGGACATAAATGGTTGGGTTATTAATTTGATGTACTTGAACTGTTTAGTAAGTCATAAGCTAATATGATTTGTGTTTGCTTATGTTGTATAACATAGTTATCACGGAGATTATGGTTTGTTTTAGGGTATCTTAATGGTAATGTGTGTGTGTGTGTGTGTGTGTGTGTGTGTGTGTGTGTGTGTGTGTGTGTGTTATTTATAAATTATCAATCGATGCCATGCTTTACAATTATTCATTTAAAAGAATTTTAAAAACAGAATACAATGTATAAGCACGTGCTGGCAAGGCGAACATAAATTTGATAATAAAACTATGAAACCACTTCATTATATGTGACAACAAGAAATGATTCAATCAGTTGATGTGAAAGAATAAAATGATATTGATAAAATGACAATACACTAGCCTGTGGAGAGGGGTAGACTTTGCTATTGTAAGCTAAAGTCAAATAATTTTCATCACTTATATGGAAGAGATCAGTCCTGAAATGACGAAAAACCTAAAATGTCCATAACAAAAAAACACCCAGGTTTTCTCAAATTTTCTAAAACTAAGGTTTATTCGAGTAGTTTTCGAACCAAGACAGTATGAATCGAAACAGCAAGAGCAGATGTCAACTGAAACCGTGTTAAACAGAGTAAGTAATAATATATCATAAGTTCCATGTAAACATGGTAAAGGGGGGGGGGGGGTAAATATATCCTATTTACTTGCTGACAATAACCGTGTATGTACATACATTTTAGATTTATGGCCAAACCCCTAGTCACTTGTGTGGAAACAAATGTTTAGTCAAGCAAGAAATATCATTAAAATATAAAAAAGAATAAAGTTTATAAAGATGTATAATTTACACATTTATGTTTCATAAGGATTTCATTATATATTTTAGAACCCTTCCATCCGACAATTGAAATTTAAGGCAACTGATAACATAAGTGAACGAGACGTAAGTAACTTTTAAATAAATGCCACCTTTTACGTTTTTACAAGTGTGATCTGGAATACCATATCAATTGCCGCATATATTTTAGTTTGATATTGTGAAATCTTGTAGGCTCTAACTGCTATACCTAAAACTCAAATTTGTCAATTTTTACTTTGCATTGCCTTGTGGTTTTGAAATGGATTGGTATTATAGTTTTTGACCATCACCATCACTGGTATTAATGCAAAACATTGCAGTAGATTAACCTTTGAAGACATTCAAATTCCTATAGAGCATTTTCATAGTTTTTGTAAACATCAATAAATTAAAATCGTTTAATTAACCTTACGTTTTTGGTGTTTTATCGTCTCAGTAAACCTCAAATTACGGTGAACACTTCACTGATTTTTTGTACAACTGTATTATACCGAAAAAATGTTTAGTGCTGATGTTCAGCGTTGTTCATTGATTTAAAAAAGAAAATATTAATATAATATTAGCTATTGCCTTTATTGTAGACTGTAATAACTGCTTACCTGGATATCAAAGATGTAAATGACGAAACTCCCAAATTTAACACCCCTTCGTATCAATTCAGTATTCCGGAGGTAAGTATGTGTACTCTCTCTCTCTCTCTCTCTCTCTTTCTCTCTGAAAACATACTTCATACAAATTCCTAAAGCGTCGACCGTATAGTCAATATGCCGCAATATGATCTGAAATTAAACCATGGTGTAATGCAGACACTAGTCATTTCGTATAAAACAATTAACCACATTGCCGAATCCCTCCAGAAAAGATCAACATTTTATAACAATTTTAAAAAAGTGTCAACTCATTATTTGCAAATATGTTTACTTAAAGAAAATATTAAACATGAAGCTAAAAAGCGATTTTATTAACTAATTATTATGTAGTAAAGTCTTTTCACATAGTTAAACATAATTTGTAATAGAGAGTATAAGTCTGATTTTTTTAGTTATCCTATCGACTAATCGTTGTTTGTTTACTTATAACCATAACTATGCTATGCAATAGCATTATTTAATGAATTTCGTTACTACTTTAGGATACACTGCCAAACAATTCAGTTGTTGTATTCGACGATATTTTGGTGACAGATGCTGATACAGGATTAAATCGACGACTTAGTCTTTCACTTGAGGTAAGCATATTATAATCATATAAGCATTCTTTTGTTAGTTAACAGTATATACGGTGTAAACGGTGTTATCAATATATAAATCTGTATAAAAAGGTCTAATTGTCCTTGAAAATTCAAAACAATAGAATGATATTACATTTTAGGTCATTTTATCTATTTAGTGTCAATTGTTTGAATGAAAATATCCCATACAGTCGAGAACGGTTTTCTGTTTGGTGGGTGTAGCTAGCTAAACAGGAGGTACTTAACTTTCCGGAGCATTCGACCTCACTTCCCTGGTGGAAGTTCACTAGTCTGTTCCAAAGTTTTTACTTTGCTTCTGGAGTGTGTTTCAGACATATATTTAAGTAATTGTATTCCGAAACAGCAGTATAGTGCCGTAGTGCTGTCAAATTAAAACTGGTATAATATATATAATTTGTATGTTTGTTTTTGACTGTAAATGTAATTTACTTAAGTTGAAATTGAGGGTAGATATTTTCAACCATTTACTAATTTTTAATGATGATAGATATTTTTTTATCAAATATAAGTCGCTACGTAACTTTTTGTGTTTTAGAAGGTGACTCACCGGATATCCGCAAACTGTCCTCCAATGTTATAACGCGTTGAAGGCAATATAAAACTAAATTGGCGAATTGGTCATCATTTTGACCACCAAGAGTAACCACAACTCAATGAGACAATATTTTGGCAAAATAATGTTCAATTGACATGTCTTTGTCATAAGATCAAAGGAAGATAGAAACTTGGAAAAACGGTAATTAGGTCACCTAAACATTATCAATAAAAAAGAAGGCAGACACAAAAAGTAACGTATAATCATCTTGACAAACTGATCAGTAACATTTATGTTTTGATAATATCCCCAAATATTATACACTTGTATGAATCCAATACATACGTATCTTAGACAATTAGAGTATTATGTGCTTTGTTTGTTATCACGGTTAATACAAAAATACTTATATTTACTAAGGATAATATTACAACAGTTTAGACGTTTTTTTTTCATAATAAGATTTGACAAGAGACCGTAAGGATTGATTCAGACTTTTTTAAATATTTATTCGAGATGCCATTGAGTTGATTCTGACTATTAATTTATTTTTTTCGGTTGGCGTGCGAGCATGCAGGAATTACTTTTCCGGACTTTTTTTCCATTCTCATACAGACATTAAACTGATATTTAATATTAAAGCTTTCCATCACGAGTTACAGATCAAGTCAAAGAATTGTTCCGGTTTACTGATACTTGTATAATGCCTTGAAAATACTAGAAATCAAAATTACACACATATCGATGTCAAAGGAATGAAAACATTTTGAAACTGGCAAATTAGTTTTAGATACGTAAACTTCCAACAAGGAAGTGAAGATGGGATCTCTTGAAGATTAATTAGTTTCCAGACATTTTTATAAACGCTTGTGTGTAGTCAACTCATATTCGGTATTCGAGTCTCTAATTACGAGTTACAGAAAGTTTGAGTTTTGATCTGGTTCACTGACGTTTGATAAAGCTAAGGGTCTTAAATTTGAAAAAAAAACAATTTAAAAGAATTTTCTAGATCTTGTTTCTAATTGTCTGCAGATATAAAACTTATACTTGTTATGTGAATCTAACTTGATCAATTTCGATATTTTTAGTTATTGAATATTTGAAGATATTTTAAATTTATGGAAATTTTCCGAATTGTTTATTTTTCTAAACTCTATATCAAAAACAAACATACTAATCCTTGTCCGAATCACAATCCAAAGCAAAGTAAAAACTTTGGAACTGACAAGTTAGGTTAGACACGTGAACTTCCACCAGTGAAGTGAGGCCGGGTGCTCCGGAAGGGTAAGCACCTTACACCCTCACGTGTGTAATCAAAATTTTTGTGAAAGGAACATGGAACTATAAGACGTCAAATATATCCAGGGCAATCCTGGACACAGAGACATCAAACTTATCAACAATACTGTGATGACGGCCATAAAATGTTTTGATGGCCTTTATAAGCCTAGGCTTGCAATATCCCTGAGTCAACAATTTGTTTGCAAGCAGCCTACTTCGTTGCACAAAGTACCCGTAATGGGAACAAGCTCTACAATAGCGTATTAATTTGGAAACAAATACACCATAAGCAGGAGAAGCAGGTATATTGCTACATAAAAAAGGAAAGTTGACAATAGAAAAATTGAAGTTATCATAAAGTTTCAAATGTAGCCTTTCGTGTACGTCATAATTCAGGTATAGGTCTAAATATGAAGTAGAACGTGAGAACTCAGTCGTGTTTTTTATTTCAAGCTCACTAGGATAGATGAAATTTACATAGTCTCCAAATTAAGAATTGTTAAGAGACAGAACGTCATCTATATATCTGTATGTTGAGTTGAATGATTTGGCGACAGTCTTCTCTCCAGATTTAACAAGGTTCTGCATAAATTCTGCTTCATAAGGATAAAGAAACAATCAGCAAGCAATAGTACACAGTTTGTACCCATTGGTGTACCGATTGTTTGCTGAAGAACTATATAACCAAACACAACAGATATGTTATATATCGAAAACTTCAACATTTTGTTGATGGTATCTTCAGTATATTTTTGTTTGGAATCCGTATAATGCTTGACAAAGTAACCAGAATCCCTGTTCAGCACTAGATATTTGTATCTTGATTTACCGTTTTTGTAAAAGAAAGACAAGTGAATAATTTCTTAGAGACGTTAGAATGAGGGATAGTGGTGTATAGTGTAGAAAAGTCAAATGATTTTATACTTTTTACATGAGATAAAGTATAAGAAGCAAGATGTTCAAGTAATTCTTTAGAAGTTTTGCGAATCCAGATTTGGTTGATTCTAAATGTAGAATATACTTTTTCTGAATAAGACTAAAGACCATCTTTGACGATTGTCAAAATTTGTGTTAGAGTTACGGATAATGATTTAGTAGTACATTTAGATGAGCCTGCTATATATCTTTCCTTGTATGGATTTGTATGGAGTTTATGAATCCAATACAAGTAAGGATGATCAAGATCTTCCTCTTTAAGATTGATATCGAAAGACTCGAGAACTCCCCTATGGTTGGAAAGAACTTCATCTTTGGTACAATTAGCTCTAGTATATGCAGGGTTATTTGATATACTATCTAAACCAAGCTCCTTAATAAGACACTCAAGTTAGAATCTCTTACAAACGAGAATAATGTTGTTGGAAGCCTTATCAGCTGGGACAACACCATATTTGTTGTGTATGTCTGTTAGAATTACCTTGATTTCTGGATCCTTGAGTACTGAAGACGGTTTAGTACTCATAAGCCCTTTAAGTTCGGCAATCCTAGTTTTAACGAAAGATCTCACAACCTTTATCCAGTTGGATAAGGTATCAAGCTCAACATCTCCTAATTTGGCCCAACGTCTGGCGTACTCTTCAACAGAATCAATGACAAGTCTGAAATTCTGTCCCCAAGTAAAAGGTTGAGCTTATCTATATTTAGGACCTTTTGAAAGTAAAGATCTTAATTTAGTGTTCTCGATTATATTGAGATCACCAGTTATCACATGTCCAGCTGGTCCATAAATATAGGGAGAGGACGAGCAAGAGCAGGTAGATGGAGAAAAATTATGAAAGTTCAAACACTGCAATATTTGTTTATAATTAAATATTTTGGATGCAATAGGTTTATTTTAGGAGTAGGAAACTGGAGGTGGCGAATTAATTTTTATCTAACAGAAACATGCATCATATAGAAGATGAAATTTGCATTCTAGTCCCGATCGAATGTTCATATATAATATGTTTAATTTTAGTAATTAGGAACATTAAATTGTCGGAAAATGGTCCCCTGGAGCCGTTAGGGTTAATTTGACACTTAGAATTTAATTGTGCTCTGCTATGTTATCTGTCAAATGACGATCGCACCGCATCCCTTAAACTTTAATCTAAATTGTACAAGTTAAATTTTGCTTCATTGAAGTGTCAAATTTAATACTGAAATTCCTACGGTATATTTGTGCTTTTTTAGCCAGTTGGACAGGTAAGTCCATTTTTACTACTTCTTTTAACATCTCGTTAGATTCCTAGCTGCTAATTTTAAATGTACTATAATTGTTTGTAGAAGTTTAGTAACACGTTTTATAACATATAAATGTAGTATTATTTTAAAATTTTTAATTAATTAATTAATATTCTTAATCTTTTGAATATACTTTTTTACATTTAAGGATATACGAGCGTATCTTTCTTTATGAAAGCATGGATACGTGATTAAAAGCATCAAGTCGCTATCAGATCAATGTCGACAAGAACATGATGATTATGATAGTTCATTTTGAGTAACATTGAACATAAAAAATACCCAAGTATGTGTTTATAAATTGTTGTAAATAATTTATTGAACTTTTTAAAAGTTTTATTCATAGCATTCTGCTGATTTCCAAGATGTTTTCGTGATTCGTCAAAAATCTAATGCAGCAGGAGATAGTACGGGTGAAATAATTTTAAAGAAGCAATTGGATTACGAAAGTTTGACATTTTATCAATATGTCATCAAAGCTGTTGTAAGTAATATTTTATTTTGTTGACATATTCCACATTTAAATCACAAGGGATATGGTATAATTTGAACTCTTTTCTTGTCTGGCATCACTCAAAGACACCATTTCATCGTCTTATTCATACCGGTGAAACTTTTCCTTAAAGGTAATATACATCTAGATTGAGGTTTAGAAAATTATCTGCCGTATAAACTTAATTAACAAGAAAAGTTTTTACAGCTTTATAGGCTAATACTATAAGTTATACAGGGCTTTGGCAGGTTACACGGTCCCATGTACCCCGTCAAAGATTTATGTACCCTGAGCCGCAGGCGAAGGGTACATTCATCTTTGACGGGGTACATGGGACCGTGTAACCTGCCAAAGCCCTGTAGAACGTTTTGTCACCCTTCAAAGCGTTACCAGTTGGATCTTTTTAACTTCCATTTCGTATTTTCTGTGACTTGCGTGCGTTGTCGCCATGTTTGTTTACCGTAACTAGACGTCAAAGATGTACGAGTTACTTCCCTTTTACCGCTAAACGTCGCGTGCTCTCATGTACCCCGGCAGATTTCCGAACATCGTTCCATGTACCCCGGCAAGTTAACCAATCGCTATGCGAGAAATTTCTTTGAAGGGTGACAAAACAAAATATATAGCTAGTAACGATACAATCACTGTCTTTTAATAATAAATGTCACAGTTTTGATATTGAAATACATGTAGTTAAGTTCTATTATAATATGTAAGTTTCGATGTGTTTACTTTGCTAACGAATTTTGATTTGGACATTGATTGTTTTTTTTAATTAAAAGTATTCAATATTAAACCGAAAGCACTATATATTAAATAAGTACAAAACTGGTTTACCTCAATAAATTGATATCTTAAAATTATAAATCATATATGTCCAATATTGGTCAATCTAATGAGGTTAAATACCTACTTTTTAGGATCAAGGAACTCCTCCAAACACTGGAACAGCGGATCTCATAATCAAAGTCACAGATGTTCAAGATACACCACCTTTTTTTCAAAGTTTGCCATATATGAAGGAGATAAAAGAAGATACAACTACGGGAGTAGGTATCTTAATTTCTAACGCGCATTGCTTTATTATTTAGATGATTTGCAAAATTGATCAATATAATATATAACCTTTATGTACCATAGTTTATTTTTTATTCAAGCGTAGCATTTAAATTTGTTGCGGCCATATTAGATATCTCAAATAAATAACTGTTTCTGTTGGCAGTATTTCGAAAATATATTACAGTATCTGCAGGCCGTTCAAGACTGTATGGCAATGTATGTAGGGTTTGTTTTTTTTTACAAATAAGACGAACGATGACGTGATTGTATACAAATGTAACACGCTATTATTACCATCTGTTACAACAAGTGTGACATAAGTTTTCACAAAAACACCATAATTACTTCAGTGAATATTTTCCAAGTAAATGGAATTTCTGTCCATGTTAAGGTACAGTTTAATAATTAGTGGGACTTGTGTTACTTGCCTTTGTTATTGATTTCCTTCATTAATTATTATTGTTCAGTATCCGTAATGATATTAACTATTGCCAAGTGCAGATATTACTTTCGAAAAATGGAAGTCCACGTGTTTAACTCAGTTTTTCCCTTTCTTTGGAATTGTTATTTGGGTACGTTTTGATTTCATTTTTTCTATTTTTGTTTTAGTTTTCATTTGCGTGTTTTGATAGCATTTCCAATAGACGAGAATAATTACTGGGTTAATCAGTAAATGTCTTCTATTTTAAAAAAACATATACAGTGAATGCTTTTCTATTTAGAATATAAACAATCTCTACTGTTTTGTTTTAGGACGTGGTTTTAACTGTGCGAGCAGAAGATGGGGACCGAGGTGTTCCTAATTTAATAAAGTATTCCTTTGTTAATGACGGTATCTAATTTTTTACTGGCATGACGTATAAACAATAATCTCAATATGTAAAAACTGTTTTGATTAGTTTTAAGCTTATAAACTTTTTCAGATATATTTCAACGCAATATTTCTTGCATACTTGACATAATGTTTTAAGCATCTAGTAGGATTTATCCAAATAATAAAGCTCAAACCATTACGACAACAAAACATGATGCCCTATTTAAAGTAATGGTGAAAGTGCTATGGTGATTTTGTCACTCTAAGCAAATCAATGCAAAATTCGAATAGAACAAACCACTTGTATTTCTGTGTGTTTTCAAATTTGGTTTACCTACCACCTTATTCAGTTTTGTGATTTTTTATTAGTATCATAATAAGTTTTTATCTGTTATTTGAATGTGATTTTTCGGTTGTATAGCTTTAGGTCACACACAGGTTATTCTCATTCCTTGTTTATTCTTCATCTTAAGTTAAATGTGTTTTAGTAGCAGATAAAATGAATAATAGCCAACGTTTAGCGCAAAAATGATTAGATACATTCATGGCAAAATATGATAAGAGGTCTAGAGTGTTTTGATTTCATCATTTTGCTCCTACTGATGAGGAATTGTATTCCAAAACGACCGCCTAGTGTTGTAAAATTAAGACTAGTATAATATGTAATTTATTAATTCAATATTTCTTGATCTAATAATTTATTTCATTTCAAAATTCCAGGTAATTGTACAGATTTCTTCAATATGGATAGTTCAAGCGGTGTTGTCACTGTTGCTAAACACATTGATAGAGATACCGGTGTTATCAGAGACTTATATGGTGTCTGTAGATTAACTGTTAAGGTTAGTAAATTGATATTTTCAATACCGTTGCATCATGGTTAGTTTTGTAAACCCGTTGTTTAGTAACCATCAAAAACAAAGATATCAATCAAAAACAAACATACTAATCAATGTCCGAATCACAATAAATCCAGAGGCAAAGTAAACATTTTGGAACTGACAAGTTAAGCTAGACATGTGACTTCCACCAGGGAAGTGAGCGCGGGTGCTCCGGAAGGGTAAGCACCTCCTGTTTAGCTAGCTACACACGTGTAATCAAAATTGTGTGAAAGGAACATGGAACTATGAGACGTCAAATATACCCAGGGCAATCCTAGACACAGAGAAATCAAACTTATCAACAATACTGGGATGACGGCCATAAAACGTTTTGAGGGCCTTGATAAACCTAGGCTTGCAATATCCCTGAGTCAACAATTTGTTTGCAAGCAGCCTACTTCGATGTACAAAGTCCCCGTAGTGGAAACAAGCTCTACCATAGCGTATTAATTGGGAAATAAATACACCATAAGCAGGAGAAGCAGGTATATTGTTGCATATATCGATCATTTTCTTTATACCAATTCTAAAAACAAAATATAATTTAGACTAAGTATGCCATAACACTTTAGACAAAGTGTGATACTTTCGGAAATAAAAATTTTGTACTCAATAAATTTGCATAACAAAAAGAACACAATAAAGAGTTGAAAATGGCTATATCTTCAACACATTTTGCAATAACATTTACAAAAACTAAAAATATCTATTAAGTAAATATAATAAAAAACACGGCATAATACAAAGAAATGGTAAAAAGACACAAACAGTGACAGAAAACACACATTTGGGCCAAATTACGGGATTGATTCTGACGTAAAATTAATTTTGTTTTTGTCTATGTAAACAATAGGTTGTCTACATTTAATTTAAATTTAATCTAAAGAAAAGATTTATTGATGTAAAATTTGAGTTCCAGTCTGCATGAGATCAATAACGGCCACTTTGTTATATGTATATCAACTAAATACCTGAACAATTTGTTTCTGATACGTTTTATCTTGTCAAAAATATTATTACTTTATACTACTATTTCTCATACCAAATCGAAAGAAGTCTTAAACAAATCATTCTTTAGTGCTTCTTTACAAAGAGCTTTCCAACAAATAGGCTATATTTGTTTGCTCAGGAGTATTGCAACCCAATGGTTATCAAGACCCTCAACACGTTTATGTCCATTATCCCAATGTTGTTGATAACTGTAATGTCTCTGTAACCCAAATTGTTCTGGATATTGATATTCTTTTTATTCTCAAGTTTTATTTCACCCGTACAGCAAACTAAACAAGAGGTCCTTACTATTCACTGTTTAAAAATTTAAGTGACATAAATATAATATAAGTTAATATTTGCAGGCATCAGAAATACAAACTTACAATACAGGTGGAATCTCAACAGCTACAACACCAATGACAATTAACATTCAAGATGTGAACGATAACTCGCCAATATTCGATAAAAATACTTATTTTGCGGAGGTTCGAGAAAACTTGACCAATATACCTATCACAATTCTAAACAATACTGGCATACGTGTAAAAGATTTAGACCAGGTATGTTTTAATACATAGCGTTTCATGCAAACTTCTAAGTAAAGTTAACAAAGAAAGTTAGACTAGAACACTAGAGATACCAAGAATTCAATCGTTTTGAGATATAACACAATGTTTACGTAAAAAAAGTGCAAATTAGAAATTAGTAAATGTTGTCTCGTTTAATATAATTGTGTAAAATATATGATTTGTTGACATCTTAATTCATGGACTAAAGTATACAAGAATAATTCAAAATTATGACAGCGCGGAAGTCCATAATTTCAACATCACGTTGTTATAGTTATTTCCTCGTGTTTGCAGAGTGCATTTAGTCAGTTTGACGTCATGTGTATAAAAATTCCTCTGAATACAGTATGCTGTCACCGATTCCACACTCAATGATTTCTGGTGGAGAATTAATTATCCAACTCAACAATCAACCGTTTGACTATGAAAAAGAGCATCAAATTGTCTTTCAGGTATGTTACTTTGATTATTTGTTTTGGCTTGTCTTATGTTTTACTAAGATAGAATATGTTAAAATGTATGACAAAGGAAACGCGATATTTTTAAAATCCTCCTTTTTGAAGATATTATGGTTATATTTTTGTACTGATAAATGGGTTTTACAATAATTCGACGATGGATTATAACTAAAAAGAAATCAGCTTTCGGGTATTAGGATGTTATTTAGATAAGGTAGATGGATAACAAACGTATCAGGGGACATAAGAAAGGGGTTTAACTGTACTTGTAATAAATTATAGTTCTAAGATATACAGACACAAACCAAAGGAAAGAACTCGCTAATACAATATAAAATGCCGATTATTTGCATTATATATGTTTTATTCTAAACACATTGTTATACCCGTAAACGAAAGTAAATTTCTATTAGGTTTGTTAACAATATTATTTAAGCTCTGGCTGTGCCTTCAAAATGAAAATGTACTTGCAATTTTTCCACTTTAGGTATTGGCTAAAGAGAGAGCTAATCGTACCCATATAAGTACCTGTACTGTATCCTTGAGTATTATTGATACGAATGACAACAGTCCTATCTTCACAAACAGTTCGTATGAGGTGACAATACCTGAAGGTTCTGCACATAATTCACATGTGGTGACTTTATCGGTAAGATACTTATCAATGTTTGTTCAGCTTCGCTACGGTTAGTTAATATATTTCTTGTAGGCTGAATTCACTTTAGATAAGGTAAATATAGATAATCCTCATGAACTTAAGTTCATTTTTGAAAAAAAGCTAAAAACTCGAATATCATTATTGTTTTGAGTTAATTATTTGAATCTGTTGTTGTTTCTATCAAATTCTTTACAATTGGATAACTGGAAATGAAAAATAGAACACAATTAAACTGAAAACCTTAACAATACGCAGCTTACTTAAATCTTATTTTTTTATCGGATTACAGTGGTATGTATCTGTGTAGATTTATACAGAAAACGAAAACAACTTTAAATCATCCATGTTTCTTATTGATCCATACGACATATGAGGCTTCTCAAACACAATACACATTTTCAGATAGAAAATTGTGCAATTGTAAGGTTTTTGGTCTAAACAAGATTTTAAAACTTTTTCAGGCAAATGATGCAGATTCGGGCGAATACGGCGCGATACATTATCAACTCAGAAATGGTGGTCAACAGTAAGTATTTAATTATTTACAGTATACGCTTTATTTTACTGATAAATTGAATATTTTAACTGTTTACTATGAATAATTGCATGTATACTTAAGAACTGCAACTTTCGAAAAACTGTCAAATTATCAAACTCAAGTTTTGTAAACAATATAGTTTGTACTCAGAAAATTCTTGGCTTTCAAATGCTGACTATAACATTCTGCATTTTATTGAAATATTGTACTGTTTCTTCTTATATTTTGTTAAAATAAATTACTGGTTATAGAACTAATTGCTTTCTTTTGCAGGTTTTTTTAATATGTATTGAATTGTATTTATTCCATATCTATTCCAAATACACATTTTAACAAACAAAATGTTAACCGTTTTCATCATTATCTTGCATATCTGATGTGGTTGAAATTGTAATTATTATTTCACTTAAGGTTTGTTATAAATAACAAAACTGGTGAGATCCGTACTAACTGTGATCCTGCAGAACTAGACTACGAAAAGAGGAACGTATATTACCTGACCGTAGAAGCTATTGATGGAGGAGGAGGTAGAACTCCTACATCTGTTATTGTCCACCTGGAAGACGTAAATGATAACCCCCCATTATTTATAAGTAATCGTTACGAGGTGACAGTTAAGGAGAATGATGAACACTTTTCAACAAATCCTTTTATAGTCAAGGTATATTTGTTTTCGAATATGATAATTTCCAGTATTTGACAAGATAACGATATCAAACTTAACATTAAATGACAAATGTGCAAAAAGATTTCAAAATCTTCTCTTATCAATATTGTTTATCTGCTGTGTTCCCTTTCTGTTTTCTTTCGTAAGTTTTGTATTTTAATTAATTTAACAAAAATTCACAATGTGTTTATATCATTCGATTAGTTACACGTTACAGTTGTAGTAAGACGCTTCTCTGGTAGAAGAAACGTTTTCACTTGTTTATCAGTTTTAAAAGTTTTGACTAATTCTGAATATTATATAACTAGCAACAATTTTCTATTTTATAAAAAATAATAATAATAATAATTGTATGAAAAAATGAGTATCAAATATTTTAATTAATGCCCTTCGATTAAATAAGATTACTTTAAATAAAAAACATTTCAGGCGGTAGACAGAGATCAACCAGGAACAAAAAATAGTGCATTTAAATATGACTTGTCTATAGACGATGAACTCAAAACAAATTTTACAATAAATAGTACATCAGGGGAAATAACATTGGTAGGAACACTTGATTATGAAAAAATAGATTTCGAAAAGTTACGACAACCAGCTGGTAAAGTTGTATTGTATGCAATAGCTGAGGATCTTGGAACACCACCTCTGAGGAGTAATACAACTATTGTAATTCATGTTCAGGTTAGTACATAATAGATTGTATTTCTATAACTGTAACTCGATATAGTTGTTACATACGGAAAGCAAATTATTCACAAACGCAATTATAATTTTAATCACATATATGATAAACATTTCAGAAATACTAGTTCTAGTTTGTTGGCAAGGTCGTGATTTTACACGAGGTCATTTTTTTACAAATGTCGATGGATCTCGGATATTACTCCCTCAAGAACTTTTTAATGAAATTTAATTGTTGTATCTGATATTTTTTGTTTATGTATTATTTATTATCCGTCCGTTAAAAAATGGTTCAATTCAATAAAATTAATTAATGGATTAACATACTATTTAATTAAAATTTACAAAACCACATATATGATTTATTTAAAGGATGTAAATGACAACACTCCAAAATTCAATCAAAGTTTCTACAATGCAAGCTTTAAAGAGGGAATATATAAGGGTAAGCATATACTATTGTTTTATTGGTATAAAGGGAACTTATGAGGCTACTATATTTTCTTATTGTATTTGTGATTTAGGTAACTTATTTTGGGTTTGTACGTTTATTTTGAAATTGTATTAGTAGTGTCACGGAAGCTCACGGGGGATCGTAAAATTTCAAATAATATTCGTGAATTCATGTTTATAATAAATGACTATTTTGCAATTATTACGTTAAAAGTACAAAACTGAACAATGAAAAATTTGATATAGAAAACAGCAAACTTCAAAAAGACAATTTCTCGACACTTTTCTTGGTGGAATTCCACATGTTTAATCAAACTTATTAGTTTCAAAGTTTTTACTATGCCTTTTGATATGGATTAGTATGTATGTTTTTGATTCTCAACACCTTCAGACAACACAGAAAAAATACTGTATGTTTTAAATTTCTACGGATGGTCATTTCTGATAAAGCAGGAGGTGACAAGCTTGTTTGTTAACATTATTTGATTTTCTTCTAGAACAATCTCACTTAGAATTTAAATATTTTGTTCTGGGTTTTCATCTTTTAGGTTTGAATGTCACAACTGTTTTCGCAGTGGATGTCGACGCCAGTTTTCCTAATAATGATATAAGTTACTATATTTCCAAAGGTGGTCTAAATAGATTTTTTATCGATTCAGGGACTGGTGTTATCACTACATCAAATTTTAATTTTGACAGAGAAACCTTGGATACATACAATTTAACTGTTATTGCGCAGGATCTTGGAAGTCCGCCTAAAACGGGATCCGCTCAGGTTTTCTTAAAACTGTTAGACGTAAATGACCATCGTCCGTTTTTCAGCCAAGACTATTTTCATACGGATGTATGGGCGAATGCTACATTGAACACAATTATAGTAACTTGCAAAGCATCAGATCCGGACTTCGATCATAATTTGGTTTATTCAATTATCAATATCACAGCTTTTGATGAAAAAAGTAAACCAATTAGTGCTTCCTTTGCCAAGGTTGGTATAATTTTTGACACTGATTTCTCTAAATATTTAAAATGCTTATCACAAGCAAATAATTGCCAGTACTTGAACTTAAAGTTGATTTTAAATGACATGGTACGAGTGGTCAATACCGACACCAAATGATAGTTACTGTTTTCGGAATATTAACATTGAAACTTTCAGCGTTAAATAATAACAATGTCAATAAATATTATCAAAATAGAAAAGGAAAATGTTCAACTGCAAGTCGTGTCCTTGGCAACATCCAAAGGAAATAAGTACATAAAGCATTACATGTGAATGATAGAACAACCAGATTAAATACCTAGCCGTGTTGTTTTTATCACAATTATTGGAGAGCTTACAACGTTAACCTCAAGAATTTGTTTATTTTCATTACACCAAATATTGTATTTTCAAAATCTATTTTGCAATCCTTTTTTCGGGAATATGTGTTTTTCACTACTTTAAAGCTTTGATAGACTAATTTAAACATGTCATTATTCATTTCTATTTTAGCAATATTTTGATATTGAGCCAAGCATCGGAAATGTCTACATCAAATCAAACTTTGATAGAGATGCGACTAAAACAATAATATTGACAATCCTTGTTAATGACACTAATGCAGTGGTAAATGCGCCTCAGAATGACACAGGTATGATTCGATTTGGTCATTAATGCAGTGTACAGTCAAACCTGTCTATAAAGCCAACACAAGGAAATCCGTAAAAATAGCTTTTTTGGACAGATGGTCTTTATAAACAAGTTCAAGAAATTTGAAAAAAAAACAGTTGGGATACAATTCTACTGGTCTTTATATGCAGGTGGACCTTATATAGAGGTGACTTTTAAGGCAGGTTGAACTGTATATGTATATATGTGCATTTTGCTATTGAAAATAAGATCCATCTAGAAAAACAATACATTGTAATTGGGGATTCTATATATGATTAAGAACATAACAGCGTAACTATCAAATTCTTTGCATGTTAACAAATACAATGGAAGGTTTTTTTTAATTCACAAATCTGCTTGAAATTTATACATGCAGTATAACAAGTTTAAGAAACTCTGGGAACACTTACGTCACTTTGTGTTGTACAAGTCCCATTCTCTTGTACATCTAATATTAGTGCACATTGTCCTAAAAGTATTTTTGATTTTCCTGTAGTATGTAACACGAATGTGTTCTCAAAAAGAAATTTATCATAATTCTTAAGGTTACAAATTAAAACTGCCAAATTGCATTTCTAGAGAACGTGTAGTCGCTTCATATCAAATGCAGTTAAGTGTACTCGTGATTTAATAGTAAACAATATAATTAGTATCTGTGAACTAACATGAGATGATTATTAGTTCTTTGATTGATATTTCAGCAATGTTTCTAACTAATTTCATACTCTTTATGTATATTTTAATTATTAAATCAACATTTCAATTTTGAACAAAACATAAATACCATTACAAGTCAAATGTACAACACCAAAAGTAAAAGTTTGAATCTTAATAAATGAAGTTAAACACATGGACTTCCGTCATGGAAGAGAGGCTGAGTGTTCCCACTTTGCAAACACTAACTGTCAATTTTGCAAAACTCGCATCATACTTGTCAACAATATTTTGATGCGCCTATAAAGTTTTTGGGTGACCTTGATAAGTCTACATTTGCAATATTAATGGGTCAACAACCTATTTGTAACTTGGATACTTGCTTCATTGTATAAAATTTTTGTATATGAACAAGCTCTACCATAGCGTGTTAACTGTGAAGCATACACACGTGAAGAGATAAAGCTGAGAAGCAGTTTTATTATTGCATAGGAAAGGATGCATGTTTGATTCGTGTCATAATTAAGGTATAATTCCAAAAAAGGTTTAAGCGTGTCATTTATTAAACTTCTCTAGGATAGATGATATTCACATATATAGTTTCTATATTTAGTATTATTACTAGATAGAAAGCCATCTATACATCTATCTGTTTGTGGAGTTGAATGGTTTGACGATGGTCTTCTCTCCTCCAGATTTAATCAGGTTATGCTTCGTATGGAGAAATTAATTAGCAAATCATTGTGTATAGTTGGTGGTCATTGGTATGTCGATTCTTTGATGTAAACTCTATATTGCAAACAAATTCATTGTATTGTCTATCAAAACCTCCTAATATTGTATCTTCAGGATGTAAATGTTTTGTTTATTTATCTTTTCAGCGATCGTTTCTATTACATTACGCGACATCAATGGCAATGCACCACAGAATGTATACCAGGGTAACTGTATTCAAGGATGTGCATGTAATGGTGAAACAGTGACAGGTAAGAGTTTCCATCAATTAAATAAAACAAAAACTAGATTTCATATAGACAACATGACTAGTAAGCGATTTATTTGAAAATCATTGAATGAAAACCTTGTAATTGAATGTTTTAATAATTAGAAGGTTGTAATTGACCATACATTATTGTATGCTAATTTATTTACTAAACAGTATACACTATCATATGGAAATGTTTTGCAGTAATATTTTGTTAAAGAATAAAAGAGTAAAAACCAGATACTTGGCAATTTACATCGCAATCAAAAAATCGACACAAGTTTTTACAAAAAGTGAGGAAATTATATGAAACACGACTATTTACAAGCTCTAGAACTAGAATTGCGATGGCATTTCGTAGTATAACTTACCTAACGTTTACAATTTGGAACTGCAATTTTTTAAATATAAAAAATGTGTATTTTGTCTCATATATACAAGTACTGCAGATTTTAACTCGTTTTGAAATAGAAAATATTGTAGTTTTTCCTAGGTAATGTATATTTTAATTTTCAACATAGGCATATATATATATACATGTATTATTAATTTATGACAAATCTTCAAATGTTAATATACAATATGGTAATAAATGATTATAGACAAATGATAAAAATAACCCCGTTATAACGGAAATTTCGGAACGTTTCGCGTTCGATATTGAAACATTATCGGTACAACGTAAGGTAAGTTCCTCTATTTTTCTTGTCTATGTATAATATTTCTAATTGCATATAAAAACTCATAAATAATGCGTTATATTATATTTTCTAAAACAACCAAACGAGTTTATTTATGTGCTGGAAAGTCAAATAAATACTATTTTGCCATCCGTTTATTAGATAACTACATGTATCAATGTGACAGGACACAAGGACAGCACAAGTCTTCTTTAAACCATCGTAGTTCCTGAATTATACAGCTTAAAATTTCTTTGATTAATAGTGTATTATTACAATTTAAAAAACCCAATATCCAGACGTTCTTAATCTGGTTTAGGTTTGGACTATCATCCGGTCCAAATTTTAATTCCCGGCTTACATTCCCTACAAGAAATGTGATACATGATGACTTGGGCTTAAATCACACCAGTCAATGTCCAAATGACAATGCTAAAATCAAAGTGATCATCATCACTTGGAAGACGTAAGAAATTATCTTTTTTTCTATTTATTTTCCTTTTTCACATCCAATATGAGAGAGAGAGAGAGAGAGAGAGAGAGAGAGAGATTTTACAATCTACATGTGGTTGTTATAAATAAGAATTATATTTAGTTAATAAATGCTATTCTGATCATGGTATTTTAAGAGGTAATGCAAGATCATGTGACGCGTGCCACAATGAAATAATTGTAATGATTGTAATGAAAATGGTTTATGCCGACCAATTCTAAGTTATTTGGAGTCAAACACTTGATGCGACACTAAGGTTTAGTAACTAGATATTGTTTAAACTGGTTTTGCATCTTTATTCACATTCAGAAGTTGTTTAGTACAATTCATAGAAAACTAATTAATTACGAGATATTTTAAAAAATTATATTAATTATATAATAATTATATATACATAATAATTGTGTTGTTTCATGTTTTGTTTTATATAAGTTTAATTTGTAATCTAATTCTTTCTCTATATTTTTCAGAGCTAATCCGAGGTAAACAGAAATAATGCCAAATGAAAAGACAAGATAATCTTTCTCTCCATGATGTTTTTCATTCGGAATTTGGTTCTGGTTTTGTTTGGATTTGACGGAATTGATATTGTACAGTATCTTTTATGTAATTAAGTTATATTGACTTCACGTTTTTTTAAGGAAAAGTGATAGATTCAGTTAAGACTATTTTGACTTAAATCTAATATATATTTTTAAAAAAAAAGTCAAATGTTACAACACACACACACACACACACCACACACACACACACACACACACGAAAGCATTAAAAAGACATAACAATATATTTGGCTTAAATTGTGAGGAAAAAATATTGAAATATAGACTCGATGATTTGTCTAGATTATATAGATAAATGGCACATGAATGATCTAATTATATAAAATTATCCCTTTCAGTCAACATTTTCTAGATGGAAGTTGATTACACTATGGAGGTTTTAGAAGCGATGATATAAAAGAGAAGGGGGTCATTATAGAGATGTATAGGGTCGATTATTTTAAGCCAGATGATAAGGTAAAACCAATAGAGGTGGTTTGAAATGAACACAATAAACAATTGATACAAAGCCAACAAAATTCTTCACTATAAAATACTGACAACGATTTATTTGAAAATGGACATGACAATACAATTGGAGACATAGGACGTTTAGAATAGATGTATCACCTTCTTGTTTGTATGACTTTTAAATGGTATATTCATAGAAAATTGACACAATTTCAATTTGAACATTTGTTGTTGTGAAAGTAGCCAACATAATTTACGGTTGTGTGGAAAAATAATTTTCTATGTATTGGATAACACTGTTTGACGTTTGGCGATAAGTGAAAGTCATCAGTGTATTTATTTCAATTTATGGGAAACGGCGGATTTTGAAGTTCTGCATTCTTTGCATAAATAAAACAGGAAACCCTTTAGAAATGCTATCGTATAGCAAACGACATTTACCTGTCTACCTGGCCTTTGATTTAATACATTTTTGTATAGGGATCACATCATTGGAAACATTTTTTATGTATAAACTGCGAATCCTAATACTATAAATGAATTCGGTGGATTATCCTATATGATTTCACCGAAAAAAGGTCAAATGGACAGGCCAATGCTGTTCACCTATACAAGTACATGTATATACAAGCGTCACAGATATTTAGTAGGTAATAAATATATAAATTATAACTTATCCTATTAGTATCTAGTATAACGTTTCCTATCCCAATATGTTTCCAATGACAGTAGTTAAAGCTTTCTCCTTTCATGAGCGACTATTTAAAGACCGAAAACGTAAGGCAATAGCTGTTTTATAATTATAACATTCTCTGTTTATATAGACAATGCACCACTTTAACGGTGTTATATTGTTTCAATCATTCATTGTTGCTTATGTTTCCTTTTTAGCTCACCTGACCGAAGGTCATGTGAGCTTATGGCATAGCGCAGCGTGTGTATGTGCGTGTGTGCGTGTGTGCGTGTGTGCGTCGTTAACACCTATTTTCGACTTCTCCTCTGAAACTACTGGACAGTTTTTAATGAAACTTTGTCAGAAGTATATATGGGCCGGTGCAATTCAGATTTGTTCGTGGCGTTGCCATGGCTACCATAACTAGGTCAAGGTGACCTAGGGGTGCAAAAATCTTAAAAAATCTTCTTCTCCGAAAGTACTGATTGGAGAAAAAATCTGATGTGATATTTGGCTTCTCTAGGGTCTTAAGCCTATAGTTTATTCATTTTGTGAAATTCGGACAAAAAATAGGTTACGCGTTTTTGCGTTTAATTTTGAAAAAATCGTAAAATAGCTTCAAATTGTTATAACTTGACTATTTGACCAGATAATGACATGGGGTTTTCAGTTTTGACATCTTCTTGTTAGTATCTTCAAATTGAGGTCAAGGTCAATTGTGAAGGTCGTGACCTAATTTTTTTTACCTCTGATTATAATTATTATCTCGAAAACTATAAACTTTTTGTATAGGCATGTATATTAGAATGTTGTAGGTATTGATACAACGATCATTTTGATGTATAGAAAAAGGTCATGGGTTCAAAGGTCAAGGTCACAGATGTGAAACAATACCGAAATGGTTAATTATCTTGAAAACTATAAACTTTTTGTATAGGCATGTATATTAGAATGTTGTAGGTATTGATACAACGATCATTTTGATGTATAGAAAAAGGTCATGGGTTCAAAGGTCAAGGTCACAGATGCGAAACAATACCGAAATGGTTAATTATCTCGAAAACTATAAACATTTTGTATAGGCATGTATATTAGAATGTTGTAGGTATTGATACAACGATCATTTTGATGTATAGAAAAAGGTCATGGGTTCAAAGGTCAAGGTCACAGATGCGAAACAATACAGAAATGGTTAATTATCTCGAAAACTATTAACATTTTGTATAGGCATGTATATTAGAATGTTGTAGGTATTGATACAATGATCATTTTGATGTATAGAAAAAGGTCATGGGTTCAAAGGTCAAGGTCACAGATGCAAAACAATACCCAAATGGTTAATTATCTCAAAAACTATAAACTTTTTGTATAGGCATGTATATTAGAATGTTGTAAGTATTGATACAACGATCATTTTGATGTATAGAAAAAGGTCATGGGTTCAAAGGTCAAGGTCACAGATGCGAAACAATACCGTAATGGTTAATTATCTCGAAAACTATAAACTTTTTGTATATGCATGTATATTAGAATGTTGTAGATATTGATACAACAATCATTTTGATGTATAGAAAAAGGTTATGGGTTTAAAGGTCAAGGTCACATATGCGAAACAATACCGAAATGGTTAATTATCTTGAAAACTATAAACTTTTTGTATAGGCATGTATATTAGAATGTTGTAGGTATTGATACAACGATCATATTGATGTATAGAAAAAGGTCATGAGTTCAAAGGTCAAGGTCACAGATGTGAAACAATACTGAAATGGTTAACTATCTTGAAAACTATTAACTTTTTGTATAGGCTTTTATATTAGAATGTTGTAGGTATTGATACAACAGTTATCATGATTTAAAGAAAAAAGTCATTGGGGTTTAGTATTTATGTTTTCTTTAAATCTATCAGCTAGCCATTAGTTGTCAGGTGAGCGTATCAGGCCCATGGGCCTCTTGTTTGTAAAACAAGTTATATAGACAAACAACATTGACTTGTCTGCTTGACCTTTAATCTAAATATTAATCAAAAACCAGTATATCGATAGGGAATACAAGTTAGTGTTTATTGTGTCTACTTCATGAAACGCTAATTTAAAAAAATACCTGCATGTTGGAAAATATTACTCTAAAGTTAGGTTCACCCGGTCTCATTCCCATTTGGAAGTCCACTTGTGTAACCCAATTTGTCAGTTTCAAACTTTTTACTTTACTTCGAGATTGATTAGTTTGTTTAATTTGTTTTATTATATAGTATATCTTAACTGCAAATCCATGCATTGGATTGGTCCACCTATATAAATATTCCTAATGAAAGGTCATGCGAACATGTCAATGTTGTTTTCATATACGTTAATTAACAATCTTTCATAGTTAAACTGTATTACAATGTTAACAAACCACTAAATTAACGAATATGTAATAAACATTACGGATAGTGTTACTACTTTTATAATAGCATCATGTCAGGTAATTACCACTACAATTTAAAATTCAAATATAATTTATTTAGTCTTTGTCTTTCCGTTATTCCTAAACTTTTATTTTGTTTAAGATGCGATACTGAAATTTAAAATCCAATTCCATGTCATTCCGTTCAGAAAAATATAATAATTGACAAAATGCTAAGGACAGCAAATACAAACATAACCGGTAAGAATAGTTATCTTACAAACCAATTATAAGTCCTAGAATAACTAAAATATGAGACATTGGTTTAAATCAAGTTCTCTCCCTTTAATTGTCAACCAAAAATGAATCAACCACCATTAACCAGCTATCGTTGTTCATCGACTATTCATTAGGAAATCTAATTTCGTTATTGTCCAGACGTGGTCAGATAACGACAATGAATTAATTAATATATGCACATATTTTTGTAATTTCTTTGTTATACATGCTGTATAAATTCACATAATTTCTATGGTAATATTGTCAGTATATACGCCTCTCTAGAAAAGAATTTTTGAGGAGCACTTAATTATCTATAGATAAGGGAAGGGTTTGCATGTATTATAATTGAATGCCATGCAGAGATATATCAGATCACGATTGCATTAATCTTATAAATTCACTTACTCGATCAGATTGCTTCATTGATTGAATGGGGTTTAACGTCCCAGTCAATTTTTTAACCTTTGAAATGTGCTAAGGGTAATGTGCTAGGAGGGTTTTTTTACGCTTCACGCTTGCAAAGCAATGATGTTTAAGGTTTCTCCCGAAGGCTCGTTAACAGTAAAGAGCCTTTTAATCCATCTTCCCATCGATGTGTTCTGTTGATAAGTTCAAATGTATGATTAGTGTTCTGTAAATAAAAAATACATGTACTTATCTTTTTGTCTTTTTAGCTCACCTGGCCTAAAAGGCCATGTGAGCTTTTGCCATCACTTTGCGTCCGTCGTCGTCGTCGTCGTCGTCCGTCCGTCGTTAAAGATCCACTCCTCAGAAACCGCTGGGCCATTTGCAACCAAACTTTGTCACAACAGTCCTTGGGTGGTCTACTTTAAAAATTGTGTCCGACATGTCCGCACCTAATCCAAGATGGCCGCCAGCTGGTAACATAGATTAACATTGGACCCTATGGGAAAATATGTTCAAAGATATTTTTCTCTGAAACTACTGAGCCAATTGGAACCAAACTTGGTCACAGTAGTCCTTAGATGGTACCTTCTGAAACCGGTGTTTTTTAAGTCTGCACCTAATCCAAGATGGCGGCCAGCGAGGAACATAGGTTAACATTGGACCCTATGGGAACAATATCAAAGATCTTTTTCTCTAAAACCCTTTAGCCAATGGAAACCAAACTTTGCCACAATAGTATTTGGATGGCCCCCTACAACATTGGGGTTTTTGAGGGCCACACCAAATCCAAGATGGCCGCCAGCGGAGAACATATTTTAACATTGGACCTTATGGGAAAATACGTTCAAAGATATTTTTCTCTGAAACTACTGAGCCAATTGGAATTAAATTTGGTCACAGTAGTCCTTAGATGGTACCTTCTGAAACCGGTGTTTTTTAAGTCTGCACCTAATCCAAGATGGCGGCCAACGGGGAACATAGGTTAACATTGGACCCTATAGGAACAATATCAAAGATCTTTTTCTCTAAAACCCTTTAGCCAATGGGAACCAAACTTGGCCACAATAGTCTTTGAATGCCCCCTTCAACATTGGGGTTTTTGAGGGCCGCCCCAAATTCAAGATGGCCACCAGCAGAGAACATATTTTAACATTGGACCTTATGGGAAAATACATTCAAAGATATTTTTCTCTGAAACTAGTGAGCCAATTAGAACCAAACTTGGTCACAGTAGTCCTTAGATGGTACCATCTGAAACCGGTGTTTTCTTAAGTCTGCACCTAATCCAAGATGGCGGCCAGCGGGGAACATAGGTTAACATTGGACCCTGTGTGAACAATATCAAAGATCTTTTTCTCTAAAACCCAATTCTTTAAAGCCAATTGGAACCAAACTTGGCCACAATAGTCTTTGGTGGCCCCCTACAACATTGGGGTTTTTGAGGGCTGCACCAAATCCAAGATGGCCACCAGTGGAGAACATATTTTAACATTGGACCTTATGGAAAAATATGTTCAAAGATATTTTTCTCTAAAACTACTGAGCCAATTAGAACCAAACTTGGTCATAGTAGTCCTTAGATGGTACCTTCTGAAACCGGTGTTTTTTTAAGTCTGCACCTGATCCAAGATGGCCGCCAACGGGAAACATAGGTTAACATTGGACCCTATGGGAACAATATCAAAGATCTTTTTCTCTAAAACCCTTTAGCCAATGGGAACCAAACTTGGCCACAATAGTCTTTGAATGCCCCCTTCAACATTGGGGTTTTTGAGGGCCGCCCCAAATTCAAGATGGCCACCAGCAGAGAACATATTTTAACATTGGACCTTATGGGAAAATACATTCAAAGATATTTTTCTCTGAAACTAGTGAGCCAATTAGAACCAAACTTGGTCACAGTAGTCCTTAGATGGTACCATCTGAAACCGGTGTTTTCTTAAGTCTGCACCTAATCCAAGATGGCGGCCAGCGAGGAACATAGGTTAACATTGGACCCTATGGGAACAATATCAAAGATCTTTTTCTCTAAAACCCTTTAGCCAATGGAAACCAAACTTTGCCACAATAGTATTTGGATGGCCCCCTACAACATTGGGGTTTTTGAGGGCCACACCAAATCCAAGATGGCCGCCAGCGGAGAACATATTTTAACATTGGACCTTATGGGAAAATACGTTCAAAGATATTTTTCTCTGAAACTACTGAGCCAATTGGAATTAAATTTGGTCACAGTAGTCCTTAGATGGTACCTTCTGAAACCGGTGTTTTTTAAGTCTGCACCTAATCCAAGATGGCGGCCAACGGGGAACATAGGTTAACATTGGACCCTATAGGAACAATATCAAAGATCTTTTTCTCTAAAACCCTTTAGCCAATGGGAACCAAACTTGGCCACAATAGTCTTTGAATGCCCCCTTCAACATTGGGGTTTTTGAGGGCCGCCCCAAATTCAAGATGGCCACCAGCAGAGAACATATTTTAACATTGGACCTTATGGGAAAATACATTCAAAGATATTTTTCTCTGAAACTAGTGAGCCAATTAGAACCAAACTTGGTCACAGTAGTCCTTAGATGGTACCATCTGAAACCGGTGTTTTCTTAAGTCTGCACCTAATCCAAGATGGCGGCCAGCGGGGAACATAGGTTAACATTGGACCCTGTGTGAACAATATCAAAGATCTTTTTCTCTAAAACCCAATTCTTTAAAGCCAATTGGAACCAAACTTGGCCACAATAGTCTTTGGTGGCCCCCTACAACATTGGGGTTTTTGAGGGCTGCACCAAATCCAAGATGGCCACCAGTGGAGAACATATTTTAACATTGGACCTTATGGAAAAATATGTTCAAAGATATTTTTCTCTAAAACTACTGAGCCAATTAGAACCAAACTTGGTCATAGTAGTCCTTAGATGGTACCTTCTGAAACCGGTGTTTTTTTAAGTCTGCACCTGATCCAAGATGGCCGCCAACGGGAAACATAGGTTAACATTGGACCCTATGGGAACAATATCAAAGATCTTTTTCTCTAAAACCCCTAAGCCAATTGGAACCAAACTTGGCCACAATAGTCTTTGGGTGGCCCTCTACAACATTGGTGTTTTGAGGGCCACACAAAATCCAAGATGGCCGTCAGTGGAAAACATATTTTAACATTGGACCCTATGGGAAAATAAGTTCAAACATATTTTTCTCTAAAACTACTGAGTCAATTGGAACCAAACTCGGCTACAATAGTCATTGGGTCTTTACATTTGGTATTTTAAAATAACATCTGCATTTAAAAATCAACTCCTGTGAAACCACTTGGCCAATTGCAATGATATTTGGTATGTATCTTAGTCTTGGAGAGTACATGTCAGTCTGCCATATGACTTTTGTCTTTGACCTAAACTTAACCCTCCAGTGACTATGTTGAACTTTTTGGATTAGGTCAGTTTCTCTGAATCTTAAATACTACACATGGTAGGTCAATGATATTTGGTATATAGCTTGATCTTGGATAGTACATCAGTCAGACTGCCTTATGGCTTTTGTCCTTGACCTTAATTTCATGGTCCATTGACCAGTTTTTGGATAAGGAAAATTTCTCAGGTATTATACATGAAAAGTCGATGATACTTGGTATGTATTGTCTCAAAATTTTGAAATATGGTTTAGTTTTGAAAGGAAATAATATTGAAATTTTGTGGTAGAAATAAATATTGTGTAATAAATTTCAAGCATTTATTTAAACATCAGACAATCTGTTGATTTTCATTCTGCAACAGCTCTACCTAGGTGAGCTATACAGGCTCCTGGTAGCCTCTAGTTCCAACTCCTTATTACTCCTGCATTTGAAAGTATGAAACTATTGAACTGTTTAGAAATGACCTGTATAGTGTCATAACTGCCAATACCAAAGGAAAAATGAATTTGCTAGCGCGGTATGATTAGTTTGCTTTGCGCGGCAATGGAAGTTATAGCACTTTAGCACTATAAACGCCATTTCTAGACAATTCAATGATTATATTTACATTTCGCAATTTTTGAAAATCTTGTTTTTGTTTTTGAATTCTGAAATAAATTTAAAACACTGTCGTTTACGACATGCAATTCCAATTGCTGGAACTGCCAATCAATGACGTCACGGCAATAGGTGTAAGAAACCGATGAGTGGAGTCACATTAGCAAATCCTATAGCTTCATTTGGTCTCAAACAGAGTTTAATACAAGCAAACTATAAACATGTGAATACTTGTCAAACAAAAACATAGCGCCTATGTCCTAATCATAATTCGAAAACAAGTAAAAACTTTTAAAACTGGAAATTTAGGTTAAACACATGAACTCTTGCATTATTCATAGATTTGGTGTTGCATTAAAACTTGTTTAAAATCATTATTGAAAGGCTTGGCTTATGAAACCCCTCAACAAGTGTTATGACCATCATTTAGAATGATGTCTCTGTATTCACAATCTATCTTGACTGTATTTATTGTCCCATAGCTCCTTTCATTCTCAAAAAATGTTATTTTATTACACACGAGGCCAGTGTAGCCAGTGTAGTGTAACTATTGGTACTTACCTTCCGGCGCAACTGGCTTCACTTTTCTTGTGGAAGTTCATGTGTTCAACTTTTACATGTTTTACTTTTTTCTTATTTCAGTATTAAGTCATTAATTTTATTTATTTATTTATTTATTTATTTATTTATTTATTGAACATGATATGGGATGTTATACAGGCATTATTAGCATTATTAGAATTGTTTCCATCCGCTTCGTATCAGAATTATTTCATTCTTCTTTTCATGATTATAATGTTAGTGGTGTTACATATCTTGAAATTGGATAAAGCTTTTCATGCTTAAAATGACAACGAGATGAATATTTTAAATAAATAATCATGAATGATTACTATGTAGTTATCGAAAAAACTCAGAAATATGTCCAAATTACAGTCTGAAAACCAAAGTAAAACTCTCTAAAACTGGTAAATTAAGACAAACACGTGAACTTCCACCATGCATATGTACGTTAGGCTCTGGAAAGGTAAAGGAGGGGGGCTCAATGTCTGTCAAAATAAATTGATGCCAATAAAAACACTTGAACCCAATCAATAGTCAATGGATTCCGTTGTGCATTATAGCATGTGGTCGAAATCACAGAGTTTATAATCAGTGATTTTTATGCTTGTTTTCTTGGCTTGTTTTCTGGATTCGTTTGTCTGTATGTTGTCACGTGTTTTTGTGATATTAGTTTCTCTCGCTCAATACTGGCAGGTACATTGCAAATATTGTTCATTTCTATCCTTTCTTAAAACAGATGAAATTTTAGACACTCAGAATTGTTCAATATACTATACATTTAATAAAGCTGTGTAACGAAATGGTCACATTGCATTAGAAATCCCAAGACTCAATATACAATGTAAATGGAATTAAAGACTCTTTGCTGGAGCGTAATGCACAATTATTGTACCAATTTAAAAGTTTTATAGTTATATCTTATATTTTCTTAAATCAATAAGTCGGTTTAAAGTATCGTAAATTAAATTGCTGATATAATAACAGTACAGCGATGATTTTTCAAATCCGAGCTGGAAAACGATACATTTTGAATGGGTAAATAAGATGCATATTGATTGAATGTGGTTTTACGTACCAGTCAAGAATATTTCACTTATATCAATACGTCAGCAGCTATAGGTGAAATTTCAGTAAGTTTTACCTTTGTAGTGCGCTCTGGGTAATGCGCAGGGAGCGTTCTTTATCGTACAACGCTACCCGTGACACGTGATATCGAATTTAAGGTTTCTTCTGATTATATTATATTATATGATATGGTTTATTTATTTCCGGTGTCTGGTTCTGAGGATAAAATTTTTACAATACTGGTTGGGAACATAAAGTCGCTTACACATTTACTATTTCATGTGTCTATATGTAATGAAGCCCAATAGTGACCGACTAGATGAACATCTTCAATCAAATTGGAGATGATAACCTATTTAGAGAAAATGGAGTTCACCAGTGTACCACAGGATAATCCTCAATGTTCGTGCGGAACTATTATTATCATTTAAACGGAACCGCAAACTTTCACGGTGTCTTTCAGAAATTTGCGAATTAAACTATGTCCATGATTTTCAACACGAAAATATATTGGTCGGTGACAACGTAGTACATCGGGGAACCTCATTTCAACCTGTGGTTTTGGTGCATCCAAATTTCGACACTTTTCAAAACCTTTTTTCAATATTTAAAAGAGTAAAAATGAATGAATTCCAGTTTGGTTAAAGAAGTTTTGTTTGTTTGCAGTACGTTGTGCACCAGTTTAATGTGGACCCGGATTGATTGCGCTAACGTGCTTGCTTAAACTAATGATCAAACTTTGAGGGACAGTGTGCCTCTTTCGAAAAGTTTAATTTTGTACGTAAATATAAATGCGTTCCTGGCCATGAAAACGTCAGGGAACAGACGTTACCGTCAGTGCATGCTAACTGCTGCTTCCGCACTATTTTATTACAAATAATTTTATTTTGCTGTATGAACTCGGAACCCCGGTTTAACACCTTGTATAGACGATGTTTCACACATTGCACCGCATTAATAAAAATGTTTGGTCAAATTAGACGGGGGGGGGGGGAGGAAATTTCACACTACTCAGCCGGCCGTTGATGATTCGGCGTCGGTTTCGAATTTGGCCGGTTCAAGATTTCAATAACGTTTTGCATTTCCCTAGAGTGCAAAAAATAGATACCATGTTTTTACCAGACTAACGGATTAATGGAGCATTTGATGGAGAAAGTTCGTCAGTGTGCTAACTTAGGTTTCTCCAGTCACTTCAGTTTTCTTCACTATCATCTGAATTTACCGTCTCGATATAAGTGAAATACTTGAGGTGCTAATACTCCACTCCTTTACAATTTGTGGATGGTGGTTTTTGGTAAATAATGTGACGTAGCATATAAATGACATTCGCATGTATTCACTAATACACTACTTTGTTTTGTTGATATTGTGATGTGATGAAAACAACACCGAATTATATCACATTCGAAACTATTGCCACAAAAGTGGAACATATCGCTTATTATTATTTTTACAGATTCTATAATACAAACACAGTTTTGCTATTTTTGTTTTCTTTTTATTACGTTTTATGTCAAAACATATTTACAAATATTGCTATTTAAAGTAATAAACAATAAATGGATTACAGTGTATATGTTTACAAATAATATGAAATGATAAAAAACATCATTTATATATAAATGAAATGAGAACAGACGATAAAGCATATATAAACATTGAAAACTTTTAAATGATTTTTATATATAAAAAACTGGACTTTAAACTATGGGCTTCAACTCGCCCTAAGGGAAAGGATGATAGTCGATAATTTGCATTCGATTTCACATCCAATACATGTAGATGTTTCTCATAATGGCGGTATTTACAAGTTTCCATTGTTGTATAGGCTTTCGTGGTAGTTTGTAGCATACATGATCGCTAATGAACATGGTGATTTACTCTATTATGTTTTATTTAATGATTCTAATTAATTTTTGTGTTTATTTCTTCTTCTTTCCGACCTGGTTGATTGGACCTTGTTGAGGACATGCGTTCATTGTGCAAGATGCCTGTAAAATAAGAAAGTAAGAACATTATAAGTTAAAACGGAATATTATGCGTTAGACAACGTTATAAAGAACTAAGTTCTTTATCTTTGGCGTGTCTCTGTGTGTAATAAACAAAACCCGATATGAATACCATATGTATTCCCTCATAGCCCGTTTTATATATTATTTGATTAGAAAGCTTAAAGATGGTTTGATTCCTTCATTTTTTAAACTTTTTCTGTCGCTACTACAATTTTAGCGGAGTGTACAAATGGAAGTCCTTCCAAAAACTCATCATTCGTCATTATTGACAGAAATATATCGAGTTTTTGAGTGATTACTAATAGACCTATAGACGCACATTAACGGTTAAAGGTGACATACTAATAATTTGTAATCTGTCTGACGATTTCTTTACACCCGAGACTTGTGACTGCCGGGCAAAAAAATGTACAAGTGTAATGTTACAAGATATAGAGATCAATGCGGGATGATTTAGCTACAAGGATAATTTTATTTTAAATAAATCATAAAGAAATTAAGGTTGTATTAATTAATGTCGTAATGTACACCCAAGGGGGTGCATCAAAATGTTAGGTACTACAGTATATTGGTAAACTAATTCGAACGCATCCTTAGGAGATTGATATATGAACTTTATAAGCAGTTCGTTACATAAAGCAAAAGGCTTCATATAATGGTGATCACTGTAACAGCGTTTACTGCGCTTATTTAAACATCGAATTTAAATTTAATTCAATTAAAAAAAATAATAAATAAATAAATAAATAAAACGTTTAACTACAATAAAACAGCGAGCCATAGTTTACCTATAACGCTAAAAACTGCAGGTCTTTCTACTTTTAATTTTGTTGGGTATTTTGTGCGTTTCTGGGTGCATTGTGTATAATAAAACATACGTTTTTAACTTATATTTTTTTATTTTTAATATTTATTAAATACTAACCTGTCCGTCTGGGCTGTTACAGGTGCATACATTTCCACACTGGTCAATTTGACGCTGTTGTCCGGTGGGGATAAACATTTGGTTTTGTGCACGACAACCTAAAAAAAGACAATAAAAATTTTTGTTAGTACACAAACGTCAAGTTTATTGACCGAGTGATAAAATATTTGTCGATATAAACACACAATAATGTGTCAAATATATCGCGATATTGACTGATTTATGGAATTGGCGAATGAAAGGTTTAAACGCCGCTTGTGTCGATTCATGGTCTAGAGTTTAATTCAAGAACAAACACACCGGTTCATGCCTAAATCTCATTCCCAAAGCAAAGTGAAAACTTTGAAAATTGACAAATGAAGTTAAACGCCAAGGAAGTGAAGTCGGGGTAAATAAGTGATTTCGAACCCAGCACTTGAACTTGTGCTAATTTCAAAATCATCATAACCAAACCCTATTGAAGAATCTAGGACAGACATCGGTTATCATCGGGTACATCTCCTATACTATCTAACTCAATGTTTACCTTTTTTAAATTACAAGAAATCATATGTTAATTGTTTATGTTTTATGCACAAAACCTTAAAAACTGCATCAAAATCAACGTAACAGTGTAGCTACATGCATTTCAGTTTCAAAAATGGCAGTAAATGATACACATGTATATATTTTTTGATTATCGGGGATATTCGAAGCAATAGTTTTCCCTTTTATGTTAACAAGTTTCTGATTACATAATGTCTAAACCGTCAATTGTGGTTCGCAAGCGTTACACTTGATATTCATAGCTGTTTATGCGGAACAGTTTTTCCATAGCATACGACATTGCATAAGTGACGTTTTCCCGTACAAACCGTCAATTGCGTCTTTTAATGAACGTTCCACACAAGCGTTTATGAGCATACATATCATCACGTGATACGCTGGCGAGCTCCATTGTGATGGAATTTTCTATCGAATTAAGAATTTAATCATATCTTCAAGATTGATAATGATATACAATATACATTGTGTTTTCAAGTTGGAAATGTCTTAATTTGGCTTACCTGTCATACATTGGCATCGAAGAATTGGAATCCATGTTGGGCACATGTACTGGCTAGGTGTCATACCATTCATATATACGCACTGCTGTCCTCCGGGGCATCCTCTGTAATAGAATTAAAATTGTTTCTTTTTAACTTGATACTTTGATATTTTCGTGATGTTTTAATTTTCGTTGTTTTCATGGATACTCTTACCCACGAATTAAAAAGTCAACGAAATATTATATAATACAAACTTAACTTAAACGGTAATAAAACCAAAAATTTACCATCCCTCGAAATGCACTTTTTCGTAGGACCACAAAAAATTTGAAACCATGATTTTACAGTATTTTGATAAAACCGAGAATGGTGAGTTACGATCATAAATTACATTTAGACGTTTAATCCCTTTCTCTTTCAAAAGTAAAATTTGGCTATATTCACTTTTTCAAAATTTATATCCTCCATAATTGATTTTAATGTTAATGAAATTTATATGCTAGATATATTATCGAATAAATTGCTAATTGTATATTTTGGTAAACACATATAAAATACTATTAAGCACTTACAGTTTTTTTTCATTTTCCTTCTTTGAATTGAAAGCAGATTTAAAAGAACATTAACTAAATTGGCGGTGGATTAAGTTTTAGGGGTTAATAATCCAACATAGATACATTTATATAATTTTAAATTGCAGTCGAACAAACTTCAATTTTCTTTCTTTTTTAGCAGTTGATAGGTCTACGTTTAGCAAAGCAGTTTGCCCGCATATTCAATTAAATTTGTATTTTTTATTTTTAAAGATATATTTTAGAAGTTTTGACATGATATACTTTGTAGAAAGTTGAAAGATCAAATATACTGATTAATAAATATTGATATGTGTTGCTTTGATCATGAATCTACTAACCTGCTCTGACAAGAGTTAGGGTTAAACTGTCCTGGAAATCCCATCTGGTTTCCAAATCCGCTTTGCATTCCAAATCCGTTTTGCATTCCAAATCCGTTCTGCATTCCAAATCCATTTTGCATTCCAAAACCTGGCTGCATAGGATTGTTGAATCCATTTTGCATGCCAAATCCATTTTGAAATCCTGATTGAGGAAATTGGTTAAATCCGGTTTGAATTCCTAAGCCATTTTGTTGAAATCCTTGTCCTGGGAATCCTTGTCCCGGGAAACCTTGGCCTGGTAATCCGCCAGGTCTACCTGGAAATTGTTGCCCTGGAAATGAAAATCCACCTTGAGCATTTATTGCTGTGCTAAAGACAGATACGATCAAAAATAAAGTATAAATATCCATTTTTGAAGGACAGGTGTAAATGCTTAAAGAAAGTTTTTGATATTGAATGATATTTTTATTTTTCTTTTATAATACTGTCACGTTCGGTGTAAATCCGTTCGCTGGTTGGTTAATTCGTTTCAACGTCAGCCTGACATTCATGTCAATTTCATGATTGATCTGATTAGTCGACAGTCCAGTAATACCGATAGATGACCCACCATTAGTAAGAAATCTTAAACATTCCTTAACTCTGAGTTTAGTTACTTATATAAATAATATATAACATGCAGGATTTATGAGACATTTTTACCCCTGAAGTGTACATAGCGTCATAGAAAGGGAGCAATTTTGAAAACTTTATACAAACTGTGATTCGTTTAAGTCATGTGTCAAAATTGAAATAAGAAAATTAAAATGCGATGATGTTTTAGTATGCAAAGATTTTTTGAATTTTTAATTCCAAATGTATTCATAATATGGTCAACTACTAATAATAATAAGTAATGACGGATGAACATAAAATGCAGATGCACTGAGTACATCACTAATGACAATTTAAAGAAGGTTGCAATTAATTAGTCATTTTGCGATAATATGTCATCTACAAATTATTTTTTTTAAATGTAGAGAAACAATTTTGCAATTTGAATTGTTTTTATTTAATATTTGCAAAAAAATAGGAAATAAATAAAACAATAAAACACTGATTTCCGAATCATGTTGCATACACAGTAGGAACCCACATTTTTTTAAATAAAAAAATCATATTGAAATATATATTTGCGTTTTTTTAAACAAATGTGTTAAATTTAATATAAATACTCCGAGAACAAGAAGAGAAGCAATGATCAATGATCAAAATAAATAAATAATACAAGACAAAAATAGACACATAATGAAACCACAAATCTTAAGAGTCCCGACTTTTGACAGACAACACATTTATGAGAAAATGCATATGCATGACCCGAAAAGACGAGTATTTCAAAATTAAAACCCCGTTATGTTTACCATAGAAACAACAATCAGACACGTATAAATTGTCCATAAAACACGACTGAATTAATTTTGATTGAAACTAGTCAAAATAATCATTTTTAAGGATATACACTTAAAAATTATAATTCAAAATCGATTGTCTTTGGTATTGTCAGACACTTAATGATTGTGCTTCTTTTTTACATTTATGTCGATACAACTACGTTTATTTCTTTAAAATTGCTGATCAGAATAGGGTACAGAGGCAACATTAAGGTCAATATGCTTTTCATTAACAACATTTACAATTACTTTCTGTTCGTTGAATTTGATTCTGGTTTTGTCTGCCCAGTGTATCTGCATTGTCCTTAAACAAAAGCGCATAACCGTTTATGGCATATATAGAACGCGTCTTTTGCAAACAATGCTTATGCAATTGCTTACCTCCAAGGCTGTTTAAAGCTATATATGCGTTACCAAAGTGTTATTGAAACTACAAAATGTTTAAAAAAAACTTGCTATAAAAATAGAATTTTCACTTTAATTATCTCTTTTAAGAATAACTAGTATTTTCGATCATTAAGAACCCCAAACTATAGTGAGTAGGACTAATGAATACCCTACAGATAGCATATAGTACCAACTGATTTCTGAATAGAGTGTTCATGAAGTTTTTTAGAAAGTGATGAAAACTGTAGAAGATATATAGGGATACTAATTACATATGAGTTGGAATTTTACAATTTTTAGTCTAAATGTCCGAAAAATTGCGTTGAAAATTAGGTACTTGTTTTGTCAAACGCCACACAAAATAGCAAGGCTTAAGGAGTTCGGTTGTTGCTTGCTAAAGAAAATAACGGTAGATGTAAATGCTCTTGTTCATGTAAAATGTTAAGATGTTGAAAAGAGGAAACATTACAGTTCTTCAGATTGGAAGCTATATAACACAGCTTTCAATCCAACGGTCAGATTTCCTTTTTATGCAACAATATACCTGCTACCCTCCTTTTTTTTAATTGTTTCAACGTTAAAACGCTATGGCAGAGCTTGTTCCCACAACCGAAACTAAATACAATGAAGCAAGCTAGCGAAATGCCTACAAATAACATTTGATAGCTACACAGAAAGATGCTTACCCTTCTGTTACACCCGGTCTCACTTACCTTGTGGCAGTTCACGTGTTTAATTTAATTTGTAAGTTTTCATAGTTGTATTCTGCTTTTTGGGAGTGGGATTTGGACCTGGATTGGTATATTTTGATTTTGATTTGATACTAGTAATTGTTTAAATTGATTTTTAACATAAAGTAAAAATTATTATTTCCGCAATACATAACATACAAATTTTTGCTAACCATCTGGTTAAGCTAACTAAGCTTTGAACAGCCGATCCCAGAAAAAATTGCCGAATTTGTCTCAAACAAAACCGACCACTAGATAAAAATTATGATGTCCTTTGCTTATTCTAAGTTCTTTTGCAGTTGTCATAATATAATGGTTATAAATTTATAATTTTCAGTGCCATTATGATCCTCACAATTTGGACAGAGCTTGGATAATACGCATTAAAGAGCTTGACTTAGTTTTAGTTTAAACAATATTTTATTTAATTCATAAATACATAAGTAAATACATAAGTAAATAGATAACATATACAAATGTAGAAAATAGGATTCGGGAACAAGCCAGGTGCTTATATTAACCCGTCTCCATATCTGAAAGTTACAATTTTTGACCGATGAATATATATATATATTATATATATATATATGAATATACATATATATATATGGGGAGAAAAAAATATTATGAATTATAAATAAGATAGTGTACCATTAAACAATTAATAAATTATAAATCAGTGTACCATAAAACAATTAATAAATAAATTAATCCGTGTACCATAAATATCAAAAACGCTTAGTGAGTTCAATATATCTTTGGACAGTTGAAAAAATTCTATTATTTTGTGCGTCGGAAAGTAAATCTGCGTCACCATATAATAATAAATCAATGGTAATATTATAACTCTGTTCAAGTTTGGAGATTGTGCTTTGACGAATAATGTTGTATTTTTAACACTTTAGCAAAAAATGAAAAGTAGACTCTACTTCACCACATGAACACCGAAAACTGTAAATTAAATTTTTATCAAATAGATGTTTATTTAAAGAACTGCATTTCGTTCTAAGTCTAGCGTGTTGAATTTGACCTTTGCGTGATCCTGAAGAATAAAAAGAAGGGACTTTAGAATTCATGTCAATAGATTGTTTAAAACCATAAAGCAAACCATTTCTTACATCTTGGGGAATTTCGTTCCAATCTCTAATGGTTTTAGGGAGAAATGAATTGTAATGAAAATGTGTTCTACAACGAGTAGTCAGTAAACGATTTTGTCTAGTGCCGTAACGATGAGTATAGTCATTGGGAATTAAGTTTGTCAAATAATCAGGTGTCAGTCCGTGGTACATTTTGTAAAATTGTATCAGTCGATGTTTCTTCCGTCTGTCGTGTAATGTGTCCCATCCAGTCTCTTTGTATAAACGAAAAATGCTAGTCAGCTTGGTAGCTCCAGTTACAATTCTGGCTGCTTCTAAATAAATGTTTTCAAGTTGTTCTGTCAAGTTGTCAGTTATATTGTCGCATACTATGTCAGCATATTCTAATAAAGGCCTTATAAAAGTTATATATATTTTTTCTAGACTGTGACGGTCGAGTTTATACTTAAGTTTTCTCAGGAGGGAAAGTCTGTTATTAGCTTTTGATAAAATGGCAACTATATGATTTTTCCAGGAACCATCAGAGGAAAACAATATGCCAAGATGTTTGTGGGTTTCGACTTCGGTTATTGGAGTGTGATTCATATAAAGTTAGGGATGAAAGGGCATAGATGTTTTGCGTGAAATAATCATGGATTCTGTTTTTTTGGGGTTAAATATGACCAGAGCTTGACTTGTAGAAAGGGTCTAGCCCAATCACCTGTCACACGTTTTTTGTTTTGGACAACTATTATATATTAACTGTATAATATATATTTCGAAATGATAAACGTGACATGCATCAATATAATGTGAATATAATAAAATAATGTGCCTCTTCTACCATCTCCGTTGGTTTTTGAGGGAATAAAAAACTTGAACCTATTTTATTACGCCAGTGCAATAAATAAATACTATCGCTGGCTTAAAACATTCTGATTACTTTTGAATATACAGTACACACCTGTCGAATTTTAACGTTTAACTAACGAATTAGTGCCGATTGACAGCAGTTAAATTTTGGACTATTTAGCTATATCTCGACAGCTTAGAACTATTTAATTATCTCTCTACCATTTATCGACCACTAGCTATCCATATCTCGGCCACTTGGGAGCCGAACCTCGACTCTCAGTGTTAAACTTTCGACAGGTCTGTACTATACCGCTAACAAACTGATTATTCACAATTTTCTAATTTGAATCTTATAAGAACATTGTACAACGACATAAATATAACACCATTTGTTCGGAAATCGTTTTAGCAATCGACAACATTCATCGAAATACTGCAGCCTCCATTGTAATCTCTAAAACTTCAACACTTTCTTGGAACTTAATACTACCTTCGAAATTCTCTTTGTACTATATGCAATTTGTTTGATTAAATATTTAAGATATCCATCTGTCTCTCTGTAATTTGGGGGTTCTTTTTAATGATACTTGTTGCTGGTCTAAAAAGAGGGCACATTTGGTGTCAGAATAAAACCTTTTAAATAATTTTCGTCATATCAAGTTAGGTCCAATACGCAACAGAATGTGCAGTAAAACTGGCTATCATGTCTTTCAGAAAAGTTTAAAAATTACAAAAATACAGGATACATTATGCCTTTATTAATTTTAAATGATTATATATTTGTGAAATATGTATGAAAACCAATCGGGTTTACTATGAAATTCAAAATTAATTAATTGCTATTTAATTCCGTCATTAAGTCAACGCCATCCAAATAAATACGGAATGACATTACCGACAGAACAGTGTTTATGATTAATGACTATGTTACAGAAGGCGGTTTGTTATTGAGACGCCGTTTGAAAACGTAAAAATGACATCTTATAACCAATAAATAAATAAATAAATAAATAAATAAATAAAATAAAATAAAATAAAATAAATAATAAATACATAAATAAATAAAGCAACAATATTTATTTTCATGAATTCATGTCGCATTTTCTATATAAACAACATTGCTTTCATGAATTGCAAGTCATTACGGTAGGTACCGAGCTATGAGACTTGTGTCACTGTAAACATATAAATCATTTCAATAAAAAAAGTGTCATTAACAAATATTTGATGAATTAGTAAACAAAGTTAATGACCAAAATTTGATTTAATGTTAAAACACGCAGTTACATATCACAACTATTTACACGATAATGGTGCGATGTCCAGTCAGCTACATGTCCCGTCAAGTGGTCATTCGACCATGAAAGTTTGATGTGACAGATACGCCAAAGGCATTACCGTTATTATTTTGGCCAGTGGGTGATATGTTATTTTCGACTTATTAAAAAAATTTAAACGAAGGAACATTATAGAAGTCGTGGTACTTAAATAAGCAGTTATTATTCAGAAGGGACAATTTTCAAAAAAAAAATCCTCTAAAACACCGTTACATAAATATTTTTGCATCCATGTACTTAACAATGGATGCGTTTGGCAAAATTAGGATCAATGACCCCATGTCCCTGTTCTAGAATGAACACTGGTTCATGTACAAGACTTACATTGGGCAATTCGTTTTTAAAATAGTTCGTACTTTTTAAAAGACCCTTGTTGAAATTCAAGTACATGAACAAAACATTTAATGGCAAGGACCATCTCTTGTTGTTTAGTAGTAATTATTACGAGGTATATAAACTTAAGTTTTCTAACACCAATTGAAACTGTCATTACAACCCAAGCTCTAGTTATTGGGGTTATGCAATATTGGTTTTGGGGTGTTGCTTAGGTATTGCTAAGAGAACCTAAAATCAATTTTGAAAGAGTTTAGAAACTGTTGAGCTATCCTGTCTGTATTTTATGAATATTTCAAAATTTAATGACTAATTTAAAAGGGTTTTCGATGAAGAGAGACCAGAGGAAGAAATCGAAACCGAGTATTTTCGGTATTATTTCATTCGTTCATCTAGTCGGTTATAATGAAAAAGTGTGATCCTGATAACAAGCACTTGCGCGTCTGTATTAAATTATATACCCTGGAAAATTTGGAAAGATCGGTGGTTTTTTTCTTATTACCTACATATTTTACAAACTCAAGAAGCAGGTACACTAGAATTTTTATAATTTAAAATTTAACATGAACTAATATTTAGTAGTGACACTCAACCAAACTCACTTCAGAAGTCCACAAGTACACAAGTAGTATTAATTGATTAAGTGTTTGTCAGACAGCTGGCGATATTGTGAGACAATTATACATACCGACTTCATATGCTCAACTAGTAGACAATACTGATCTCTAAATATACAACAATGCCCATGACATTTAATAACAAATAAACACATCGATAAAGGTATTCATCCAGTCAATGAATGTGGGTACGGGGTTGAGTCAGTACCCGAGGAAGCAACAAAATATTGGTGTATATATATTTATTATTTCCTTGTGTGTTTATTGGCATACCTTATTTGTATCAATTTCCGGCTTATTAATTACCTTGCAAGCTACACACCAAACAAGGTGAGAAAAAACAGATTTTATTGCCAAAATGATGTCTCTAACTGTCTCCTTATGACAAACGCATCAATTGACGTCACACTGAAGGTTGACCATGAAAGGTCGTGCGGGGTCGTGAAATCTGGTGTAGTGGACATCATAGATGTCATAGGTAATGATGTAATGCCATTAACACAACAATAGCCAATAACAATGGTTCTTTTGATGGTCATTACGTCGATAGCTGATGATGATCTCATCGATGACAACATGGAAATAATTACTTTGTTTTGTATATAAAGAAATGGTACTCCGGTACAAACTATCATTCACACAATAACTTATATACTATACGCATCTATTAAGATTTAAAACCATTTATAATAGGATTTACAAAACAGATTTCTTAAAATGGCAACCATGAAGGTGTCTTCTTCAGTTTTATTATTATTGGTAATTATGCAGTCTACATTTGCTACTTATTATTACAGACGTCCTGTTTATATCGGTCGTCGGCATCATCACCATCATCACCAGCAGCAGCAGCAGCCATTAGTATGGTATAACCAGCCAATCAGAGTTCTATACACCAGACCAGTCAACACGAATTGGTTAACACATACCCGGCCTTATCCAGCCACCGGTATGAACATCCCAAGTGTAGTAGACAGGAACACTCACCACCCAACAGTTCTGAGTACACATGACGTATGGCCTAATTCAGATGCTGTCTGGCCTTCAGAAACTGTTGAACCAACTGTCACTGGAAACGATTTGTGGAATGATTTAGGAATACTTAACCCTACTGTTGTGACTGATGTAAAGGGAACGGGTATTATTACCGACGCGGCTTTTCCAAGTATTCCTGTACCTGACGCAACAGTTCCAGATATAGGATTCAAAACTGTGGATCCGGAAAACAGTAACACCGTCAACACAAAACCCGACCTACTTCCATTGATACCAGAAACATCAATACCAGAAAACGGTGTTGGCACTAAAGATGTTTTACCAGGAACTCCTGATATTGTTGATCCAAAATCAGTTTTACCTGTTGTTCCAGACCAAGGATTTGTTGACATAGTACCCGGAAACCCGGATGTTGTAGATCCAAACACAGTCTTGCCAATTATCCCAGATCAAGGACCTAATGGCGTTTTACCAATTGTCCCAGGATCTTCAGATAAAATCGATCCAACCATTGGATTTCCAGACCAGGGAAGCAATAGAGCTCCTCAAATACCTGATCCAAATGAAAAGAATGAAACAAGAACATGTCACATCACGTAAGTCACGAATTATTTCACCCTTTTATTCTTAATTATTATTTCACACGGGACGTCTGCAGCTAGCTAAACAGGAGATGCTTACATTTCCGGAGCACAGGGCATCAATTCTATTATAGCGTTTTTTACTTAAATTAGACAGTTTCCAAAGTTTTTACTTTAGATTTTGGATTGTGATTTTAACATGGATTTGTATATTTGTTTTTGATTGATTAAGGAATTGAATATAGAAATATACTAATGGGAATTTTTCAACCCAACTAAGTAAATGTGATACAAGCTTTCTCTTTGACTACTAGTAGTAGAACTCATGGACTATATAAGAACAGTACAATTGTAAGATACATTTATATATCACAATACATGTACGCACTAAATAGATATGCTCACTTTGCAAATAACTAACTTGTTTAATTAAAACCAAATAATTATTCAAAAGTCCCCCCATAGGGTATTATGTTGAAGAACTGATGAACAGTCTAAAGGGAAAATGTTGAGATATAAAGATGAGATTGTTCTTGATTTTATTTATTTTATATTAAATGTTTGTAAAACTTTGTTATTTTTATTTTGCAGTGGTTGTCCAAGTGGTCACGAATGTGTATATGCTGATGAATGGATATGTCCTATCTATATTCCAGAAGTACCATGCCATTGTAGACTTGGTAAGTTCTATCTCTGTTGTATACTGTAGGTAGTATTTCATCTGAGTTGTGTAACATTTAATTTGAACACATACTCTCTCTCTCTCTCTCTCTCTCTCTCTCTCTCTCTCTCTCTCTCTCTCTCTCTCTCTCCAGTTATCCATAAAAATACAACAAATGCAGGAAATATTTTTATGTTTAATCATTAATTTTATATATTTTTGTGTCTTTCAGGTTGTCGTCTGGATTATAATTTCATTCCTTTTGGTAAAGAAATCACGATTGATGAATGTGGAAACGTGTGCAAATGTAACAACATATATGGCGCTGTAAGTGTTATCATATACAAAATCACATTACAAAACGTCACTACCAGACATTTATGACAATAAGAAAGGTTTTTATGTTGTGTTTTGATAAATGTTACCACTAACAGGTATATATACCTGACGTGACAGTGACAAAAATATTTATAACTGTCTATATGTGTATTTAAAATGACAAATACAATGTAAATTGAATCACTAAAAAGGCATGGTTTTAAAACCATACTGTATATTATAAGGAACGTGATTTTACAAAAACGTGCACTATTTTGCAATGGTATTTCTTCTAATTTCATATGCAAATATTTTTAGTTACTGAGTTAAAATAAATAATACGTTTAGCAATCACAGCCAAAGTAAAGCATTTGTACTTTAACCCATTGTGTCTAAATTATATTCTATTGTTACTCTAAGCATTAAATATAAATATTTTTTAAATATTTTTATTACAATCATTTCATTTTTGATATTTAAATTTTGATATTTATTTTTATATAATTCTTTAATTTTAGGCCGAGTGTACGCAACGTATGTGCAGCGCAGATGCAAAAAATGAAACAAAGGTTGTCGGTAATGTTCCAGTAAAAATCCAAACAGGTGGCATCAATACACCATTTGTTCAGCCAGCAACTGACAACAAAACACCGTTTGTCCAGCAAGCTACTGACAACAAAACACCATTTGTCCAGCCTACTGTTGACAACAAAACACCAGTGAACGTTCAACCAATCGGAAACAACAACACACCTTTGTCCGGCCAAGATGCTCTAATATTGGATCAAGGTGTAACCTTATCACCGAATATAGCATTCCCGGCCTTTCCAGAACTACCAACATTTCCAGACACACCATCAAACTTTATTGGAGATGAGCCACCACAACGAGTCAATCAAATTATCCCTGGTTCAAATCCAGCCCAAGCACAAGGCGTAGCTAAGCCAGTAGTGATCTCAAGAAATATTATTGTTCCTCCAAACAATCTTCTAGCTGAGAGACTCAAATCTACAGAAAATACACTGTAAGAAATAGAGACCTGAAGCTGATCACGAAATTTGATTTTCGATAAATCCATTTAATAATTATCTAATATTTACTGTGTAAATCCATATGATAGTGTATAAGTCTAAATTTACCTTTGCTTGGCAACGTCAAATAGGTATCATTAATTTAAATTAATTAGCGTTTTGTTTCGAGTATAGAATTAACATTTAATCACTATTGCTAATGTATTCTTTTTATATTATTATGAAATTCAGCATTTAAAATATAACACATGACAAATGTTTAAATATTTTATTTCATAAAAAATCCAAACATATTAAAAGACAATGGTTATAACAAAACTGTTTGTGAAATTGTGTATTATGTGTTTTAAAAACAAAACAATAATTGTGGTATATATTTCATATCATAAAACAATGTGATTTTGAAAAATGACAATTTTGGTCATTGCTGAGAAAACCATTGTGGCGTTGCAGTATTTTTTGTTGTCTCACATGATTGTATAACATGCATTTGACGGAGGACGTTTGAATCTCTACAAAAGTATTAAGAGCGAGTGGTATTTATAAGGTCTCTGTGTGTATGTATGGATATTTATTTGCTAGTGTTTTTTATTTAAATTTTACATTGAAATATGTCTGTCAGTATTATCTTTTTTTATATTTTCTAATAAAATGATTTAAAAAACAAACTCGTGTTTTCATTTGTATCTAAACATTATGTTAACTGTTGGTAGCAATGAATTTTAAAGAATAGTTAGCATTCAAAATATGTAGCCAGATTTAAAATATTTCTTAAGCGATTGACTAGAACACCTCGAATAAAGTATAGAAAATGTTTTTTATGTTGTAGACCGTTATATTTATTACACTGTCTGCGATTTACATGGGAACCTTACCATCGTCTAGATTATGTTAAACGGTCACTTTCGAAGATCTTTTTTGTAACCGCTGTGGTAGCTCAGTTGGTATAATGCTCACTCCGTAAGTGGAAGGTCGTAGGTCGAACCCCGACCGGGTCTGATCCAAGACTTGAAAGTGGGTAGCGGCTGTTTTTTCGCCAAACACACGGCATTACGAAATGAGAGTCACGCTTCTTCGGATAGAAACTTAAAATAAACGAGGTCCTGTGTCACAGAAGGCATAAAGAATCCTGCTGTATAATGCAATAAGCAAAACGCACATGCAAAAATTCTGTACCTTCGCCTATAGCTGGCGACGTATCGATATAAGTGGAATATTCTTGACTGGGATGTTAAAGATAATTACTCGACTCAACTCATTTTCATTGTTTGTAGGTTATGTACGAGTATTTCATGATCAATTGCAAATCTAAAGTTAAATCTTTGACCAATGGCTACTGTAGAAAAAAATTGAAAATTCTTTTTTTCACTTCGCAGGAATGTACATTTATTACAGGAAAAATTAATAAAGCAATTTTTGCTGAGAAAGATGTATTATCTATAGCCAATACAAACTAATAAAAAACACAACAAACGAATCTAATCATAATTATACTGTTAACATTGATTATATAACTCCAATTGTGACTATAATGCCTGGTGGTGTATAAGTATAAGAAAAGAAGGAAATTTTCAACTGAAAAACAACCAACACCATAAAGAGCACTAAACGATACAGGTTAACGGTAAAACATGTAACATGCAAGACTAGAGCTGTAAAAAGCTCGTTACCAGGTAGTTTTTCGAATGAGAATGAAGACCGAGGTCCCGTGTCTCAGTGCACGCTAAAGGCGCGATTGAAACAGAGTGAGCAACATAAACAAGACTAGACAAAATGATGAACACATATCGTGTCAACTTATTATAGAACCGGGGTAAATATTCACTCGTTTTACATTTAGTGGTTCAAAAATACGCGCAAAAGACCCAAACCATCAAAATTGTTTTACAATGTGTCTTCTAATACACAACGGTACACACTAACAGTTTTATTGTGCGCATTCTTTTTAAGTGTTTTAATGCCAATATGAAGTCTTATCCGACGATTCCTTTATATCTTTTCCAGTCTGATTTAAAACCATATCAGTAAACTATTTAGTTGACATAGCGCTTGTTAAAGAAAAACAAGCGGTGAAGGTATAGCCTGTCAATTTTGATAGGAACTCCATAACATAAGTATGTTGACCAAATTCTTTTACTGCATTTTGCATTACAGCAAAAGCTATAGATAAATATTAGTATTTTTGCTGCTGCCGTCTCGATATAATGTTACAAACCTTCACCTCGACATAAAACCCACAAAACTAAAATATCTTATCTTAAACACTATGCTGTACATAGTGACAAATGTTGCATTATATATGTTTTATTATAAATTATTTTCAACTTTTATAGAAAAAAATGTTTGAAACTTGTTTTGGAACTCTTGGGGGAGATTAAGTATTGACAGATTATCGATAATCTCTTTGGATAAAATAACGTACATACGTGTATTATGTTCTGGATAATGAGAACAATGTTTGATGAGGACACCTACATATTTTTGTCAGGTTACATAAGGTCATATCATTGTTCTGTCGTGTTGACCCCAGACAATATTACACAGTCTGACAGGTTAAAACATTAACTCCTTAACGAACCCTCTCAATGACGTCATTATCCTCCTACAACTTATGTGTGGAATGTTTTCCAGACGGTCATTGAGCACATACAAAATTGAGTACGGCATGTGATATTGGCTTCCCTTAAAATTTAAAAATTCCAATAACCGAAGTGTGTTTATTTCAGAACCAGCTCAACTCATTATAGCTTTCATAAAGTGCTTATGTAAACATACAGATGAAACAGGTAAAAGACAAATAACACAAAATAATTAAACGTGCGCACGTGTGTGTGTGTGTGTGTGAGAGAGAGAGAGAGAGAGAGAGAGAGAGAGAGAGAGAAATGAATATTTCGAAAAATACAAAACATTATTTTGAAGCCAAGGACATCAAGACAAAAAAGTTCGAAGCCAATGCATCCAAGAGCATGACTTGATACAAGTGAATTATAGAAACAGCCATACATAAGGTAATAAAATACAAACACACTGGAAGCACTGAATATAAAACTTCCGACTTTGAACGGGCACTGGAGTAAATGACCAATGATGTAATCATGGTGATATAGCAGGGCCCCGAACCAGTTATACAACAGAATAGAGTCTTTGTATCACGTACCAAATAAAAATGTCTTTTCGAATACTGTTGGGAATTTCGATTTTCCAGCTAGATTATCAGCGAGGTTACATGATGTCATTAAAAACATAAATTCTAGAATGACAATATAGAAATATAGAAAATAAACGAAGCAACAATGTTTAAAACAGGCAATAAGATATAAAAAAAACTGCTTCCGGAACACCTGGTTTCAAGTTTGGGGTTTACCCTTGTAAGGTCAAGAGATAAGGGACTAGTCTCAGACAAGTTGTCAAGGAACAATTGTTCTGTGAAACTCATTTGTTGTAATTGTATAATACCAAGCAAAAACACAACTTTTTATGGGCCTCACCAATGATCTATAGGAGAAAATAAGCTACATGTATACATGTCCTAAGAACCTATGTTTTGTATTTGGTTTATTTAGTTTTACGTATAACAATATGGAGAAGCCCGGTAGTTCCCCAATTGATTTTGTATACATATAAATGACAAATGGGTCTTAATAGCTAATTAACGTAAATGTACATGTTTTTTTCCCAAAAAATACAATAATGATGTAGCAACTCCATATACAGAAATATAGAAAACCAGAAAAACGACAAAAAACATATAGAAAAAAAAGGTCACGCTTTATCCACTGAAAGCGAGAAAACATGTAGGGACACCTCCGTGTACACTTAAGACGAATCGAGTCGTAAAACTCCTTGTTTTGTCCTGACAAGGACTTGTGATGAGTTTTATTATGCGTTTTATTGTGAATAAAGTAAATAGTTATGATATATGTACATTTTTATTTCCGCCTGTCGCAGATGACCACTGATGTTAAACAGAGATGACCAGTAAGAAACTTAACCAATGAAAGATTTATTACAACTAAATAGTTGACGCGGAGTTATTACATTGACATCATCAACGTTTATATTTCGTTTTTTCATGAACCTGGTATATAAGCCATGGGACAATACGTGCGTGCTCATTGGTAAACATTCACTTCTACAACCTGTGTTTTCGTTTTTATTTATTTTTCGAGAAGAATGGATTTTAAACTTTCGTTATTTATATTATTAGTGATAATTGTGGTATATACTAATGGAACATTTTACCATTTCACGACACAATACCCAGTGACAAGGTATCATATTGGTTACTCACACGGACAGAGAATACTTTGGTGTAAATATCCAAGTGGAAGGACAAAAATACTAAGACAATGGCCTTTATATACGCCAAAGTTACGGACAATAACAATGAATACTGCTAACTTAATTAATTTTCAAAATAATCTGAGATTGAGAAAGAACATGTGGTCTAACGCAGTATTACCAGGGCGCCAAACAGCTTTTGGGCCACGGGTTCTTCGGTCTGATGCTATAGAGCCTTCTGTTGTTTCAAACGCCTTAATACCAGAAAGGTCCAATATGTGGGATGTATTAGGTATTGATAAAAATAGTGCTGGATTAGATAATAACGGACAGATACAAAAAGTAATGAATGATCCTATTTTCATCCTGTTTCCACCAGTGGATCTATCCAAATTAAAACAGGAACAGGATAAAACACCAACTCCGACAGAGACATTTTTCCCGGAAACAGGTTATAAAACTAAAGATCCTACAATAGCTTCAGATAAGTTAGATACAAATGTTTTAGATCCAATAAATATCCCGGTCGACCCAGTTGTTTTGGAAACATTGGATAAACCAAATATCGTGAAACCTATAGAACCGGTTACAATTCCTATTCCACCACCTATAGTTCCAGCTGTGTTGGATAAAGTAGCTGATTCAAATATTCCCGACACGACATCTGTACCAATTGTTCCAATTACTATTGATAACGGACCTAGTGTTCCAGTACCAATTGATAACGGACCTATTGTTCCAGTAACAATTGATAATGGACCCAGTGTTCCAGTAATAATTGATAATGGACCTTCTGTTCCAGTAACCATTGATAACGGACCTAGTGTTCCAGTAACCATTGATAACGGACCTAGTGTTCCAGTAACAATTGATAACGGACCTACTGTTCCAGTTACTGTTGATAACGGACCTTCTACCCCAGTAACTACAGACAACGAGCATGTTGTTCCAATAACAATTGATAACGGGCCTGCTGTACCCGTACCAGTGGATAACGGCCCTGTTGATCCTATTGTTGTACCAGCAGTGGATGCCACCATTGTGGCGTCTACTTCAGACACTGTAGTTTTTGGCACTGATAATTCTCTAAACCTAAAGCCAGATACCATCAATCCAGACTTGTCAAAAATAACGGACATTCTACCACCAATTGATGGACCACAATTCGTTGACTCCGTCATCACTAATGAGATTATCGACCCGGTCATTCCAGGAAAGCTACCAACGGATAACCTGGTTTTGCCCCCTGTAATCGACAACCCTGCTGCTGCAAAAGATCAAATTGGACCCGATAACCTTCCAACACCAACAGCGGTGGTGCCAATTACAGATGTACTAAACCCTAAGCCGGATCCGATAACTCCTGTTAAACCACCAAAAGAGCCGTGTCAAATTACGTAAGTTATAATAATTCAATACATTCTAAACTTCTGATATTTCTTTAGCCATATATTATCGACATAGTTAAGGCTATTTTGTATGGTTTTTTTTTTTGGTCTATGTATTTCCATTTATTTATCACGCATGTTAACTCGTTTTAAAAGTACAATTTAGATTATCATTTTTCGTAGGACTGTCGCGTTTATTTCTTGTCGTCGCTATGCGTTTTTATTTTGACGAAGAGTACAAGTCGAGAAAATTATAAAATAAAAGCTTAAACGTGCCTATATGTGTCATAAGCTTGGTTATGTAGTTTATATATATATACATATATATATATATATATATATATATATATATATATATATATATATATATATATATATATATATATATATATATATATATATATATGTGTGTGTGTGTGTGTGTGTTCTTGCTTTCATTCAAATGTTCTTTTGTTATCATAGAAACTAAAAATTAACATATGGAAAAATGAAGCCTTTTCATGATCATACGAATTATTTCGATATCCCACTGTTATAGTTTTGCTGTAATACATTTTGCATATGTAAATATAATTAGGAACGTGTTAAAAAATTTACTAATTTATTACCCATTGCGGCAAAATCGCACCATCTTTAATATGAATATTCATTCAAACGCTTTTTCGACACTCTCTTTCATACTAAATTACAAAATTCATGTTTTATTACTTTCGTTTCAAAAATTATTAAATATAATTTACAGAGGATGTGGACAAGGCAGTACGTGTGTTTCTTCGACTGATGGTTCAATATGTTTACCAGGCATGCTAGATAAACAGTGTGAATGTAGACTTGGTAAGTCCAAAATAAGTAACTTTTATTATACACGTCAGTGCTAAAGTACATGTTCAGTGCTAACAATTAATGACAATCGCCTGTATACAGTACAGATCTGTCTAAACTTTAACACTAAGGTAGCCAATTGCCAACATAGGATCCTCGTGTACATGCCATAGCAATATTCTATAGGCCAGGGCAGTGGTTTTCCTTACTCATAATGACAAGTATATGCATATGCTGAATTAAACATGGTGTTTTTGCTCACTTATAATAACAATTACAAGCATGTTTATGTATTTGCCACATCATTGTACTAAAGTGCAATGATTTTTTCTACTTATAAATGGCAATTACATGTACATATCATACGTTAGAAATTCATGTACTTATTTTGATGTTAATTTATATATGCTCGTATGAATTGAAACATTTAAATTGGTTGACATGCGTTAATTATGAATGTCTATATTTTAGTTGTAGTTTTTCTTTTATTTACTTATTTTTCTTTTATTTTATTTTATTTTATTTTATTTTATTTTATTTTATTTCATTTTATTTTCAACATTGTACACAATTGACCACAATAGGTTACATTGATATTTGTCTGAGTTTTATTTAAACATCTTCTCTGTCAAAACGTTTTAAAGACAAATATAAAACGCTTAAGGGAAGAGGGGTTTAAACTTTTTCAAATTTAACTTGATTATTTCATGTTAACACGTGTGTTCTTTTCAATTGACACTATCACTAAATTGTTATATCAATTAAACTTCTAATCCATATATTCACAGGTTGCCAACTAGGACCTAACTTTATTCCGTTGGGAAGTTCCTTGACTGTTGATGAATGTGGAAATATTTGTGGTTGTAACAATATGTTTGGACAGGTATGTACAAATAAATAAATAAATAAATAAATAAATAAATAAATAATAAATAATAGATAAGAAAAATTATACTAACAGAATAATTCTCAAAAATTAAATACATGACTGTATATTTTTCTCGAAACAGAAGCTTAAAGCCATTGATTGTTTTCTAATCAAACACAAAGTGGTTGGTCCATGTCAAAATCACAATCCCAAGGGCACAGTAAAATTTTTGAAAATTGTAATACGTGTATTAACTTAATTTCGTGAATTTCCACCAGGGAAATGAATCTCCGGAAAGGGAAGCTCCCTTGGTTGGCTACATTATAGAGAGTGGCTCTATAATAAACACGGTAAAGTTATGAGCGTAAAAAACCAAGTGAGACATTCAAAGTCAGCACATATATAAGTAGCAATATTAATTATTCAATGCTTCAATTATTTTCTCTTCTGCACATACTGCAAAGTACAACTGGCAAGAACATTTGGTTTACATTTGTCCATATGCGGGCTTGCATTGGTTCCTAAGTGATTTGATTGCTTTCTATTTCAGACTGAGTGTACTCAATACATGTGTAATCCAGATGCAATTGGTACTCAGACTCCATCGCCGAATTTTAACGACCCATTCAGCAAGACCGACATTAGTTTTCCGGTTTCTGTTCCAAACGCCAATAGTATCACCAATGACGTCATCGATCCAGTAAACAACAATAATGTGATTTTTCCACAAAATAATCCGGTTGATTTGAATTCCGTCACACAGGATCTGCCTGGATTATCGTTTCCACAAGGACAATTACAGTCTGTAGTACCGGAAACTAGAGAATTTATCAATGCTCCTGAACCAAATGCCAAATTACCGAATACCAATATTCCTGATGCCACACAAATGGTTAACCCAGCCGTACATAAAGCAAGTGAATTAGTCGGCACCTCAGGTATTAAGGGCAATGACTCATTTCATCAATTAGAAAAAGACGCCAACCTTACAGCATTGTCAGCAGAAATAGGCATAGAAGGACTTGCGTTAGAAAGCATGTCCAAAACAAAACCAATAGTAAATTCCGAGTCAACGATAACAAATGAACTGATTAAAAATGCGAACGGTGCATCAGAACCTCTTGTTAATTCTGGGAGTGTTTTAACAAAAGATACAGGACTAGACACAAAACAAATAATTATTTCAAAACAAACATCTATAAGCGCGTCCGAAAACCATGTAAGTTCTGAAACCAAATTGTTAGTTAATACAAACAAATTGGACAGTAACCCAATTCAAAATAACGATGCATTACTGAATGACAATCAACTTCAACTCGAGAATGGGTTTGTGAAAAATGCTAAAATATTTGTAGAAAATAAAGTAGAAACAACCACTCAGAAAGTGGTTTCAACGAGTGACAGTCAAAGTATAACTGCAACACAACAAGGGAACATTGTAACAAAAACATCAGTTCCCACAGAAAAAACAAATCAAGTTATACCCGTGACAACATCAAGTACAATGAAAGAAAAAACAAACATTACACAGAGGACTTCCCATAGTTCAACTAAACAGGAACCGGTATCGATTTCCGCTACCGTCACTGAACCAACGTATGTTTCTACACAACCTATCGTATAAAGACTACAAACTTTTAATTTATCAAAAATACAAATACTTACATGAAAAGTCCCATTATTTATAAATAATATATTTATTTAAGAATTTCAGAAATAATCTCACTGCTTTTTTCTCTACAACTGTGCTTGTATGATTGTGAATGTTTGATTATTTATATTAAATTACTTGAATCATAAAAACGGTTTTGGATTATCATTGATTGATTGATTGATTGATTGATTGATTGATTGATTGATTGATTGATTGATTGATTGATTGATTGATGTTTCCGTCCCCGACAAGAATATTTCGCTTATATAGAGACATCACTAGCAAAATGTGGAATACAGTGTGCGGAGAAGGGTCCTTACCGTCCCACGTGACTGACATTCCTAAAATGTCAATTGGCAAAAGAACAGTCACTGCGGCAACCTATTTTCAAGTCTTGGTCAGACATCGGCCGTGGTTCGAGCCAATGACCTTCCACATACGGAGCGAGAACTCTACCATCTGAATTGTATTTGATGGAAAAGTGTTTGATAATAAGGTCGAGTAATCAAGTAGACGTCTTGATGAAACATGAAACGAGATGAAGACATCAAATTAAAACACATCCGTCTATGTTTACACCACAATCCAAGAAGCAAAGTAAAACTGTGAAAACTGGCAAGTTTAGTGAAACATGTGAACTTTAATCAGAAGGGTGTTACGGAAGTGTCAGCACCTCCTGACTAGCTAGCTACAAATGAAATCATAATTGATAATGATAAGAACATGATTAGGAATTGTTTGAAAAGCGATTGATGAATCAGAACCATAGATAATGTTGACCAAATATTGCTTACCATCGCCTGTTTAATTGGACACCTGTTTAATTGGACATGTCCATAAATACAGTATAGACCTTTCGAAAGTTTAACACTGAGCTAGCGAAAGGGGTCGTTCGAAGCTGCTGTCGAGTGACCCGGATATAGATAGCTAGTGGTCGAAAAGCAACCGAGAGGTAGATAGCAGAGATGCCGATATATAGAGAAAGAGGGGCCGAAATAAGCTGTCGAGTCGGCATTTATCCGTTCGCTTAGTGTTAAAATTTCGACAGGTCTGTACTGTAGTTGATAATTATGAAATAAGTGCCTACTGTAGCAAGCAACGTGGTGACTTAACTTTAAGTTAGCAGAATTGTAAACAAAAAATAATAATGTAATTATAAATGGTTTGATGCCTTTCTTAATACCATGCAGAATAGTATAAGATGTACACGTTGGCAATGAAGTAGTATGCTAAAATGATTGATCATGGGGGAAAGTGTTATGAATTAAACCAATTAAGTGCGAACGTGGATTTCATAGTTTTCTCAAGTCAAACAAATGCCTCAAAATAATTTGGTTCTGGTCTCCGTATTACAACCGATTATTCTGTACCTTAGATTTTCCTTAACTTAAAGTCAAATTTGAGCATCTTAATAATTTTGATAATTTTTAAGAGAGTCTGGGATTTCAAATGTAATTTCAAAAATCTAGAAAAACTATTACCATTTATATTTAGTTTTGTCCCAAAAATGATTGCTTAATTTAAGTTTAAGGAAAATCTTAGTTAAGAAATGATTGTGAAACTAGAGTCTGGTAATTTAAATATAAAATAAAGTGAATATAATTATTGGTGTGTGTGTGTGTGTGTGTGTGTGTGTGTGTGTGTGTGTGTGTGTGTCGTACATTATCGTCATTTTGTGGTGGCCAAGTGGCTAAAGCATCTGGTTAAAGATCAAACCACCAAGGTCAATTTTATTACCATTACTCAATTACACTTTACTCTCTTATTTTATTAGTTTTTGTATAAAAGATATAAGAGGTGTATAAGCCAAATTGACGATATGGGTTACGTTTTTTACACAACAGTTGTAAGAAGACAATTTTCCACTCCGGTTTTCTTTATCATAAAGCATATTGATTGTCGTAAAACAACATTACTGCTGTCATGTGCTACTTTTGGATTTTTATCAAATAATACATTCAAACGTAGCACATGACACTGCATTCGTTCCACTTTTAATAGTCCCCTGAAACGCAATTTAGGTGCTAGAATGTTGACATATGGTAGTAGAGGGCGTTATACACTCCACGGCCATGTTATCACATACAGTTTGGAAAAGTGGAAAGAGCGACAACTCTAGGTGAAATAAGTATTATCATTATCTAAATCGTTCATAGTGCTTTTGAATTTTTAATCTCGTATTCATTCATTCATTCATTCATTCATTTTTTATTTATTTATTTATTTATTTATTTATTTATTTATTTATTTATTTATTTATTTATTTATTTATAATAGATCCACAAGTTATCAATGCAAACAAAATCAAATTACAACAGTGAAAAACACTAATATAGTTACGCTTTTCCTTTTGACTTATGAGACACTTTAATCATGCAACGTTGTTCGCCTTAACTTATTATAATTAAAACGCATGCTTTAAAATACTAAAATAAAGCATAATGATGGTGATAATGAATGAACCCTTATCCCAAAACCAAGGTACACTTCCTTGCAAAGTACATCCTCAGCTAAATTTGGTTAAATATATTTTGGTCCTTTGGATATTTTTTCAACCACTTGGAAAACATTTTGGTTCATAATTTTGGTCCAAACTACTGATGAAGAAATGTATTCCCAAACGGTCTTCTAGTGCTGTCGTGTGCTACTTTTGAATCTATTATAATAAATTTATAAAAATCCAAAAGTACCACATGACAGTGCTGTAAAATTTACACTGGTAAAATACTAACTGCCATGCACGATAAAGCCTGATTGTTGTTTGAATGGTTGCGACATTATGCTATTTATTGAGGTTTATTGTTTTATGTACGGCACCAGTCCAAACCGTTTTAAATGTCTTGATCTTCGTTGTAGAAGTTATCATTACTATTTTATCATTGTAATTATTTACAAAATAACGTGTATATCATATCGTTTTGTAAAACAGCCTACAGTACCAGTGACCAACCCACATCACCGAACGACTCGGTATTCATGAAATAAAATATTTTAAAAGTTACAAGTTTAAATCCTTTACATGTATATATGATAAATATTGTATTAGTTGAATATAAAGGCGAAGGTGTACAGAGAATGATGAAAAAACACACACAGTTTGGGAATTTTAGTGGATTTAGTGTTGTGGTTATTTACGTGAAATAATATGTAATACTTAACTTATATAATCAAATAATGAGAATTACCAAGTACAAACCATGGTCTTCATTACATCCAGACCACTACACCCACCGCAATTTCGTGATTTTAACAAAGCAATGTATGTACTAACTACAGAAATATATGAAAACAGGAACATAGAATTTTGTCAAATGAATCTGTTTTTTTTTTATGTTTCTCACGGGTTTTACCGGTGTATCGATTGTAATAAAATACCCCATAAAACTATGAATAAATGAATCTTAGTATAGAAATATTCTTAGAAGAATTTTTTTGTGGTGACTAAAAGACTAAATTAGTTTTTTTATCTTAAAAAGTGATTATCAAATACTTTTTTTAATATTTGTTCATTTTTATCAATTTTTTATATAACTTTGTAAAACTTTTCTGCTATGTGAATTGCTATATATATATAATTTTCAAACTGTATTTAAAAGATGCATTCAACTTGAAAATATTACATTATTAGTTCGTGAGACGGTTGCGATTTAAATTAGCTCAAATCAATGGCATTAAATGAAAGTTATGTCATATATCATTTTTTTAATTTAACCATAAAATACATTCAAAAAATGATATATGACATATCTATGAATTGTAAAAACGCGATTTGAAGACAGAAAAAAATAATGATATTTCAAAAAAGGGATGGGGGATTGATAGTTACATTTGATGATTAACTTAATTCAGATCTTTTCGTAAACATTTAGGTGGCTCTAAAAAGAACCTTATGGATATTTCTATCCTATTAGTTTTAATATTCCATGTCCGACTCCTCATCGTCAAGGAATACGCCATCGTTACTTTCATCGTCGTCGTTACTAATTATAACTTCGTCATCTTCGTCGTCGATCAGCTCAGATAATCGTCGATATTTTTCTTTCAACATTTTTCTCTCTTCGTACTTCGTCTTGGCAAATTCGTAGTACATGTTTCTGACTCCCTCGATCGTCGCTAGTCGAAGTCGGAGGCTGTATCGAAAAGATCGACGTCCATTTTTAGTGGCTTTGTGATACCGTAAACTAACACGATGTAGTTTTCTATTCAGTGCAATAATCTGTTCACAGGCTCTCCGGCAAAGATCGTCGCTGAATTTGATACGGTCAAGAAGATCTTCAAACTCCATCTCTAGTATCTGTAAGGCTGCTGTTAACTATGATGTCAAACCACCCAGACCATCCCCTTTTAAAGGTTCTTCGTACCTGAGAATCTGAAGTCCTAAATGGACATCAAAGATAATTTAATTTGTCCATATCGTCACCTGGACATCATAAATAATCCGGTCAGATAAGACAAGATAATCCCTCCGGAAATCTTTGTTTAAAGCCGTCTACCTTTTTACGTCTTATGTTCTTTTCATTTTCCGGTTTAACATGGCTTCGCCCCTCGTGGCTTTAAACCGCCATAACTAATAGGTGTAAAAACATTATTTAACCACGGTTGTTACAGTGATGAGAAGAACCTTTTATCTGCTTTTTATTAAATCTTTTCCAAATAAATCAATATTTTATCATATTATTAACACATTTTAAACATTCTTTGTAATTTTAACAACCATTTTATGGCTTTTCCCACTGTGAAGAGACGTCTTCAAAGTACTTTGATCAATAATGATAATAATAATAATAATAATAATAATAATAATAATAATAATAATATGTCTCAAAGAAAGTGTTTTGTTATGGAAATATTCTAAATCGAAAATTTATTCAATTTTATTTCAACTGTTTTTTGTTTAATTTTAGTTTATCAATACTGAAATTAAAATCTATCAGTAGATCATATACCATTTTAATGTATTATGATAAAATTTAAAATATAGTATATGATAGTATAATGAAAAAAACGGAATAAATAAATTGAATTGAAATTAACATTAGTGATTTTTTTTCAATCAGGCGTAAAAACTGAAATTGAAACTTTACACATTTTTCAATCACCCTTAAAAAATTTTGAATGAAATATCTATATTTCCGGTTCATCTTCTATCCCTGATATAAATGTTGTTTTAATTCATAAAGTTGATTGAAATATCATGCAATCCGTAATTCAAAGGTGAATACACATCCTATAATAATAATAATAATAATAATAATAATAATAATAATAATAATAATAGTAATAATAATAATAATAATAATAATAATAATAATAATAATAATAATAATAATAATAATAATAATAAATAAATAAATAAATAATAAATAAATAAATAAATAAATAAATAAATAAATAAATAAATAAATAAATAAATAAATAAATAAATAAATAAATAGCGATATATGCTAAGTCCCCGTGGTGGTAAATAACTGATCGTGAGTTACATATTCAGATTGATTTCTTATGACTACTTAATTATTTTTTCATTTCGCTCGTCATACAGGTCAGAGTTAAAATATTTTTTTGACAGATGATGGATCGAGCTGGCCAAAATATTTATATTACATGAGGTCAACTCCTACATGGTTTTATATGGAGTTATGTAATTATTTGGTCATCAAAGATGTATAGCTAAAACAAAATACGTATATGACGCCCAGAAATATACGCAAATCTATTTCCTTGACTACCAGAGTTCGCTATATATAATAATGGTAATTTTTAGAGTTTGTATTTAGAAGAAGAACTGAAAAACATCAACTTAACCACTAAGTTAATTAACAAAGACACAAGACATGCATTTTCTATCTTTATCGTGTGTTCTGTTGGTTTGTATCGTAATTACCAATGCACAGGGTCCACCACCACCAAAATTTCCTGGACCCCCGAGAAACAGACCTCCGGTGCTTAGAAATATACCAATACCTGTGAGACAGTTTGTTGTAGAAAATAAAATCAAGGTTCATGAAATAACACGTTTTAAAAGACCAAAACCCGGACTAAAAGCTAGAAGAAACCGACTGCCACCAAATGCAATGAAAGGATCGTGCCAACAAAGGTAAGCGGATTTTTTTTATTTACCTACTTATTTTTTTTATATACCGAAAACACAATTGGTTTCTGAGAAGTTCGAAAAAATACACCATTTGCAAGTCAAAATATAATTCTACTTGTTATTTTTTTAAATAAAAACACCGGTTTTAAGAAATTTGAAAAATACACCATTTGCAAGTCAAAATGTAATTTTATTTATTCATTATTATCATTTTTTCCCAAAAACAGATATAGGAAATTTAAAAAATACACTTTTTGCTAATTAAAATATATATTTAGTAAATCAAATGCTTTAGAAAGTTTCTACAACAAGTATACGGGTTCAGTGAGAAATGAAAGGGACGTAATGTTTTGACTCTAATTTGCTATGTACTGTCGCACTTCCATCTACAAATATATTTGGCATAGGGTTTATACTACAATCATATGCATCATGATAATGTATATATCAAAATATATGAAAATAAAATAATGTGTAATGTTATGCATAGAATTGAGACATTGTTCTTAATGCAGTATTTGAAACTTGATGTTCTCAATTTATGCAAGAAAGTTTTTTTCAAAAACAATTTCTTGCATATTTTTTAAGTTTAGAGAAAACTATTGAAATGTGGGGGAAATATATTTTTCAGGGAAAAAGCGCCTTTTTAGCTTTAAAAACACATTCAGTTTTAGAGGAATGATGTTTTCAACCATTTAATTTTGTGGAAATTTCAGTCTGCAACGCTTTGACTAGTTTTAAACATGTAATTATTAATGAATGACAGTATCTATATTCTTTTCAAACGTTAGATAACTATGTAGCCATTCTTATTCATACTACTGCACTTTCGCGATTATATTTTTTAAGTGTTCTATTTCTCGAGAATGACAGCACGCGTCTTAATTTTGGATAATTTTACACGAATGACTAAAACGGGTTGTGATTGAACTCCGTTGATAAGCAACATTATAGAACAGTATTTTGGCCATTAATTAATAATTTTAATATCTCTCTCTCTCTCTCTCTCTCTCTCTCTCTCTCTCTCTCTCTCTCTCTCTCATTTATTTATTTATTTATTTATTTATTATTTCACAGTGGATGTCCACAAGGAATGGAGTGTGCTTTACAAGGTAGCTGGGTGTGCCCTAGATGGATACCGTCACTTCCTTGTCAGTGCCAACCAGGTGAGAAATAAGTCACAGGTGTTACGGGGCTTAATCACAAGTTATTTTACTTCCCATTTCATAATCAGGCGAGAATTAGTCAGATTGGTCGCCGAAAATATGGATACTAAACCATGTTCATTATTACTAATTTAAAACCCCGTTTTTTAGAGATTGTGAGCCCATAAAACTATACATTTTTTCTATTGGAATCATTTTATTAGGAAGTGACTTAATTTACAATGTCAATATCTGCTCAAAATTTATTTAAAAAGTCTGCACATTCTGTAAAGTTTTCAATTTCACTTCAAAGTGAAATATTTCAGCAAAATGTCCAACAACTCCACTTATTTATCCTGATTAGGAATGATTGATGTCTGTTGCATCACAAATTACCTGACCAAATTATAATGATAAAAGAAAGCAAAATACATGCAATACACTTAGAAAAAAATTAGAAATTTGTAAATTCTAGCCACAATCTCTGAAAAAACAGAGTTTTTGTAATAATGATTATGATTTAGTAGAAAATGCAAAACTTCAAAACATTTATAAATTCTACAGATTTTAAAAAATCTAGTAATGGTTAATACCAATACAAATCATTTTGATCCATTGCTTAATTAACAAACTATGCCAACCGAAATCACAACAAGTTAAGACTGAAATGAGATGCTTTTTCCCAACCATTTGCATGACCAAATACAAATAGCTTTAGATAATGAAGAATCTATTCTAACCAAAGATTGTTCCTGTGAAATTTCATAAAGATCTGTTCAATAGTTTATAAGAAAAGTGGTAGCCAAATGTTGTCTCTGCTTATGGGACATAATTACTTACATGGGAAGATTTTGAATATAATACGCTACATGTATAACTGGAAAGGCCCCAGTTTCACAATCATTTCTTAACTAAGAATTTCCTTTAACTTAAACTCAAATCTTCTTTTATTAACTACGAATAAACATTTTGGACAAAACCAAATACAAATGTGAAATATATGACAATGTCTTCAGAATGACACATTGAATTCCAAATATTTTTAAAATTAACAAAACTATAAAGATATCAAATTTACCCGGAAAGGAAACTTCTCAGTTAAAGAATGATTAATTAACTGGAATCAGGGGAAGTTTTGCACTGTGTCAGAAGTACGTGAAGATGACTTTTTTGTTTAAATATCATCTACTATTTTTTGTATGTACAGTAGAACTGTATATAAAGACTACCTATGCCATTTTATAAGAACTATTGTCTTTTTAGACAGATGGTCTTTATAGATGACCTTTTGATAAAACTAGAAATAGGAAAGGAGCCTTTAAACTGTGAATTTAATGAATAAGCGGCTTTTAAGTAGAGATGATCGTTTTAGCAGGATTTACTGTAAATTTCAAGAAAATTAAACAAGTATAAAAATTGCATATGGCAAGCCTATTATTATAACGAGAACATTTTATCAGTTAATAAGTAACAGCAATTTAACATATTT